>JAPSGF010000073.1:1257785-1635449 GCA_035772895.1 Perdix hodgsoniae
TATTTGACTGTACTTTTCAATTATATTATTTTTTCCTTGATTGTACACTTCACCACACATAGCCATCAATTTAAGATTTCAGCAGCCCCTCGTCATTAAAGTGTTCCATGTAGCACTTTCCGTTATAGCCTGGGACATTACAGTCTGCTTCACACAGGTGATGGAATAATTACCCAAAAGACTGAGATCACTAAGTGCCTATTAGAGGCAGCAATCATGATTAACTGTTGCATACAGAGGTGGGAAAGGCACAGTGGGGGAAAAAAAAGGAGTCTGTAGGATACCTTTCCTCATTTGAGTGTCTTTTGCTAGAGGCTTCTTTGGGACTGTGTCTACCGAGTGTGTGAGTGGGAGCAATGAGGTCTCCTTCAAATGGCAGCAAAGAGTCAGGGTAGATCTGTGAGGTCCCACTGCAATCCTGTGCATTGGGCCAAGGCTGAGGAAAGCCCTGGGTTCAAGGTCAGGGCGCTCCTTCATGACCACATGTGTTGTGTTGTCAAAGCTAGGTTGGTGGGAGCTACACTCTGGAGGAGCAGGCCACCATTTTGGTCCTAGCAAATGAGACCATTAACACACAGGCTTCCCCGTGTCCTACCCATCTCTCCAAATCTATCCAAGGCCTTCATCAGAAGAGCTGGTAAGTGGCTTGTTTGCTGCTCTCTCTGGTTGTCCCCTGCCAGAAGCAGCTGGAGAGCTGGTCTGCTGCTTGCTAAGAAGAAGGAAAAGAGGGCACAGCTGGCTCTTCCTGGTCAAATAGATTGATCCTGCTGAGGAACACGGGCCTGGCATCTTGTGGCACAGATAGAGGCAGATGTGGGTGGAGGAGAACATGCTGTGATTTAACCCGGCAGGTAGTTAAGTCCCATACAGTCATTCACTCACACTCCCCTCTCCCAGTGGGGTGGGGGAGAGAATAGGAAAAAATACCAATAAAGTAGAACTCATGGGTTGAGATAAAAGCTATTTACCAAGATGGTAGAGAGAAAAAAAAAATCATAGTAATGATAGTGTATGTATCCATGTATGTACAAAACAAGTGATGCACAAGCAATTGCTCACCATTTGCTGACCAATGTCCAGCCGGTTCCCAAACAGCGGCTGCTCCTCCATCCAGTTCCTCACCATTTTCCAAGGTTTTTTTCCATGTAAAGTCATATGGTATGGAATAGCCCTTTGGCCAGTTGAGGTCAGCTGTCCTGATTCTGTTCGCTCCCAGCTCCCTGTGTTCCCTCAGCCTCCATCACTGGCACGATGGTACAAGAAGCTGAAAAACTGAAATGGCTTTGGCACTGCGTCATCAGCATTGTTTTTCTCCTAAAGCCAAAACACAGCATCATACCAGACACTGCAAAGGTAAAAAAAAATCAACTCTGTCCCAGCTGAAACCAGGACAGGGTGGCAGATGAAGCCTTGTGACTGACAGTAGAAGTGATCCCTGGTGGATGTGCTGCTATCGGTGCAGTATGCTAGGATTTTAAGATCTGCTTGTGCTGTGTGAGATCTGCAGGCAGAGGCTGGAAGAGCTTGCAGGGGGAGAGACATGAAAGAGAGACATGATGCTGCTGTTGCAAGGGGATGTCTGGGCTATGAGACTGGCTCTTACCTTCACCCCTGGGCTGAAGATGTGGAATTGGATGACTGCTGGAGCCACAGCAGAGCCCTTTCAGAAAGAGAAGTTTTTAATAGTTTGGTGGGGGTTTTTGGTCTTTGAGGTACACTTCATTATTCACAGCCTCTGCAAATTAGGTCTCTGGGGGTGCAGTGCTACTGGTTGGATGAGCTGCTGTTCTGCAGCGTTGGCTGGCTGATGTGTGTGCAGCTGAGGGCTGCCTTTGTAGAGAGTGCTCTCTGGTCCCTCCTTGACACTTAGGAGAGCAGCCCAGTTGTGTGCTTGCTCCCAGGCCTTCTCCTGACCCGAAAAATGGGAAATGAACTGTGTGGTGGGGAGCTTTTACCAAGGGACTGTGAGTGCAGGGAGGGAGCTTGGTTCTGTGTTGATGATCCAGCACTTTCAGCCTCTTTGCTGTGCTGGCTTGGGGTTTGGGATCCCCTTCTGCTGATATACTTTACTGGGGGAGTGCGGTTCCTTCTTGGATGGCACATCAAGCAAAAATGTTTGAGAGACTCCTGTCTGGGACTCAGCCACCTGAAGAAAGCTCTTCCATCTCAGTTTTCTACAACAGTGACCATAAGCTTCCATGACCATCAGTGTACATGAAACTCACATAGTCCCATGTCCCTTCTTATCTTCAGCTTGATCATCGCACCACAAGGCTGTGTTGGTCTTCCTTTTTTCTTTTTTTTTTTTTTTTTTTTTTCCAATAAACAGACAGACACAAGACAGAGCAGCTCAGGGGCAGAGTTCTGTGTTGCAATGGGAACAGTGAGATGAGTCCCACCTGTTCCCATTGGAATAAAATTATTAAAAAGACTTTCCCCTCCTTTGGCAACTTCTTGCTTTTGAAAAGTCCTTATGACTGGCAGGAAAAGCATATACTTCCTTCCATGAACCGTTTAATGCCCGTTTTCATAGAATCTCAGAATAGCCTGAGTTGGAAAGTGTAAATCCCTGCTCCACACAGCCCACCCAAAACACAAACCCTATGTCTTGAGAGCGCTGTCTAAATGCTCCCTGAGCTCTGGCACTCAGTGCCGTGCCCACAGCCCTGTGCAGGCTGTTCCATGCTCACCATCCTCTGGCAGAGACCCTGTCCCTGACCCCCAGCTGCCTCTCTCAGACACAGCTCCATGCCTTTCCCTCTGGCAGCTCAGCACTGCCCCTCCAATCCCCTCGTGAGGAGCTGCAGGCTGCCATGAGATTTTGAAACTCTAAAAAATGTGAAGGAGTCACCTGTCTCTGCTTCACCTGCTGCTGCCACACTGGGGTTTGAACATGGGAGGTACAGCACAGGAAGCAGAAGTCAAGACCTCGAGCAGCCTTGTAAAGGCTGCAATGAAATATATGGAGAGAGAATGGACAAGAAAAAGCAGGGAAGTTGTAACAGGAGAGAGAAAAGTATGCACACTACAATGAATTCTAGATGTATTTTTTTCCAGTAGTGTTGAGGTGACTTTTGAGCAGATCGTTGCGGATGGCATTTCAGCCAGACCTGTTACAGCTCACAGCACAGTGCAATGTAATTTAACAAAAGAAAAACAAAAAAATAAGTTGCCAAGTTGATAAGTGCTCATTAAGCCTCCAAGCTGCACAGCAAAGCAGGAAGGAGCTCAGGACCAGGGCTGAGCTGCCATCCGAGCCCCTGGATTCCCCGTGCACGTTTTAGACCAGTCTCTGCCATTGCCCTCTGTGGTGACATTTAGCATACTGGAAGAAGTGTGCCAGAGCCCAGTATCACTAAATTCAATGAGTTTGTTTTTTTTTTTTTCTTTGCTAGCAAATAAACTAGCAAATAAAATGACCCTGGCATAGGTTTGGTAAAATGCCAAATGTAGTGCTTCCGAAAGTAGGAAAATCCCCCCACCGTTTCCACCAGCAGTAACAACATGCTCCTGGCCTTATGGCTGCGCAGACATGAGTGGAATAAGACCAGCTTGGTGCTAGGAAAGGCTCGAGGCTGGGAGAAGAATTATGGCTGAGAGACAATGCTGAAAGGATGGTGCTGAGAGCTGTGCTCTGCCTTGCAGCTCAGATAATCCTCCCTCGTCATACTTCAGGGTGGGCTGCTTGCATTCGTGTCACTGTTCATCTTCCAGATGGCTTGCAGGTGCTGCATGGGATCAGCATTAAACTCGGCTTGCATAAGATATTAGGGAGGGAACATTAACTGGGAAAAAAAATTCTCTAGCTGCAGAAAGAATCTCTTATGGCAGGTTATTTAGATGCAGAGGTGGGTCAGTGGATTTCTTGAGTGAGAATGCGGATTTTCAGACACTGTTTGAAAAGGAGCCGTGCTTTAAGAAGTTACCACTTCTCATCAGGACACATAAACACAGGTCAGGGTCTTCACCAGTGCTGGGAGCTTAGTGTCACATTGGCAGCTGCTCATGTTCTGGCTTAAGCTGGTGAGTAATTCTGCAATCAAATCTCAATGGTATCTCTGCTGAAAATTTGTCTGGGTTGTTCTTCAGCTGGACGTGGAGAGCTGGGGAAGCTATGCTCTTGGTGTCCAGTAGGCACCTTTGCACACATGGTTGACAAGGCAGTCTTTTTTTAACCCACTTGTAATTTCAGTATTTCTAACATCCGGCAGTGATGGCTGGGTCTTTGCTTTAGCCCTGCTGCCTGTATATATCGTTGGATAGCCATTCCCCTTCCTGCCAAAGCCATTTGGCTTCACCTCATTTCTTCAGAGAGGGCTCTGATGCAGCACCATCAATCATTATGGCCGGAAAATATCTTCAGAATCCCACAGTATCATTTCAAAGCTCTGGACTGTGTGTGGTCTTTTAAAAACATAATGTATGCTTGAAAAATATAAGGATCTTTTTTATCCCCCAAGTGGTCTGGAATGGAGCAGATTGTCCTTGGAGCGCTTGCAAAAGTTTAACAGCTGCTGTTCGTTTGGCTTCTGCCCTCCTCCAGGATGGCTGATGTCCTGGAAGGCAGGAGGGGGTGCAGGTTGGGAAGGTTGATGCAGTGGAGGGAGGGTTTGAAACTGCTAGTCGCTGCAGTTTCACATCCAAAGGAACTCTCTTCTCCCATCTCTTATAAATATACTATTGTACTCATTTGTTGCTTCTTTTGACCAAAGGCCAACAAACAGCAAACAGTGTATGTATAGTGGTTGGCAACCCTGCCCGTGGCAGGGGGATTGAAACTAGATGATCATTCTGGTCCTTTTCAACGCAGGCCATTCTATGATTCTGTGATTCTATTTAGCAGAGCAGAGCTAAAGAGTGACTTCCAGCGTAGGGCAGCAGCAAAGTCTTAGTGCATTATTAAAGAATTTATATTCACCCTGTGTGGCAGAGAGAAGGAATCGATGCTGTAATCAGCTATTCAGAAACAACTCATTACCAAAGATAAAAAGAGACAAACAGCAGCAAAGTTCCACACTTTTAAAAATAAATAAATAAATAAAAGAGTGAAAAGGAATCTGAGCAGGTTTAAATTTGCTAAGGACTTTGGAGACTCGAAAAAAAAACTCCATCCAGGAGCTCAGGGCGGATCACACTCTAGTTCACTAGCTAAGGATTTCAGAAAGAGTGCAATTCACTGAGCTCTGTGCTCCTGAATGCACAGAAGGATTAACAGCGTGAGCCCAAGCTGCTTGGAGGCAGTGGGACTTCTGACCAGATGAGGGTCAGACCTAACTGAAGGGCTCACGTCCCCAACAAAGCAGATGTGCTGTCCTGCAGGGTGTGGGTGAACACCTCTGGTCTAATGCAGCAGATCCCACGGTCCTGGTAAGAAGAGAGGGTTCATTCAAGAAGAGGTGCAGGGAATATCTCTTTCCTTGCTTTGGGGGAGCTGCATCCACCCCAGCATGGAGAATCCCCATGTATTCTTACCTGACTTGTCTGCTGCACAGCCTTTAAACCACTGGAGAGCTGCATAAGACTTGCCCCCATACAAACACAGGACAACACAGTGGATGACTTAGAGAAGCCAAGCAGGAGAATGCTGTAGTTGTCTGCCTTTTTCTTTTTTTGGGGGAAAAGGAGCAAATTCTTTTGTTCTGATCTGTCACACAGATATTGCAAGCACGAACCATGCAAAACTGCTTTTACTGATTTGTTAAAAAAACACAAAAGAAGGAACATTGCCATCCTGACATCTAGCTTGGTGCATGAATTTATGCTTTATGTACACTTGCCTCTAAATCAGATACTCTGTTCATTATTGAGCTGTGCCAAGTGGAGTGCTAGACAACACACCAAAGGCCTTCCCACCCAGCTTCAGTTTTGTGTCACAAACATGGGTTGAGTTTACAGAGCCAGATTTTATGGGATTTATCTCTTCTCTGGTGATATCTAGGTTAACATTTGAGGTAACAGGCCATACAGCTCATAAAAGGGATTACACAGTGCCACGGTCTCACCAAAACGGGCTCCTCTGTTTCATGGTAGAGTAGCTTAGAAGGACATTGAAAATGAGCACAACTATCTGATATAAGACAAAGCTCCTCCCTTCTATAGCCATGGCTCTGAAAGTGGCATTAGTTATACCTTTTGTGTCCATAAGGCTAAAGGGCACACGTGACCCCTTGGTCTTGCAGTTAAAATTAATTTCATTGGAAAATATTTGTTCTCCTGTCATCTTGCTAGCTGGGTGCTTCAGGAGCTTGGATAACACATCTTCAGCACTGTACACAGCTTGCTGCCCATCCCCCAAAATTAACAGATTCTGAATCTACAGCTTGTGCAAGGTATGCTGACGTGTCTGCAAAGGATTGCTTTGCACTGAATGGATCTGCCTTAGCTTCAAAACACATCAGTGGCATAGAAAATCCCCTTCTATCTTAAATGAATCCCTGGTGGCAATCTGGGTTTAACTGTATACAAAACCAAGGTTGTTTTCTTGTTTAGGGCACATCCAGAAGGTCCTGAAGGCCTGCAGGTGTTCACGGTGCAAAAGCTGGACACAGGATGCCAAATCCCAGAGGTTTTGCAGAAACCACCACCCATGTCCAGCCACATAAATCCACAAGGTTACAGAGATGATGGAAGCTGCCTGGTGAACATCTGTAATGGGAGGTGTTGCTTCAGAGGAAGGATTTGCTCACGCAGAGGAAAACTTCATGTGAATTAACTAACGTGTGAATTGCAAGTGGATTAGCAATGCCACATAAATGGATGGATCCCTTGGATTCCTCTCTTCAGAATTAAACCAGTCCTAATTTGTGTCAGCGTAATTATGAAAGAGGATGTTATACAGGCTTTAATGAGATCTAATGTTCTCACCACAAAAGTTAGCCTGGGTTCATTTCTTTTGTCTCTCAGCAGGGGTGGGATTGGAATGTGGTGTTGAATTTTTTTAGTAGGAAACTTGTATTATCTTTACCTCGGGTTTTAATAACTGATTCTGATAATGATGTAATCTGTTTTTATTGTAATTATACTATTTTTAATCACAGGATATAAAAGCTCTGAATAAGCAATTAATTAATCCTCACCAAGTCCCTGCAAGGTTGGTAAAAGCTTTGTAGGAGTCAATGTATGGCTTTTCCTGTGGAATACAGCGAGGCAAAGCAGTGCAATGGGGCACAGGAAGGAAGATGAGTATCTAACTTTACTGAATACAAGAGTGGAATTAAGCAAGAAAAAGATGTTATTGACCAGTTTAGAATTTGGTTGCACCACCATGATGCACACAGGAGGAAATGTCAGGGGAGCTCCAGCAATCTGGGCATCCACTTTCTGTCTGACCCAACCCACCACACTCATAGCAGCACTGCACGCAATGTGCCACGGTGGGAACAGCTAATAGCAGGGTGTGCATATCATGGATTAGAAGTAATTTATCTGATTTCCTTTTATTTTGAAATAGGATTTACCCATTTAAATTAGATTTTGTTAAAAAAAAAAAAAAAGGGAAGAGGAAGAAAAAAGCGTGGAGCTCCTGACTGCTGTTTGCAGGTCGACTGTGTGTTGACAGATTGCTCTGCTGGTGTTGCAGTCTCTCCTCTGTTGGGGCAGCTTCTTTCTTTTCCCCCATGGATAGTTTATTTTCTGCTCAATGCTAAGTCTCGTGTTTGTCTTATTCTTTAAATGAGAGCAAGCACTGTGCTTTTGTTCTGCTCCTTTTCCAGTGCCACTTTGCTGATCTCCTCTGCGTGAATCTGAAAGGTCAGGAAAACAAATCAATACAGAAAAGACCTCCTGCCCCTTTTAACCTAACCTGTGGGAGGGAGGAGGGGGAAATAGCCAATGACATGAAAGGGAATTTTAAGTATGCCCAAAAAAAGCGCAGTGGGAGTGAGGGTTTGGAAGGACAGGTGTCGACAAGACCAGCCTCTGCATTTCACAGAGTGTCTTTATGAACTCACGGTCGTTTCCAGTGCAGCAGCATGCAGGGGTGATCCATACAGCTGTAAGGCATCTGTAACAGTTCTGAGAGGGAGGAGGCAATGGTCCTCGTGTTTCTGCATCACTGACTGTGAAGGGTGCTTAGAAACTCACAATACGATCTGAAAGCCAGCAAATGTCTTACATTAGATGCTATACATGCAGCAGAATTTTCATGGTGAGGTGGGCATCGGTTCTCTCTGATGCCCTGTCCTACTTCCACTCCTGCAGATGAGGAGCTCCTCTTGCTGTGGATAGTCACCACGCAGAGCAGAAGGGAGCTGGAGAGAGTTTCTGTGCCTGTACAGCAGCTGGATACTGTCATTGGAGCAGTGAGGCCTTGTCAGAAAACCAAGCCTGAATGTTATAGCAAAGTCTACTAATTATGGCCTCTGTTCCCAACATCCGCCTCAAGTATTCAGCTGAGAGCCCCCCAATACTGGGCACTCCTAGGAGCTTCCTGCATTATCAATGGAGAGGAAACAGCTCTCCCGTTCCTTTCCAACGGTGAAGACTTCTAGATTGCTCATACAGGGTCTTTGTGCAAGTGTCTTACCTTAGATGCTATACATGCAGACCCTAAACTCTTAATTATGTTACTCTTTAAGCATATGCCTTTGGATTTAGCCTTGATTGATCAATCAGATGCAAGACTGGTAAACACCCTAAAAGTATACCTCCTCACGTGTTTTTGTAAGAACCACTTTTCATTTACTCATTTTCAGTGTGGAAAAGCAGCTAACTGCTCTTTCCTTCCATTTAGATCAGAAACTACACAGTGCACCACTTTGAAATCCAGGGGGCCCAAACAGCAGGCATCCATCCCAGGTAAATAAGAACACTGTGCACAGGTAGCAGTGGACAACTCCCTCACCACCAGATAGCTCACGACTAAATTTCTGGTCTCTTTTCAAAGACACTGCATTTTTCATAGAACCACAGAATCACTGAAGCTGGAAAAGACCTCTAAGATCACCTAGTCCAACTGTCCATCCACCCCCACCCTGCCCACTGACCACGTCCCTTGGTGCCACATCCACACGGTTCTTGAACACCTCCAGGGACGGTGACTGCACCACCTCCCTGGGCAGCCTGTGCCACTGCCTACTGTCTTTCTGAGAAGTGTTTTCTAATACCCAACGTGAACCCCCATGCCAAAACTTAAGGCCGTTACCTCTTGTCCAGTGGCAACATTTCTGTTGTTGTCCCTTGCAAAAGGGTTGTGTGTGTAGATGGATGTAAGAGAAGAGAATTTGATCTCTACTGCTGATTTTGTAAGAACAGTGATAGCACTTGTCAGAAAGCACAGCACTAATGCTGCTGAGTGTAGGATGGTAGTGCTCCCCCTGGGTGCTAGTAAAGCATCAGTTACCAGAGCAAAGCTAGAGGAAGGGCAACAGGAACAATAAAGGAAATGTTTTTGCATCTTGACATGGTCTGTTACGCTAATGAAATTGCTTCATTAGAGGATTTTTAGGAATAAAGCTCCTATGCTACTTGCAGTAAGAGCCTTTTCACTCTTGGTACACTGCTTTTGTGTGATGAATTATCTGTAGGACACTGGGGAGGAGCAATTGACTTTGAGACAAGAATGTTTCCTGTGCCACTCCAAGTAGCTCTTCTTTCAGGTCTTTGGATGGTTTCAAAATGCTGTTGGCAAGGAATTATTACCATTAAAGTCCCCAGTTTTTCTGGGGCATAGAGGTCTTCGTGGTCCCTCCTTGATAGAGATTCAGGTTGCAGCACAGTAAATCTGGAGTATTTCAAATTATTTCTATACTGTTATTCCCAAACAGCCCATGTATAACAAAAGAAGATGGAACATTCTAAAAGCAACAAATCTTTCTGCTGGTTAGCTACCTCCATTCTTTACTTGAACCAGTTGTTTGAGATTCTCATGTTGGTTTGAAATTGCCACTGGGACAGGTATCAAAGCAATCCTTACAGTGATGGGAAATTGTGTCTTGTTTGCAACTTGCTTCTTCCAGCAAATACATGGCAATGTAGTAATAAGAGTCTCAGCAGTGGTTAGGTGTGTTTCAGAGTCTTTTGATAGGTTTATGAACTTAAAAAGAAATCACCTGTGAAAAGCCTTATCCTTACTCTCCAGTAAACTACCCAGAGCTCTGTCATTTCTGTTCATGCGTGCCTACCCTTTCCCTGGTAGATTATTGGCACAGTGCTATGATAGGTCCCAGGTTTGAGTCACTAATGAACTTGAGGTTTGGTTTTGCAAAATCCACGTCCTCCCCTTGAACTTCTCAAAGAGCATCTTCCAGTGTTACTTCAGGCCAGCATGCGGTACTCAGGTGGAGCAGCCAAGACAGGCAAGGGGGACTTGTATGTACTGTTATGCCAAGTGATCTGGGCCTTCAGTTCTGCATCAGGCAGCACATAAGGATGAGGAAAAGGTGCTGACTTTCAGCAGGACAGGCCCTTCTGTCCCAGTGCTGAGCTGTGGCAGGTGACTGCCAGGGCTCAAACCCTAGAATGGTGAGAGCCTGGCTGTGGAGAGGATGTATCACATCAGGAGTTCTGCTGGTTGATGATTTCTTTACAACTGGGAGAAAGGCTCGAGTTAGGCTTAGAGATTTTTGTTTTCTGACCATAACTTTGATTTGCTCTGACTTCATGTTAACAACAAAATTTGTTAAGTGTCACTCCTGATAACCTGCTTTCGTGGGAAAGAAGGGTCTTACGCTCAAGAGCCATACGTCCCTTAATGGAAGAAAAAATGTGGTTTGTAAATTACACTGCTTTGGAAGCCTGGTTGTTGATCCTTTTAGTTGATGTTGGTATTTCTCTTCTTGAAACATAAGCATACATTTTGGAGTAAAAATAGTGATTCTGGCTTTTATAATACCTGATGGCAAGTTTCACTCTAGCACAGAAGAAATGACACAATTCTGGATTCACATGGGTGAGGTTATGCCATATTACAGAATCACAGAATCATGAAATCATAGAATGGCTGGGATTGGAAGGGACCTTAACAATCATCTAGCTCCAATCCCCATGCTGTGTCCTGTCTGAGACCTAAGTAGTTCAATGGATTGTTGAAGAAGTTGGAAGAAGAAATCTCAGGAGGAATGGGATCACCTCACCTTAATCCTGAAAACTGAGCTGAGAAAAAAAGCACAGCAATCCGCTTCTAATACTGCAGAATTACCTAAGCAAATAGGATGTTCTCTCCTCACTTCTGTACTAATAGAAAAGAAAGAAATGCAGCTCCAAAAAATGATGCTCTTTGCCTAAACTGTACCAATCCCTCAAAGAAGATGTACAATAAACTGATGAAGTGGTTTAAACCAGCAGCAGTTGAGCACCACAAAGCTGCTCACTTTCCCCAGGTGGAATGGGGGACAGAATTGAAAAAGTGTAAAAGTAAAAAGTAAAAGTAAAAATCATCAGTTGAGATACTGACAGTTTAGGAGGTAAAGCAAAAGCTGTGCATGCAAGCACAGCAAAACAAGGATTTCATTCACTGCTTCCCCATCAGCAGGCAGATGTTCAGCCCATTACAGGAAAGGTGGGCTCATAACACATCACACTTCCTTGGGCAGACAAATGCCATCACTTTGAATGTCTTCCTTCCATTCCTCTCTGCCTCAGCTTGTACTGCTGAACACAACACCACAAAGTATGGGATATCTGTTGGCCATTTTGGATCAGCTGTTCTGCTTCTTGTGTCCCCCAGCTTCACACTGGCAGGGCAGCACAAGAAGTAGAAAAGTCCTTGGCTCCATGCAGCATTTCTCTGCAACAACTAAAACATCAGCGTGTTATCACCAAAATGCAAAACACCAAAGCTCTATGAAGAAAATCAACTCTATCTCAGCCAAAACAGTTGATAAATGCACAAGACAATTCTTTTGGAAAGAGAACAGGCTGCCCAGGAAGGTGGTGGAGTCACTGTCCCTGGAGGTGTTCAGGAAATGTGTGAATCTGGAACTGAGGGTCATGACTAGTGTGCATGTTGGGGATGGACTGGTGGATGGACTAGGTGATCTTAGAGGGCTTTTCCAACCTTCATGTTTCTATTCTATTCTATTCTAAAAGAGCAGGAGTCAATCACATCACCTCAGCCCTCGAGTGTCCTCATGTTGGAGTTCCTGGAGCGTGTGGGTTGTGGCAGTTCAGCTGCTGATGAGTCATGTAGTCACACAATTGTGGCATGATGAGCTTCTCATCACATGTAAGCTATGTATATTATCTGCACAAATACACTTACCGTGTGGCTCACTACAGACACTGACTCTGGGATACCTGTCTTTCTGTCTTTAACAGTTCCACAGAAGACCTTGCATGAACCTTGCAAGTCAACCAAAACTGGTTTTGTTAGAGTAGCTGCTGCTTGTTTTGTTGACCAGTTTGAGTTTGTTTCTGATTTTGATTCATATTCTTCTTCCAATGTGGCTTGCAGAAGTTGCCTAGAAACCATCTCACATCAGCTCACTCATCCAGGACGCACAGCTTCCCATATGCCAGCGGAGAGATAAGCTTAACTTCTTAATTTTTTAAAGAAATGCAATTAACCCTCCTTCCCTCTCCCAAGGATGTGATATCTGAGAACTCACATTAAGAAAAGAAAAAAAAAAGATTGCTGAAGAAAGTCTGGAGTGCATATCGTGTGGGGGTGTGTGGGTGGAGAAGGAAGAGGAAGCTTTCTAAAGGCAGTGGCAGAGCCAGAGCCATAACAGCCCCACTCGATAGTCCTTAACACAACCCCTCACAGCCTCTAGTGACAGAACAACTGTAGATTTAGTTTGACCAAGCTTTACACTTTATTGTCCCTGCTTGTTAAAATATTATGCCATTCACCATGTGTCCCATCCAGAACCTTCTCTCAGCTCTTCCTATCTTTCACAGTAGTTGTAACTACTAGTAACTACTAGTAGTTGTAACAGTAGTTGTTTTGGGCCCCTCACTGCAAGAAAGACATTGAGGCCCTGGAACGTGTTCAGAGGAGGGCTACGAAGCTGGTGAGGGGCCTGGAGCACAGGCCTTATGAGGAACGGCTGAAGGAACTGGGATTGTTCAGCCTGGAGAAGAGGAGGCTCAGGGGAGACCTTATAGCACTCTATAACTTCCTGAAGGGAGGTTGTGGTGAGCTAGGGGTCAGCCTTTTCTCTCGTGTAGACAGTGATAGAACTAGAGGCAATGGTTTCAAACTGCGCCAGGGGAGATTCAGGCTGGACATTAGGAAATATTACTTCTCGGAAAGGGTGGTCAGGCATTGGAATGCACTGCCCAAGGAGGTGGTGGAGTCACCGAACATGGATGTGTTCAAGAGACGTTTGGATGTTGTGTTGAGGGATAGGATTTAGCTGGGGAGTATTGGTGATGGTTGGACTGGATGATCTTTTAGGTCTTTTCCAACCTTGATGATTCTGTGATTCTGTGATTCTGTGAACCAGCTGCTTGGTATGAAAATTGATGGGATTCCTCATGTTCTTCCAGGATAAAGTCACCTCACTTGTGATAGATGCAGAGAAACTGGCAGCACTAAACATGGATGTGGTGGTCAAACAGACCTGTGCAAATGGACCTCAGAAAATAAATGGCTTGTCTATACTGAATTAGAAGAAGTGGAGCTTTGAACACAAACCCAAAGGTTTTAATAGGCTTTCTGGGAAAATTCAAATTTGGGTTGATCTGTGGTGCTTCGTCTCGAAAATTTTTTGTTTTGAACTGATTATCCTTTTTCCTTGGAATGACTGTTTATGAGGGTGGATAGTGATAGGACAAAGCGGAATGGTTTAAAACTGAGACAGGGGAGGTTTAGGTTGGATATTAGGAGGAAGTTTTTCACACAGGGTGGTGATGCACTGGAACAGGTTGCCCAAGGAGGCTGTGGATGCCCCATCCCTGCAGGCATTCAAGGCCAGGCTGGATGTGGCTCTGGGCAGCCTGGGCTGCTGGTTGGTGACCCTGCACATAGCAGGGGGTTGAAACTAGGTGATCACTGTGGTCCTTTTCAACCCAGGCCATTCTATGATTCTATGATTCTATGATTCTGTAATTCTATGATTCTATGATTCCATGCAACTTGCTTGTTAAATGAAAAATGCCACCTCAGAAAGAAATGTTGAAAGGAATTAAATGCTGCTTAAGTTGGAAATGAATGTTTCAACATTGAAAAAACAAAATGCTGCCTTTGTAGGACTTGAACCAACTAACTTTGGATTGAATTTCCCAATGTTTCTCTTCTTCTCCAGACTCCACTTTCTGGAAATGTTTACTATGCTGTAGCCATTCTCATTTTTTGAAGACAATAAGTAGAGGTTTTAAGGACTAACATGTACACCTGCATAGTGGGAGACTGGATTGCAATTTCCAAGCGTAATTCCCTATGACTGACCAAACTGTAACTTCTCTTCTGTTTCTTAATGCTCCTCTCTTGTTATTTTTGGCTTTTTTGTCAGGTTGATTGAATATGCTCCCTATGATCTATATCAGATTGGCATAGGAAACATTTATTGGAATCATGAACACGACACTCTGTGTCCAGCATCTTTTTAATACTCCAAGTTGATATCTTCTCTGATTAGTTCCTCTGCTCAGCCTTCATTGAAGGACATCAAAGACTTCATACAGCACCTCTATTGCAGAGACCAGTGATTAAATTCACTTTTAAAGGTGACATGTCAGGGACATGTTTCTTTCTTCTCCTAAATCTTGCAAACTCTCTTTTCGCTATCTCTGCAGCAACCTGTTGCTCAACAGTAACAGGTCAAAACCTTCTCTTAATACTGTATGATACATGGTCAGATGTCTCAACATCAGTAGTGCTCTGAAACAAGTTCTGCCTGCCTTCTAGCTTTGGCATGAATTGCACACATTCGTTTTGAGAAGCCTGGTGTGACTTGAACTCTTTGAACTGAGTACTGTTCCTTCACCATAGCATGGTCCATGGTCCATCACTGTTGGAAGTAGCAACCTTCTGTTGTAAATGGCTAATGACTCATCTCCATGTTATAAGTCAGCTTCTGAGTGTGTGGCTGAGATCTCTCGATGTATATTTGCAGTTACTGACTGTTCCCACCTTTCATGGGGTGTTCCTGGATAAAACCTCTGCAACTAATTCAGAGTGGGTGCATGTAGAACTGATGGGCCATCAGGATCAACAACCCTTTGGCTGCAACCACTGCTGATCCCTCTGAGCATAGGCCAGGACACATTATCCACTGGCACCGCTGAGCCTCGGGGTAGTTTTTCAAATACTGCTGAACAATCATGCAGCTGTGGAAACGACCGGTTTGTTCAGCTGATCCCGCCAGCAGTCAATACAGCCATCTCACTTACACCAGTCATTACCTGCCCAGTTTACTTACACATTAATGTCTTCAGATACAGCCTGGGCACTCAAGGCTTTCATTTTGCCGTGCACAGAATCATTGAACAGCAAACTGGCAGAAGCGCTAAGTATCACAAAGACAGTACTTTTATTTTTATTTTTGTATTTTTATTCTTAGTTTTAGTTTATTCATTTATTTTTAAATACAAAGCAGTGAATGAATATTGTCGTAAACCTGCTGAGAACTCACCTCACGTAGTACTGGCAGCTTTTAAAAGCATGAACGCATTAATCACAGGTAACAAGACCGAGTTCCTGTTTACAGCTGAAGGAGGGACCCTCTGTCTGAACATCACAGTGTGGCTGGTACTTCTCTTGGTACTTCTCTGCCACAAACAGCTATGCCTTGTAGCATTCTTCAGTTTCCTGCCAGTTTTGTCCTACCTGTCCTCTGTTATCCAGGCTATGTTAGCATCCCCTATAGAAGTTAATCGAGTTTTCAAGGCACAGCGAGCCCTCATTGAACGCGGTTTTGTCAAGAAGCAGCAGCAAGCAGAAGAACCACACAACTAAGACAGAAGGCTAATTGCAGTCAGTGAGATTTGGCACTCCACTTTTTCGGAAGTGCAAGAAAAGTCGTTCTATTGCACATAGGTAGTAAAATATGTGACACTGTTTCTGTAGTGCTGTGTACAGCAGAACAAGGCCTCTGCTGCTGAGTCCTGGGATGAAAGGGCTATTACGCCATGTTACTGTAGTTTCTGAGTAAGCCATCCACTCATCATGTTCTTTGCTATAAATTCACATGCACCTTTTGCTGCATTCTGAAGCTTTCCTCTGCAGTTGTAGTTAAAAGTTGCAGTCAACTTTATTCTCTTGTTTCGTTCATGTGGAGCAACCCGGCTGCTATCAAAGTCGTGAAGTAGAAGGACACCATGGTGCAAAACTCAAGTGTTAAAAATAAACAGCAGGACCAATTTTCACAACACTGGGCTGGATTTCCACTGCAGTCAACTACAGCTCAGCCTCTGTTCTTGGGCACGCCTGTCTGTAGGAATGTTTTATCCAGCTTAGCAGTCAGAAATTGTGCAAATTTGAATTTAATAAACATTCAAGAATGCGCCTCACAAAGCTCTCATTAAGCACATCCTCCCACACCGTGCTGTTTTGGCAGCTGCCTCCGACGTCTCCCAAGCCCACAAAAGCACCTGGGTAAGGTATCTGTCTGCTCGGACTCAGCAACCCATCGATAAATCCCTAGCTGTCATACCAGTGCTGAAAGCTGTCAGGGGGCTGCTGGAGGAAAAATTATCCCAAGCTCCAGCCCTGTCTTCTGTCTAGACATATTCTCCTTACCTGGCATACCACGGAAGCTGGGAGGAGTGCTGGGACATTCACTGATACTGCATCTGGGAATCATGATAAGTAGAAAACGTCTGAGAGCTGAAGCTCAGCGTATAGCCCTGATGTGCACAAGTGCCACCCAGCACCTGCAGCCTTGGAAGCTGCATTGGAAGATAAATGCATTTTCACATATTCTCCTTAAGGTTGTTACCAGCCCCTTCCTTACCACAGACCATTTATGTAGGGAAATAAATGCTGGCAGCCAGGTTCTAATAAACAGTGGGAAAGATGCTTGGCTGGGCTAAACTGGAGTGGACAGATGATAGCTGCAGCATTTGGGAGATGAGGAGGAGACAGCAAATGCACAGCCAAGGACTGAAGGCTGTACTGAGTGATATGTTTATTTAGATGAAATGTATGCCCTAGCAGTATCGGGGCTGCTGCTCTGGACTCTAAATGAGATTCTGTGATGAGTCCAATCTTTGATGGAATTGGATTAACAATAGTGCTCATTCCTGCTTATTATGTGTCCAGCAGTACCTGTCATGTCTCTCTGCTGTTTGCAGCAAATAATGCCTCCAGCAGCTGTGAAGGCTTTGTGCTCCTACCAGAAATGCCACCTCACAGAAGGCACACTTTGCCCATTTTGGTACTCATCATGGAGTGATTTGAGCCTTTTGGCCTTCCTTCCCTTCTGCCTGTGCTAGTTCATGAAACAGCAGAAACTTTTTAGAGGGGACAACTTCATCTCCCATCTTCTCTTACAGCCTCACTAGCTCCTCACCCTTAAGTCCCAGCACTGCAGTGCAGCCTCAAGCCCTGCACAGGCTCTCATGACTGCCATTGTGTTGGAAGCTGTTCCCTGGCAGCTATGAAATCCAAGCTGGAAAGTCCCTCCGTCCTGCTTCATCATCTGCTGCACTAGAGCAGTCTTGAAAGCCCGGCTGGAGGCAGGGCAACTGAGGCACATGGGGAGGGTCATCTCTGAAACAACACGTTGGAGGAAATGCTTTAGATTTGACACACATGGCTTCAGTATGGGAGCTGTGTTTGGAGAAAATATGGAAATAATAATAACACTTTTAATCTTCAAAGTGCTCTTCATTCACTAACTAATGAGTGTAATGTTCGGCTTTACAAATTGGTCATAGTCTGAAAATGCATTTGGTAGCAAAGAGCAAGGGTCAAGCTTTCTGCTACTGTAATGCCTTTGAAGTGTCAACGCCAACCTCACGGTGTTAAAATTAAGGAGTAAAGTCTGTTGTAAGGGTATAACATCTTGTTGAGTCAATGAAAACTGCATGCCCCTAAATGAGAGCAGAATCATACTGAAATTAGTGACATACTTGCCACATATATCCTCCCATCGTAATGCATGTGATTACTGGCAGCATCTGCCCTTCCATGTGAACAGATCTGAGTGTTAGGACACATGAGCTGGATACTGGTGCTAATGTAAGACTGAATAAACTCACGCTTCACATACTTGTTTCTGTGGGATCCTTTGCTGGTGGAGGAAGAATGTGTTCTTGGTTTTGCCCTGCATTCCGGGATCTAGTGAGAGCTTTGCTGTTGATGTGAGGTCTTTTCCCCAGCTTGTGTTCGTCAAGATGGTTGTGGCTCTGCTCCTTCCAGTGCAGTTTATGGGCAGAATCACAGAATCATAAAATGGCTTGAATTGGAAGGGATCTCAAAGATCACCCAGTTCCAAATCACTGCCACTGGCAGGGTTGCCAACCACTAAGTCAGGCACCAAATCAGGTTGCCCAGGGCCCCAGGAAAGATCACAGTGTGGTATGGGAGCACCGCGGGCTCTCTCTTTGAGCAAGGCCAGTGTCACAGCCCTCCAAGCTAAACACAAAGCAAGCTAATTTCACAGGTATCCAGATATTCAGAATTGAAAAAGCACTTGTTGCTGAGCTGCCTCATTCTCTGTGAGCTCTGCAGAAGTGCAAGGTCCACATCCTGCAACAGTGATGAAGCGAGGCAAACAGCACCCAAACACAAAAGCAACGCAGGCACCAACTCCTCATCCTCTTGGGTGAGAGACAGAGCAGTGTTGTGTTTGTGTTTTCAAGATTAAGTAACTCAAATCATAAATGTCAATAAAATTATGAAGTACATTGAAAGCTTCCAAGCTATTTAAAATTAAATAACAGCCCTGTAAAGCAGCCAAGGCAAGTATTGCTCAGATCCATTCGATCCTTGCAGGAGTCAAAGGAGGCTTTCAATTTCTTTGTTCAATCACTTCATTAAATTCCAATTTCTCCTAAAAGCTTGGCAGTCCTTATCCTATCCCACTTAGCTCTTGTACAAGTCCCCTTCATCTGCTCTCAGATTTCTCATGCTTTCCATGATTACACACCTTCCTATATTCCAGAGCCTCACAATAAGCCTTAAGGCAGTGCCCCTAGAAAGGACAACCTGTGTTTGTTTTCCTTTCTAGAAACGTGTATTAGACTGGAATGTGTCTGTGTACATGTAGGAAAAATGCTGCCCTGATATTTTATGGGATTTGTGATATATGCTGTCAGTCAGCGGTGCCTGTGAGGAAAGCATCTTGTCCAGCCCTTGTCCTCAGCAAGCATGGAAATAACCTGAAATGAGTGGCAGGGCATTTGTGTCACTGGAGGTACGTGGCAGAGGTACAACTCCTGACCTCAAGAGCATCCTTATTATACAAGAAAGACAGCTGAGTGGAGAAATAGCCCCAAAAATCCTGTCATTGCTATCTGTTGGAAGTCCTGCCACCTTGATTAGGCACTTGCAGCATGTATTCAGGCTGTGAAAAACAGCCCTGCAAGTGGCCCTGGGATCTACAACCTCAGAATGTACCTCTGGATCATGGCATTGTGCCTTTTTCCTGTAGTCGTTCCTCTGGGGACAGGCAGGGTGTTAGATAATCCTGTGCTAACAGGAAAATACATGACTGGCTGCAGCCCAACCTTGGGGTGAACTTATATGCAAGGGATTCATTAGCTTTCTCTTCTCTCACAGGTGTTTGAGGAAAAGCAACAGCAGAAGATGTTGTAGGACAGATCCACAAAAATAAACAATACGTCCTGAAGGATGAGATTTTTGTCTTCTAAAGAGGTTCTGGTCACAGCTGAGGTTGCTTATGTTTGATGTGTGCATGTAACAGGCTGTGCTGGCAGTAGGTCTTACAGCCTGTCATGTGTTCTCACTTCTGCTGGCTGTCCCACCAGCTCATGAATGCAAAGCCTGGGCTTATTTTCCTTTATAATCTCTTTCTAGGCTCTTGCTGAGATTTCCTGTCTTGGGGGATCTTGCTTAGGCTGGATGGATTACTCAAATGTTCTTGGTCTGGCTCCAATTCCGACTTAATTTATCTCTAGCTGTTAGGGTTTCTGACTGGAAAAGCTACCCTACAGATTAACGAATTCTTACTGAAAGAGGTGTGGGAGTTGATGTGCTGCAAATGAGTAGGGATCCCCATGTGCAAGGCTCAACCATTAGTACTGTTGCAGGAGGAGTTTTCTCACAGCATTGTCAGGGTTACCCTGCTAGGAAAAAGAATGGTTTTGCCCATTCCCTGAAACAGACAGGAGTGTGTAGGCTGCATAGCTCTTCATCCATGGGATTCTACTCCACCATACCCCTTGGGGAGACTCTTATGCCTTGCTTTGGACACCTTTAGTGAAAAATAATCAGACCTGGAGAGAGGAAAACTTTGAATTCTCCGAGTGTGAACTGAGGAAGAACCTCATGTCTGCAGTACAGCAGAGGTTTCTGGACTGCTGCTGGATACACAGTTCCTTTGCTATTGTCAGTCCATGTTAACTCATTTCAGAGTGCTACTGCTATGCAAAGATCCACAGGAATGGCATGCAGCATTTGGCACTGGAGAATGCAAGCAGCTCTCCTAGAGAAATCAGGATCTTCATTAAGATTGGCATCTCTAATGCCTTGAGGCAGCAGTTTGGTAATGGCCAGTGAACTCAGATACCTTGCAGAGGCTGGACATGGGACTGACTTGGCAAACTGCTCGCAGGACCAGTGCCTGAGGCAAAGGTTTCATTCAGTTCATGTCTCAATGTGGTATTTGGGTTTTGGTGGTTCAGGGTGAGTTGCAGATCCTTCAGAGTTTGTCAGCGCAAGTCTCAATTGTCTTTCACAAATGAAAGCTTTATATCTTGAATTCATACTGAGATTAACACGGGGTTTCTACTAAACCTCTGCCTCTGCTCTATGACATCACATCTGTGCTAACCATGTTTTTGACAGTGCCAGACAGAAGTTAAATATGGCATCAAGGACTGAACATGCTTTTCATATTCTATAAACTTGATTACACCATGCCATAACAGAACACGCTTCATCGGCACATAATGTGTGAGCCACAACATATTTTTCACTAGCCTTAGCTTTGCTCAGTAGGGGTCAATAGTGGATATATCTGTCATTGTTTCTGAGAGGTCATGCTTCAGTTCTGTTAGCAGATCTAGAAAAAGACCTTGTGATTCCCCTGCAGAGAGACTGTGTATGTTCCATACTAACTGCTGAAATAATGGTCCCAAGACTGTTCCAACTGGCCGATCAAGTGACATTGAAGTGTTGTTGTTTATATGCTCCAGAGAGCTTCAGGGCACAAGGAAGATGGATGGGTATTCTTCCTGTGCACACTTAAACAACACATTTGATCCTGTCACCTTCCCTGTGTCAACTTTCCCCGTGTTCTTTAGAAGTCAGCAGTAATGAATGATGCAGATCAAATCTAGATGCTGACACTTATCACACTTGTTCCTTCTGTTAAATAAATACATAAATAAAAATTAATAATAATAAAAAATAATAAAAATAGAAATAAAAATAAAAAATAAAAATAATAATAATAAAAAAATAAATAAAAAATGTGGTCATTTTTTACCTTAAAAAGTGAAGGTAATTTTACTTCTGTAAAACTCTAAAGAGTTTTAAGGATTAACTGAAGTGCATCATTTGAAGAACGTCTTAGCAAATGGAGCCATCTGTATCCTTGGTAAGAAACACAGAACACAGACCTGAGATCAGCTTATCTTCTTTAGACATTGACACTTTTGTTCTCAAAGCAATCTGGCCTTTAAAGTCTTTAAGAACCTTTAAAAAGTCCTAACAGTGTATAGCTTGACTATGCAATGGGTGTATCTCTCTGGCTGATAGCGCTCATGGCCCATTACCACCTTCCCCATCATCTTCCCACATCTTAGCCCCATGTCATTACAATGTCTCTTCACCAGAGTTTCTCAGCTGGAACCAATGCAATTATTTGAATGAAGCTGTCCCAACCCTCAGACACATGAGCTGACCAAGCATCTGCCTGGCCAGTTAGCAAGCATCTGTCATGTGCCAGATGAAGGATCTGCCTCGTGCTGTGTCCTGCTTCCAGCAATGACCAGATGTAGGTCCCTGGGTAGACTCCAAATGGGACAGGCATGCATTTCCAGAGCATGCTCCCAGTGTTCAGACACTTTCAGAGTTTTCCTGAATCAAATGCAGTTTCTATCCAATAATAACCCCATGTATTTCTCTTCTCCACGATCCTACCTTCTCTCCCTTTAGAGTACCTGCTCCAGCTGCTGATCTTCATGACCCATTACAGCTGCTGGTCCAGACTATCTTCTCCTCTCTGCCTCTGGCTGTTTGCCACAACTTTCTTCCCACATCCTTGACATCAGTTCCTACCATTGCTTCATGCCATTTGTGTCACTTTGTCGATTGTGCGGTAATGAAATGTTTGGTAAATATATATATATATATATACATATATATATATATATATATATATTTCAACAGTAGTATGCCTTTAGGTTTATATTTTATTATGAAGATGAAGAGATTATAGATTCGAGCTAAGCAGTCAGGTGAACTGTTTAGACTGGGTAAAAGTGTGAATGTGACAACTGCTGTTGGTGTGGGGAAAGTCTGGGACAGACATTGGGAATGGTGACCTCTTCACCTCAACCAGCAGCAGCTGGAACAATTTGCCCTCAGTCTGCCTGTCTTTGGCTTGCTAAGTGCGCAAACACTCTGCACAGACTGGAGCTGCCTGAATTTACAAATATCTCTGGCCACCCTGAAACTGCATTTTTTTTTTCTCCAGCAAATAAATGATTCACCGGCCAAAAATAACACAAGCACCTATCATAACAACTCCAGTTGCTCCTGCGTGTCTCAGAGCTTACAGCAGACCTGTTTACTGTTAGTCTTAATGTGGAGGAGGTGCTGGGTATGTCTGGTTGTCCATCTGTGCCTGCCATCAGGACTCTGCAGGAAGCATTACCTTGAATCACGGAATTGTAGGGGTTGGAAGGGAACTTTAGAAATCATCAAGTCCAACCCCCTGCTAAAGCATGTTCCCTAGAGTAGGTTGCACAGGTAGGCATCCAGATGGGTCTTGAGTATCTTCAGAGAAGGAGACTTCACAACCTCTCTGGGCAGCCTGTTCCAGCGCTCCAGTACCCTTACAGTTAAGAAGTTCTTCCTTGTGTTTGTATGGGACTCCCTGTGTCCCAGTTTCTGCCTACTGCCCCTTGTTTCCACTGCAGGACTGCCTACTTCTGTGTAACCTGGGTGTTCCTCTTCTTTCTCACTCAGCACCCTGGTTTCACCACCCTGCTGGAGAACTAAGGGGAGTAAATGGACAGAGCTTACAAGCCACTGGTAGTCTGGAGTTTGTCTGCCTTGAGTGCTTGTGAATATAGCAGTTTTGTTTGAAAGGAACCTCACTTGCAAACAAATTGTGAGCAAAAATCTCTGACATTATTTGTGACAAATCATTTGTTCAGTGCTATGTGCCTCTGTCTGATTCTTCCACAGACAGGATTTACTCAGCTCTAGAGCAAACAGCACTGCAGCACACTCTCCAGTTGCCAGGCTGGAAAAATGCACTGTGTTTCCGTGAGTATTTGCTCTGACTTAAAAATCTGCTTGCTTTGTCTGCGTTCACACCTCTCTGTGTTCATGAGCTCAAACAGGAGAGATTTACTCCTCCGAATTAACTACCGAAAGCAAAATGAAACCTCGTTGTTTGCAAATGGAGTAATGTGTTTTAATGTGGGATACTGTTTTAGGAAAGCCTTGCCAGGTCTCTGAACAAAGGCTGCAAAGTGAGCCAGACATGGGTGTGCCAGTCCTTGGTAAATAAAAACATGCATGTGCATAAGTACATCTAATGAGTGCTCAGACAGAATTAACTACAAGATCCATATCTTGCCAGCAAATCTGTTGAGCAGCCTGTTTTATTTATTTATTTTTTAAAGTAGCAGTGCCTTAGGCAAAGGTCTGTGTGGCCAGCGAGCAAAAGCTGAAAATGGTTTGTGTAGAACTTGTGGATCACGGCCGCCCTCTCTGCTGTCTCCAGGCAGTGGAAACCATCGAGGGCCTTTGCAAATCCTCCTGATTATGAGATTTGTGCTTATCCAAGCAGGAAAATAACACTGCTATGGGACCTGTGTGGCCCGTTGCCACCGGAAAGGAGTTTTGCAATAAACAGTTGGCAGCCCTTTGCTAAAAGCAGGAAAAGTCAGTATGGATCTGCAACTTCAAACAAACTTGAGAGTTGCAAGGAATCAGAGGCTGATGCATGCCTTGAGTCTCATCAGGTAACATATTTCTGGGCAATGCTAGCTTCTCTTTTAGCGTGAGCAGCAGGAGGAAAAAGGACCTGGGGTACTGGTGGATGGCGAGCTGACATGAGCCAGCACTGTGCCCTCACAGCCCGGAAAGCCAACCAAATCCTAGGCTGCATTCAAAGAAGAGTGGAAAGCAGGGCCACTTAGGGATGTAATCCTGCCCCTCCACTCTGTGCTGGTGTGGCCTCACCTGGAGTACCTGCATCCAGATGTGGAGTCCTCGGTACAGGAGAGACATTGAGCTGTTGGAGCACATCCAGGGGGGGGCCACAAAAATGATCCAAAGGATGGAACACCTCTCCTGTGAGGACAAGCTGAGGTTCAGCCAGGGGAAGAGAAGGCTCTGGGGAGACTTTAGAGCAACCAATTGTTGCTTTTGTTCCTCACGTTCTCTTCATCTTCTGGTCCACAGAACCCCCAGTGCAGTGGTGGCACTGGTGTTCAAGCAGTGCCTGGCCCCAGTGGCTTTCAGCAAGCATTGCTTTCCCGAGGAATATTTTGGATCAGGTTTCTGAGGTGCTGGGGTGTGGGGAAGGATATATGGTGGAGGAAATAGGGAACAATGAAATAGCTATTCATTTTTAATGCTTTATGTACTCTAATATAATTGGAAGAGTGGTTCACAAGGCTAGGAAATGGCATGACTTTTGCCTGAGGGCTCTAGCTGGTGTATATGAGATCTGCGAACAGTAGCCATCTCAAAGTCTTTCAGGAAACCTGCACAAATTGTTTATAATGCAAAATGTTAGGCAGCCTAAATACGGGAGAAAGGACCCAAACAATCATGTGTTGCACTGTTTTTTATGCTTGCTTTTTAACCAACATTTCTGTGCTCCAAGCAGATGTGGTCTGCCACCACTGCATTGCCTGACAGCAATGAGTTTGGTCTATCAGATCCTAAAAAATTCATGTTTGTACACCATAAAAATCATCCAGTTTAGTGGTCCTGATGGAATGGACTTAATGTCTGTGTCACCTGGTGAGATAAGATGACTGTTGGGGTTGGAAGCATTCCTAGGAGTCAAGGCTGGCCTGGCATCCCTGTATATCAGGTAGCCATGGAAACCTGCTCTCCAGGTAGATAAGCAGCCAAGTGCTATCACCTGGATCTAAACACAGGAAGAACAGCCAAAGAAGCCAACACTGGTGGAGATCTCTGAACTGCTTTGGAGAGCTAGAAGGATGCATAATATAGGGTGGTGGGGCTGGAGCAGAGGGGAAAAAACTCTTTTGTATCCAGCAGCAAATGCTATCAGGGGAAGGTGTTTGTGGAACAAAAAAATGCTGTCTGGCTATATACAGATGCAGAGTAAATGAAATATGTGTCCACAGTTGTTAGAGGCAGGACCAGCACCTGGGTCTCCCCTCCCCCATCCTTACTCTCTCTTCTCTCATATTGCAGCTTCCAATCCTCCTCGTCCATAAGTTGGGCACCTTCCACCTGCTAGTCCTCCATTAGTCCTCCATTAGCACCACGTCACTTCCTCCTAACTGCAGCTGTGCTTTCGAAGGCTGTGACATGGCAAACTTGTGAAAGAACCTCATCACAAGGATTACTGTTCTGTTGTTGTTGTTGTTATTGTTTTTATTGCTATATCTCCAGTCCAGTGTTGCATCTGAAATGAAATGCTCAGGAAGATGAATGAACAGCGTTTGCAATAAGTAGATACACAGACTTCTCCAAGAGGTGAGTCTCGTTCTCATGTGCATTATTGAAATAGGTATAATTATAGCGCATGTGGCTTTTTATTGCTTCTGAAACTCTCATGGTATCTAGCTGTATAAATGGAGACTTAATGATATGAGTCATCAGAGATCTGTGGTCTTGATGACAACAAGCTCCACAGTATGTATGTTTTCTTGTCTCTGTTTTGCTCCCTGACAGATTCTTAAAACGATCTCTGCATTTCGGTATGAAGAGAAAATCAGTATAGATTTTTAACACATTCATTTATATTCTCTACTCTTGTTCTCTCCCTACTTTGTTGTCATCTCTTCTGCTGTAATGTGGGTAAATCTGTTTTTGTGCTCCCTTTAGATTCTCTTTGCCTTAACCTTGATTTATTACTGGCCCCTCTGTCTTCGTGAAGTGCTGCTTTGCTTTTTGCGTGGTCTGTTCCAACACATTCTTGCTGCCCAGGCACTTGGACTGCTCTTGTGCTGCTCATCCACCTTCTGGCTGGCCTTCACGGAGTGCCCTAACTCTCTAGTTGCCACTGACTCATTTTACATCAATAAAGATTCCTACTTTGCTGCTTTTTCAGGCAGAAAAACACATTCACTATTTCCCAGTATTTTGGAGGGCTTTTCTACAGATGGAAATGAGTGCATGGGAAACTAGATTGCTACTCTGACCTTCTGCCTTGTGGAGCCTCTTCAAGCTTCCTAGGAGAAACTGCCCCTTGAGATGTGAGATGACAAATACTGGACCCTTTGACTTGAGTACTTGTTATCCACTATTCTGGCTCTTAATCAAGCCACAGTTTGTGCTCAAAATCTTCAAGTGGAGATTTGGAAGAGCTGGTTTTGAGGTTGTTGCTGCTGAACTGGTTTGCAGCAGTCACACCAGTCCTTCTAGACCCTGTGAGTGAGAGCCTGGGCTTGGGTGTGAATCATAAAATTATTAAGGTTGGAAAAGATCACTAAGATCAGCTAGTCCAACCAAAAACCCATCACCACCCTGCCTACTAACCTATGACCCTCAGGGTAGTGAGTGCTTAAGTGGCCATTCTCTGTGCATAGTTCATACATGGGATGTAGGACAGTGATTGTGTTGTATTTCCACATTCATTTTCAGTGCCAAATCCCCTTAGACTGCAAGCCACGTCTTACTGCCCTATAGCATGTGAACCATAATAAATCCCTCCCTGCCCTTCTATAGACAGTTCATATTCCTTTTGACCCATCCAGGATCCCGGTGTATTTTTGGACCTATGATCTTGTCCCATAATCTTTGGTCTTCTTCCGTCCTTTCACTGACAGCCAGTCCCCACTTCACATCTTGAATTCCATCTGCCTGGAAAACAATCAGCAAATAAACACTGGAGGAAATATCGGGGAAAAAAAAATAGCCATGCCTAGCAATTGGCTTGCTGCCTCCAGGCAGGTGCAGGCTGCGTGTGAACAGCAGCATTTCACTCAGCAGTGCTTTTGAAAGCAAGGAGCTGACGGCAGTGGGAAAGCTGAGTGATGTGATGGGTCTGGGGCCAGGGAAGCATCATGTGTGGATGCCAAGCAGACGGCTGAATTTTAGACGCCGCTAATTTTAGTTCAGCCTGATTTGCTTCACTGAGCTCTCCTGGAGCTCTGAGTGCTGTCATTCAGGTTAATCAGAATTCTTTGCAAGACTTAGAGCTGTAGGGTACGAGAGAATCTGATCTGAGCTTTTTCTTTCTTAAGATGAGGCTTTCCTATGTCTTCTGGCCTTACCATAAATGCATGCTAGACCAATAGAAAAATCATGAATCTGCTCTTCCATATTTTCTCTCCTCCTCACTGTGATATTTAACCTATTTGCAGGTAAAACATCTCACAGTATGTAGTCAAGTGAATGTGCAAGTACTCAGCTCCCCTCCTTGCCCCTCAATCCCTGTTCTCATGCAGGGTTGTGGATCACTGCCTGGCAGCAGCAGAGTAAGCTGGGAGTGGGGTGAGCACTGCTCCTGCCACAACAGCTCTTTCAAGGCCATCCTTTATCCCAGGTGACCTGTGTGTAGGTATGTGGGCTGACAGCGTGGCTGTTTCTGACAGTGCAGTCATCCAGCCCTACCCTTAAACAAAGGCATGTGCTGGGCCCCAGTTGCAACTGCTGTGGAGAGCCAGGGATGGAACAGCTTTCCCCATATTCTTTAAATTCTGTAACTTGTTTTTCAGTGTTCATCTTCGTGGCTCAGCTTTCTGTGTGCTTGCAGTATTAGTGGTGGGGAGACTGTCTCTGTGCTCAGCTGTGAAAATGAGAGAATGGTTAAAACCTGTTTTGAAAACAGACTCAGACTAACAGAGTTTCATTTAATCTCCAGGTTACCACTTGAAATTCATTTCGTGCAGGTTGTGATGAAAGGTGGTTACCTCCAGACAAGTACTCAGTGCTTCACCTAATGAAAACTGGCACTTTGCAGCAATTCCTGAGCAGGCACTGCAGCAGCTGCTATGGGATGGCTGAGGCCATCTGTTCCTCCCTCAGCTGTTGGCCACCATGGTGGCCCCTTTCCCTGATGACTGTGATGGAGGGGACGGTGGGGCTCAGCACATGACTGCGGTCAGATGCGTGGCTGGTGCAGGAAGCAAATGTTGTAGTTATGCGGTGCTTCTCCTGGCAGCAAGAGCAGGAGGTTGCTGCCCTGAGTTGCTTACTTAATATAATCATAAAGTCATCTAGGTTGGAAAAAGCCTTCAAGATCACTGAGCACAGCTATCAGCCTCACCTACGGAGTATCATCGCTAAACTATGATAAAATATTCTGAGTTGGAAGTCACCCACAAGGACTATCGCATCCAGCTCCTACAGCTACCCACACAGACTACCTGAAATTCAAACCCTGTGTTTGTGAGCATTGTCCAAACACTCCCTGAACTCTGGCACTCAGAGCCGTGCCTGCTGCCCTCTGGTGCAGACCCTGTCCCTAACCCCCAGCTGCCCCTCCCCTGACACATCTCCATGTCGTTCCCTTGGGCCCTGTCACTGTCACAGAGAGCAGAGCTGCCTGTGAGGAGGTGCAGCCGCCGTGAGGCCTCCTCTCAGCTCGTCTGCTCTGGGATGAAGAGACCTCCTATTTCTGGGATCTCTTAGCCCAGAAGCGTATTTTAACCAGGAGCTGTTGTACAATACTGGTAGACTACAGGAAATTCATGTTCCCGTCCATCTCCTTTTCTTATCCTGCATCCATTCAAAACTAGATACTTTGCTTTCCCTTTGTGGTCTTGATCTATCTGGTTTCACAAGCATTCTTTGATTCAGTTTTTAAAAGCTGTACCAATAGAAGGTGATACCACATTCCTTTATTTCTGTTCTTCTAGCAGTACCTTCTTGGCATGCTGCAACCAGCATGTCAGTACTGTGGTAACATCAGCCTTACCACACCAACCAGCCTACTCCACATCAACAAGACCAGCCGGCCTAGCTCTGCAGTGGCTCTTCTCTCAACACTTCTGTTCTGGAAGGGGTGCATGCATAAAGGCAGCTTTTTTACAAGGGCGATGGAGCTGTGCTTTCAACAAGAAGTTTATTTTTTCTTGATTTTCCTGCAAAAGCAGCTGTTGAACTTGCAGGTGGTTCCCAGGTGGATCCTTGGGATCTGATTGCAGTGTTTGTGTTATACCTCCCACTGGCGTGCTGACCCTGCTCTGAGAGAAGTTTCTGCTGCAGGATCAAAGCAAGAAGGAATTTGCTTCACCTCAGAGGTACGTTCCCATCTTGCATTAACATCCAAATTGCTTGCAAAGATCTGTGGAGATCTGCACAAAACTGGTGGAATTTTTGTGCAAATATGAGGCAAATGGGAGCCCTAGTCACATAAGTTTAATAACTAACTATACATTTCAAGGCTGGGATGTTTATCCAAAACAAACCAGGACACACGGTAAAGTTCTCATGTCGGTTATGAAAGTCTCCCGGTGATATTAATCTTATTTCTGCTGAGGCAGAATTCTGCCATGTGCTGATGGGCCTCCTGTCCTCCTGGGGAAAGGGAGATATGACAGCCAAGGGCCACCACACAGCCCAGCAAGGCATTCCTGCAATGCCTTTGTTAATGCTGTATTTCTGGGAGCTGGTCCAGGCCCATTTAAAAGTGTAAATACTATTTTACTGTTATTTCTTGGGCTGAGTTTTGATCCATGAGGCTTTATCTTTGGACACAGCCATTTCCCAGAGCAGTGTCCCCGTCCTCGTGATGAAGGGCTCTGCAGTACAACCTTTGGTTCTCTAAAACATAGCATGCTTTGAAGACCTGAAACATTTCCTAGCTGATTGATAGCAACTCATTTAATGCAACGTGTAGGTCTAAAACTATGAATATATCAAGCTGTGGTACAACATATTTCTTCTTCTCTAGGATGCTTATCGTACACTGCTCTTGCTTAAAATGGAGGGAGCAATTGCATTTTATCACCTGTTTGCAAAAAGTCATTATCAGAGGCTAAAAAATTTACAGGCAGGACCTCTGAAATCTGACATCTTGACACATAGTGTTTTTATTGTTTGTTCTATGGCACACACTGAGAGGCAATGAAAGCAGAGTCCTCCCATCCAGGCAAAGGTATCATACTATCAGTGTAGGGACAAAAAGGAAATTGATGTCAAAAATTAAATTTTGTTTACATCTTTAGGGACTGGGCTCAGTTTGGCTACTTTGTGATTTAAATATTAATATTATTTTATCAAATTTGGCTGACTACTTGAGGACCTTTTTTAATGTGTCAGGTTCTATAATAAATATGTCATCAATAGGGATTTATTTATTTTTGTCACATTACCCCATAAGGGCTGAACCCTCCAAATTGCAATACTTGTATGACAGTAATCATATAATGCATCATTTGTAAATGAGTATGAATTCCACAGAAACTTTAAAGGATTCTCTGCAGTGAAAAATGTGACAGTTTTTCTCCTTATCAAGGTTAGGAAATGAAAATAAGCAAAACAATGTGCAGTTTATGGAACTTTTTGGCTTGCCAGAATTGCCTAGGTAGCCATCCCATGAAACAGCTCCCACAGCAGACTGGGCTTCAGCACAGTGCATGGAGTATCCCTTTAGACAGGTGACCTAGTCCATGGCTGCAAATGCTACATACACACCAGCCTTATGCAAAAAGGCTCAGTTCCAGCTCCTGCAGCCACTTCAGCGTTTGCATTTCCTTTGCTTTCTGTAACCGTAACCATAGAACCCACTGTAACACTTGGAGAAATATAATCTTTGGCACTTAGTATATTTTCCCCACCCATTTGCACGTGCGCTTTTGAAGAAGCAAATAGAAAATTCACGTAACTCTTGTGTCCACAGCCAGGAAAAGCCATGACCTGAGAGAGAGGGGAAAAAATAGTAGTAGTTACAGGGAGAAAAAATATTAATGTGAGGAGTTGAAGGACCATATCTAGGAGCCAGTGTGGCCAAGTTGCTTTGTGCCATACTGGCAGCACAGATGAGCTGCCAGGGCAGCAATGGGGCAGGGGAACAAGGATGCTCAAACCAGCACCCAGGTCTGGTTTAAGCCTGCACTTGTACTGGCCGTCGCGTGGGAGGTGAGTTTTAATGGAAGGGAACACAAATAACTACTATAGAATGGCCTGGGGAGAAATGGCTCACCCAGGCTATTTTGGCAAATACTTATGGATGACAAATACATTCACCCATCAACCCATCAGGGCTGGCTCAGCAAATAGACTGGATTAATGATAATGACTGCAGTGAATAATTCAACTGGGTCTACCGGTAAAATCAGTCTCTGTTATTAGGCAGGGAAAATAAGAAAATTCAAATGAGCTGATGTGGTGCTGGATGCCAGGGAAAGAAAGAAAAGGAGACATACAGCTAACAGAAAAGCGCCCCAGCAGTTGGGGCATGGCTGGGCTCTGAGGTAGAGACCCACACAGTCCTGTGTAGAGCTGGGCACAGCAGCATTCAAACCACGGAGCTGTTCTGTTTTGTTTCCACGTAAAATCAGGTAGAGAAGGACTACCAGTGAGGCAAGTCAAGCGAGACCATGACCTAACATTACTGTCCCTTCTGGCCAAGAGTAGCCCCAAGAGTGTGAGGGGTTTAGAGCAACTGATTGGTGCATAGGTTTGCAAAAGATCATCTTCCAGCTTTGTCCTTTACTGGTAGATTTTGGTTAATTGGGCCCTTATGTTGCTGTTTCTGGACGCTTGAAATTAAAGGACTCACACAAACAAACAAACATGCAGATCATCTCAAGAGAGTTCTGCTCTTTTTTCTGGCACCGTGTTTTGGTGAGTCCCAAGTAGTGTGGTTGTATAGGGCCTCTTTTAAAGTGGTTTATGCCTGGAGAGATTTGGATCTCTCCTGCTCGCAGAGGCCTTCCTAGTGAGGTCTGCTATCTGATTGGGATAGATGATGAGGATGGAAGAACGGATTTATGAATAGCTAAAAATGGTGATGTTGCATTCACCACAGCCCCTACCCTGCATTGCATGTGCAAGCTCTGCACTTAGCTGGGACTGTGGTGAGCTTTCAGATGAGGCAAGCAAGCAATTGCCATTCCCACATGAGAAACAGAGAGAGGCTGCTCCTTCCTTCACTGCCGCAGGGCCTGCTTCACCATTGTGCTCTGTTAGGATACCCAGCATGGTCCCTGGTGAGGCTGAGGTGCTTTGAAGTGGGGAGGATGAAGGGATTGATGCAGCTGAGACTGAACTCCTGAGGGTTCCCCCATTTTCCCCATACCAATGGGAGACACCCACTTCAACTGGTCTCTCAGAGCCCAGGGGTGCTGTGAAACCCAGGGGAGCCCAGGATGCTTTGATTTTTTTTTTTTTTTCCTCCAGCAGCAGGGGAGGCAATTTATGGCTCATGGAGACTCCTTCTCCAACCCTCCAGGCAGGGACACAGTTCTGAGGGGCACGGAGAGGTGTGGAGGGCTGCATGCTGCCAGGAGGAGGGCTTCTGGCACCGCGGCCGCCAACGTACAGAGGAACGTCTGTGTGCAGCGCTGAGGAACTGTGAATGAACCCTAGCAAAAATAATAATTAAAAAAAAGTATTAAAAAAAAAAAAAGAAAAAAAGAAAAAAACAGCTGGGCCTGTATTTCACATTTCTCTCTGCCCTTCCAGCAACCCTTCCCTGAAAAGTTTATGTCTATGTTGTGAGAGGCGGTTGCGCTCGCACACAGCCAAGCTGTCCCCCCCCAGTTTTCCACAGCTGAGCTGGCCCCAGCAGCACGAGGCCCCTCGCCGACAGAGCCAGGCCTGTCTCCCAGGCTGTTGCACTTGGCCGGCACTGCCCGTCTGCCTCCAATTTCAGCGGCCACCTTTCTGAGGGAAGGCAGCGGCCGGTCTGCTCCAAAAGCAGCCTGCCAGCAACCTGCCTGGGCTCCCTGCAGGGCAGGCTGACTGTGCCTCAGCCTTTCTGTGCTCTCTCAGACACTGACCTGTCTGTATTTCCTCTCGATTGAAAGAAGCTCAAATTGTGTGGCTTGACTGCAATCAGCTTGAATAGGTTGTGTGCTAAACTGGGCAGGAAGATAACCTGAAGAAACGCGGCACCCCGCACAAACAGCCGTCCCTTGTGCCTGTGGGTTGGCAGTGGAGCCTGCTGTGTTCCTTTGCAGACCAGTAGTTCCCTGCTGGCTCATCCCTTCCCATTAAGTGCAGCAAAGTCAATATTTGACATCTCCCTGCTTCACTGGGACACATGGGCTGAGTGCAGTTGGAGGGAAGGACAACATGGAGGGGCTGGGCACCCAACCCCACATGTTCTCCCTCACCCTTTCCACCACCTCACTGACCTCACTGTCAATAACACAGCACTTCTTGTGCTGCTGGGGCTGACTTACTCTGAGTCACAGCTCCTGAGAACACGGGGGCATTCAGTCTGACCTCAGTCCTCTGCACTGCTGGTGAACCCAGAGTGAGGGGCACCCCCTCTGCTCTCTGTCCATGTTCTGTACTGCAGTCTGTCCAGCTAGCTTGTGATGGGTCAGGACAAAGCTCCCAAAGATTGGGTTGAAGCAATGGTGAAGGAGCCCAGCTCTCCTTCACAGTGACGCTCCCCCTTCTAAGTGCCTGCATCCCATGATGCTCATGATTACCAGTGCCAGGCAGGCTGAAGTGGGGAGTTTGTTACCTGGAGGCAGCACCTAAACCAGAGAAACGCCAAGGAGATCACTGCAGATATATTTTTTTTTAACTTGCCCTTTTGGGAATAGCAGAGACTCGGGGCAGAATAGGCTGCCAGGGAATGAAGTTCAGCTTCCTGCACTTAATGGTCACTTAATGGTCTTAATTCTGAGGTTGATCTTTGCTCAGGCAGAGCAGATACTTATTGCACATAATTTCTTAAGAAAGGGAGTGCACAGCAGGGCCTGTCTGCTGCTGGAGAGTTAACTGTGCCATACTGCTGCTCCGTGCTGAGGCTGCAGGCTTGAACAGGTACAGGCTGAGCTGGGGTCAGCAGTGAGTCAATGCTGATGTTCTTGTGACTCCCAAGGCAACACTTCAGCTTGCAGGGATCTTCACATTGGATTTCTCTTTCCTTTTGTTCCTCTTCCCAGAAGAAAGGGTGTCTGCAGGAGGGCTGAGAGAGCAGAATGGTGTAAGAGTTAAATCATTCTGTATAGACATCCTTCCAGCAGATGCCACGGTGCTGAGCTCTTCAGATGAGCAGAGCTGGAGTTAGGGAAGGGTGGGGGAGGAAAGAAAGAGATTTTCTGAAATGCTCATCTCCAGGCAATCCAGCTCCACATTCAAATCTTCTAGTTCAAAAAAAAAGTAAAAATAAGCAGCTTTGGCACTGGCCATCTGCCTATGTTTTTTGTTTGTTTGTTTGTTTTGTAGAAACTATTAAGTTCTGGAATGGGACAGCAATTGTGATGGAGCAATGAACAAAATGCTGAAGTAAATGAGAATGATGGATGGTTGTGGGTGTTTGTTTGTTTGTACACTGATGGTGCTTTTCAAATTCAGTTACATTTTCCTGTTAGTGTCATGTTCCTCTCTCACCTTCTCCCTCTCTTTTTTTCAAGTGCCCACTTCCTATTTCCTGTTTATCCTCTTCACAGTCCATTCCTTCCACCACTTCTCTGAACCTTCATCCATCCCAACCTTTCATGAAAGGTCTTTTCAGTTCACCTAGGGCAAATACCTGCCTCCCAAGCCTCAAAGAGGTTTTCATGCCCTTCTCTGAGGCTGTGGTTTGTTCCTTAGTTGGCTCTGCAGAAGACCACCACCACCCCGGAACATTACTGTATGGCAGCACTAGGCTGCCTTTGGTGATGGTATGGTTGCCATAGGCCAGAGAGGGCTGAAAAACCCGTTAGTGATGTGAGCTGGCTCTGACAGACAGGTCAAAGCCTGCCAGAGCATCCCGCTCAAAAGTTTACCAGGCCAATCAACAAATAAAAAGACATGCTCCTAATATAAATCATGAGCTGTCCTCTGTCTTACTCTAGCATTGATGTATATCGTGCAGCTCTGATTCAATGTGCCACAGCTGCCATGCTGCCCTTGTGCAGGCAGGAGGTGCTGAGACGAGCAGGCAGCTCCAGGCATGAGAGCGTAGCTCTGCTGAAGCTATCAGCATACACACAGTGGAATCAAACTCAAACTTGGGGAGCAGCAGTAAGGGTTCTGCATACTACAAATCTTTGAGACTGATGCCATTAATCATGTTTTCTCTTGCCTCCTAGTTCTTGAGCTTTTTGTGCTAGTACTTTTAAAGTTTTGGAAACTGAGAGCAAGAAACATCATTTTCTCAGTAGACAGCTGAGCTTGTTGTGTAATGATTTTGGGAGTCAGGACTTTGAGAGGAACACAAAGTATTGTCATACCTGCAGTGTAATCGTGGCACCTTGCAACATTTGTCTCGCTGCTTCCTCAGCAGCCACTTCCCAGTTCAGGGAGATGGATGTGTATTAGTTAAGCTTTTGAACAGAAACAATATTTCTTTCAACTAGCTCTAAACCTTATGTCTCCAAATTCCCTTGCGAAGTTTTGCAGCAGAAAATGGATTCAATAGCGACTGAATGGCTCCCTAAAAGTCACAGCTCTACTTTAACACATAGACATGTTTCTGCTTTCAGAGAGTAAATCTTGCTTTATGGTGCTGCAATCTATGCTGCTGGTGAGACTGGCACTAATGTGAACGTGCTGTGAGGCTCTATGCTTCCTGCTCACTCTGAGCACCAACTTGTTCCCACCTCAGAAAAGCTGCTTTTGTCTTTATTTGCAAAGCTGCTTTTATCAGCGGTATATTTTTCTGGAAAGAAATGTTTCTTCCAAGAATTAAAAATGTACATAACCCCATAAAGGGTTTAATATATGTGAGTAGCATTCAATGAAAGCTACCTGACTGGAAGTCCTACACTGTACTTTGCAAGTAGTGGAGATGTTTAGAAAAAACAGAAGAGAGAAACTCCAGGAATACAAAATACAATAATGCTCAGCCACTTTCTCTGAGCTGGATGGGGGAGATACTGCGTGCATGCTGGAGATCTCTCAGGACCTTCCTCACCTTTAACTGGCTGATGAATGACATGAAAAAGAAAGACTTTGGGCATGCGGAGTTATTAAAAGGGGTGGGAGAGAGGCGTTTGATGCTGGTCGTGCTAACAGAATCCCAGCAACAGTGTATTCATAAGCTCCACTGCTTCCTTTTTGTAGAGCATAAGGTGTTATGGTGGGAGCAGGCTCACTTGAGCTTTACTTTGTTTGTCCCAAACCCTCCCCAAAATTAGAGCAGTAAAAAACAAAACAAACAAACTAACTAGCTAAGCAGCAGCAACAAAAAATACCACTCCAGCAATTCCTAGAGGCTTTCAGCAGCCTAACCACAGATGTTCACTGCTTGGGGAGCAGTGCAGGCAGGAACTGCACCCTTTGGTGTTGGACCTTGAACCCATTTCATTCTCAGTGTATCTGGCCTCATTGTTGTGGTTGTTACAGCCTGCAAAGGTGAAGCAGCAAGTTCACACCAAGGGAGACTGGAAGCAGGTTTTCCCTCCTTCCTCCTGTGGCTGCCCCCAGCTTCCATCTGACCACATCAAAACAGCCACACTGCATCTGGCCATGCATATCATCCCATCTCTGCAGCATGGGGAATGTCTGGCTCCCCACCACCTGCCCCTGCATCCCCCATTGCATCTACTGGGGAAAAAGCCTCTCAAACAAGCCAGGTACATTGCAAAGCCATTGCAGTTTCTCATCCTACTGGGGACACAACATATGCAAGGCTGGTGATGATCAAAGGCCAGCAATGAGTCATCTCAAATCCGATGAATGATCATTAGTTGAGGGAAGAGATAATTAGATTGGCTTCACTATCTCACTGTTATTCTTGGAGGAGTAATGGGGTGGTATTGCTTCTATTGAAGACTTTATTTGTTAGGAGTGACTCATTGGGTATGCGTCATAAATAATACATGGGAAAAACTATCACTGCTCCCTATTGAGAGCTGAAAGTCCATTCAGTGTCCGCACAAGATCCTGATGGTCTCTTGATCAGGATAGCATCACACGGTGAGCGTGCCCTTTCCATTCACCTCACCTAGAGGGACACTGTCAAAGCTGAGTGTGCTCTTGCAACCAGGAGATCTACCCCACTGCAGAAGTTGAAGGGAAAATAGCTTTTGACAAAGTGGGAGAGGGAATCAGAGGAACCAAATGCAGAGTCATGGTCTGCTAAAGTCCTGCAAGGACTTTGTAGCCCTCAAGAAGGAATGTGAACTGCTGCCCTGGGTAAAAGCTTCATGCTGCTCTGTTTTGGTAATAACCTACAGAGAGGTTTGATCACAAAGCCAAGGCATTTGCAGTATCCAAAATCTGTCCCCAGATCTGAATTTTATAGTTGAGTTGGCTCAGTTTTTATTTGAAAAAGATTGAGTGAACTTTTGTTCTTAGTTGACTGACTTTTATCCCATGAACTCACAAATTTTAGCTGAACCAGGTCATCTTAAGAAACTTAACGTTGCTGTTGATTTTTAAATATAGTTCCTAATGTCTCTGCTTGCAGAACAGCTTAAGGTTTGGAAAGATAGAGACAATCAATAGTAAATGGGGAAAAATAATTGGTTGCATCTTCATGTTCTTTTTGCACGTTGAAAGCTAATTTTAGATTGCAGCTGAGGCTTAAGGTTTGTTGTTAATTTGCCCAGTCTGTTTTTCTTTCTTCCAGTAGAGCAAACTTGGTCAAGCCATGCTTGCCCTTCAAAACTTAGTTCTGAGAAGTGCCCGGTGCAGGGTTAGTCAGAGTAATGAATGTAAACACTGTGAAGATTACTTATTTCCTTTGTTCTTTTAAGTTGGAATTTATTACAGCACTTGAAGAGTATCCTCTTGCTGTACAAAAACACAGTTATGGAGACCTGATTCTCACCCTTCCTTCAGTGAAGGAGTGCTGCAATGATGACAGGCTGGAAAGCAAGCATGTCCCATCTGCAGGGATATCGTGCCCTGGGTCAGCTGAGGTTTTTGCTCTGTGGTGTCTGCTTTCAGATGGTGCATCCTGGGCTGGATATTCCTGCTTTCTCATGAAAACAGCCTCTGGATAATCTCAAACCCTGAGCAGGTAGCAAAGGGCTTAATTCAGAAGGCGAAGTGTTGGGTACCCCCCTGCTGCCCACCCCAGTGCCCCCAAAGAAGATCCATCTTTCCCATGAAGGTGCTTTTTGCCAGTGCTCAGTGCTGGAGACATTAAAAAGACCCTAGTAAGTCAGAGTTTTACCTCTCTTGTTATACTGTTATCATTATGCTAAGTGACTATGAAGTTCTAAAAGAATCTAGAAAAATCAGGCTTTCCTTTTCAGCAAGTTATTTTTTTCTCAGTAGAGTGATTTTGTGTTAGCTTGGCACTGCCTGACATACTACATTATTTTTAGTAAGCCAGAAATCAGCTTGAAGACTGTTGTGGCTGAAGAATTATTATGACAACAATTTAGTATTAGGAAATCCCCTTAAATCAAAGCATAAGAGAGCCCATAGCCCACCAGTGTGATTTTCTGGAATCCTTGTTGCCACGGCTTCCGTCAGTCAGTGACACTGGAAGCAGTGCAGCATCTCCCAGTTGTCAGCCCAGCCTGCGGAGGGGTTGGACTGGTGCAGCGGAAACAGAACCAGGCTCACAAAATGCGTTTGCCACAGAATTTCCCATTTCTTCCTTGCTCATCTCTGGGGCTCTCTCTGGTTGCTTGCATTCATGCCTCCCTGGTGATGGACTTCCCATATGGCACACAAAGAGGCATTTCCTCTTTTTTTTTTCTTTTTTTTTTTTCTGCCTAGCCCTTATACTAGCAAAGGCATTTATTTGTTTCTCTAAAGAAGCAACCATAGAGACCTGAACCTTCAGAGAATGGGAGGGGAATTTGTTAAAAACAAAGGAAGACTGCAGGTGTAAAATGTTTGTCATGCTAACACCTGAACAAACATATCACTGTGCCCTTGCTTATCTCCTTCCTATCCACTGCCTTTATTGAGTTCAGCGTCTTGCTAACTGCAGACACATTAATCAGGCATTTAGATTAGAACAAAGTCACTGCCTCTGTGCTGCCTTATCTAGACCATATAAATGTGTCATTATATAGATCTGGGCCAGGCCGGAGGGTTTCTTATACCTTTGTGATGACCAAACTGCTCACTGCTGCTTGTTTACTTGAATTCCCTTTGCCTTAAAGGGGAATCCAGCCCCCTCGCAGAGGGTAGTGATATTCACTGTTGCAGTTTCTCTCCTGTAGTCCCACCTATAGAAATAAAAAAATGTAGCTTTTTTTTTTTTCTTTCCCTGCTCCACTTTCATTTCTTTATTTTCAGCACTTTCCCACAAATAACCATTTTCTCCTTCAAAATCCGGGTTGACGTAGGTTGGATATTAGGAGAAAACTTTGAAAGAGTGGTGAGGCAATGGCACAGGCTGTCCATGGAGGTGGTGGAGTCACGATCCCTAGAGGTGTTCAGGAAGGTGTAAATGTGGCACTGAGGAACAAGGTTAATGGGCAATACTAGTGACAGGTTGGTGGTTGGACTAGATGATCTTAGAGGATGTTTCCAACCTTAATGATTCTGTGATTCTGTGATTTGAAGATCCCGTACCATTTGCAGCCCATAGGTACACTAGTGGTGGGGTTTTGCCACGGTCAAATATTTACCTGTGATTTCTGCTTCTTTGTGCTTGTTAGTTCTTGGTTTGTTACTGGGTTCCCTCTCCTCTGCCCACTTCCCAGCCCTTTTGTGAGGAGATGAAGGTGCCTCTGCTGCATGGCTTGGAGAGGGGCAGGAGCCAGTGTGGGGAAGAAGACAGCCTGGCCTTTGCGGAGGACCTGGCACTGCAGCCAAGGACAGTGCTGCTACCCTCGCAGCTTTTACATGTTGGGCAGGTCCAAACCCAAACAGAGCTGCGGTGAACCACCCTGATGTTGTGGGGTTGGAGGAGGAAGGGAAGGCCTCAGTGTGCGCAGCATCATCTTGCCCTCACCATGGGACACAGAGTAGTCATGTCTCTTCTCTGCCACTTTTATCCCCTGTCCACCACAGGAACCATGTGGCCATGATGTGGGTCTGGCTCTTTCTCCCAGGGCTTGCTCTCTGTCTGTAAGGTATTGTGTGCCCTGGAGGCTGTGGCAGGAAGCTTCTCCTTACAGGAGCAAAATATGAACCTGTTTTCACACATATTCAGAAAACAAGATCTCTCCTTTTCTACACATACTCAAAGCCCCAAATCCCTCACTTTCTTTTCCTCTTTCACAATTTGACAACAGTAGACAAAACTCTATGCAAACTGGAGCTTTGTGAGTGTCACTGTCTGCCTGGTGTGCTAAGAACATATTCTTTGGTTAGTGGGCATTCAGAACACAAGATGCTTACATGATAAAATGAGTTGTGAGCACCATGGCAGCAGCAGATTGCTGTGCTGTAGCTGAGTTTGCTGGTCCCTGAGTATCAGAATGCCTATGGAGGACCTGCCCTGGTTTTCAGTCCCTCCTTTTCCCTTCCTTGTTCTGTTTCTGGTTCTTTAAGATTAGAGGTGGACTAAAGGTATGAGAACTGGATGTCCTTGTGCTTTGGAGAGCTCTGAGTCACAGTTGAATGCAGGAGTGAATGACATGGCTAAATAAAGGGGATGGGGTCATGAGTCTGTGCAGGAAGAGTCTCACTTTTTAAAAACAGCCAAGAAATATGCAGAAAAATCCTTACATTTCAATGCATAGATTAATACTTATGTACAGCATTTGTGATTATAGTATTCATAATCAAAATAAATATGTTTACCAGTTCCACAAATCTCCATAAAGTCTTCTTTCTCTTTCACACATAATGTAATTCTCCAAAGGCTTGAAAATGTGCATGCTGAGTCCCTAATGCTCATTTTATTTGCTGACTTCCAGCGTCTCAGCATAGACATTTTAACTTCAACAGAGCATCTCAGCAGGAACTCTTACCAGGATTTCTGAGGCTTGCAACCATATTCACAGCATCTAGTAGAAAGATTCCCAAGTCTCCAGAGGCGTCCCCACTTAAAACCATATTTGCTTTCCTGGCAGTTTCCTCTGAGAGCCTTTGAGCGTTGGGAACAGTGTTAATCTTTTCTCTCCCCATTGCTACAGCTCCAGCAGATGCTGAGTCTCCTGTGTTTGTGCTCACCGTTCTGCCAGGGAATCTGATGTGCCATGAAAAGGACTGGAATTGTTATGACAAAAGGTTCCTTCCACCTTTTGTATCAGGAACCTCTTTTGCTCTAGGAAATGTCTGTGTTTCTGAAAATGGGTTAGCAGTAATGTTGCAAGCAAGCTGCTTTCTAAAGGGAACTCCCCTGTTTTCTTAGAGGCAGAACACTGAAACAGATGCATCGTGTCTGGCAAATTTTGTAGTGCTAATTTCTATCATGACAGTGATTTTCTTTAAGTGACTGGCTGGGATAAAATAGGATGAGAATGCATCAGCTGAGCTGTGAAATGCAAAGGAAAGTTCTGTCCTTGCTGCAGATGGGATGTGGGCTTCTGGCTCCTTGGTGTACTTTCTCCTCTGTACTTGAATGGATGGTGTGCTACAGGTGTATGTATGCAGTATACTATATGGCAGCCATGGAAGATGTACCCCAACATGATCCCAGAGTCAGAGTGCAGCAGGGTGCTGCTAATGGCTCCGTAAACTTTGAGAACATTGCTGAAAGTATAAGTGACAAGCAGGTCTCCAGAGTGACTTTGGCCTAGTGTTCATTGCAATGCAATGTGTACAGTAGATATTTTTGCTTGTTTGCCTAATCAACTTGTCTTGCAGGTTTTTGCCTTTTAAGTTCTCCCTTGAATGGCATTTTTGAAGGGTAAGGTTGTCAGTGTTCCTCTGAAGTCTGAGTGAGGGTGATGCTGTCACTGCTTCTCTAATGGCTGTGTGCTGAAAACAAGTTTTAATGCCTTCAGAGCAAGGATCTCAAAGGTCTTTGTGAACAGGACATCATTTAGCCTCTGAAATGCCAAGTCTGGCAATTTTGGGCATATTTGTAGAGGAAAGAGAATGTTACAGGAAAACCCTACATCCGCCTCAGACATCAAGCACTAAGTAACCAGCCCTCCCTGGTGCTGTGGAGGAGACTGGGGTTTATGAACCCAAAAGGCTGCATAACCTGACTAGAAAATCCCTCCTTTCAGGTGGCTGTCACCTTGTGTTTTCAACTTTGTGATTTGCATGAAAGGCTCTCATAGTGCTGTCAAAACAGCAAAGCCCTCGCATCCTGTACCATGCCAAAGACTACTGAATATCAAATATATTCCAGTGCAGCTCGTGCTGTGTTGCCTCCTTTGGGAAACTGATCAATATCCCTTCTCTCATGCAGCTCTGCAGCCGCTGGCAGCGGACAGGCTGTTAGGTGTAGGCTTCTTGGGCTGATTCTGGCTGGGAGTGGTACTTTTCCCCTGGAAGCTTTCCCTGCCTCACATCACGCCGTGAAAGCTGGCATGGCACTTTCTCCTCCTTGCTACTATTTCCCCTCTGCTGGCTGTGTAGCCTTCAAAGCATCGGTGTGATATTGAATTAGCATGCTGCCCATGGTGAGTGAACAAAATGATGTCGGGGATAGCTTGCCATCTAGCATTATGCAAGGCACCCATCTGCAGCCTGACAGATTTTGGGGAGGTGGGTGGGCAGTGGTGAGATGTCGGGGCTGCTGTTTGTTGTGCCCCAGGTGATGGAGATGGGGCAGAGGAAGGAACAATGGCATTGCCTTGCTAGCTCTGTTGAGACCATCTGTGTTCTCCAGCAAGATGTGTGTTGTTTTCAGTCACTCCTTGGCCAGAGGGTTTCCCACCAGCTCCACCTCTTGTGAGGAGTCTTGGTTCAAAATGAACATTTCTATTTAAAATAAAAAGGCGGAGAAATGGCAAGTCATGAGAGCAATGAGTAAATATTTAACAATATGAGGAAGTGTGCATCATTCTGGCATCAAATAAATCTTTAGAGTGCCCTGCAAATCTGTGAGGGTTGAATGAACAGGATTTTAAACCACATGAGTTTATATGGCTACAGTGAAATGATTTGTGAACTGATCAATGAGCTCTAAAACGTCCTTCAGTCTCTGAACTCCTCCCTGCCCTGAAGAGCTGTATCTCTGTGTATTCTCTAGATGGCCTCCAAAATGACCAGCACCCACCTTGGTGATGCAATTATGCATGGCAAATATTAGCATGAAAGCGTTCTAAATACACAGGTGCCAGGCAGAATTAATGCAGTTCATGCCTTTTCTGCAGTCGAGGCATGTTTCCTCAGAGCAATGATAACATCCTGGGCAGGCCGGTAACAGCAGGCTTCCTCCCAAAGAGATGCACAGATGATCCTTTGTCCCTCTCTCCACACCCTTCCAAATGAGATGCATAAACCTGGCTGCTGCTGCTGTTGCTGCCTTCTGGAGGAGTGTGCTGCAAGAACTTCAGCAAGCAAGGTGTAAATTATCTGTGATATCTGAGCCTGTTTGAGCTTTGTGCTTTCCTTCCCTCATGAGATAACTTTATCAAAATCCCAGCATTAAAGACCTGCAAGATTGGCATGTAAAAGTACAATCAGACATTTCTGCATGTCCCAGGCCATCTATTCTACTGGAAGACCAGCTTAGGTCTGTGAATGCATGGGTCTGTGTGACTGTGCTTCTTAAAATCTCCACGTAGCTGTGGCCAGAAGTGCCTCTAGATCCATCCTGTTTCCTGCTCCTAGCATGTGCATACATGCACATTGGGGTTTCTCTTTATTCTGTGCTGATATGAAATGAACTTTTGTGAGCCTGAGTTTCCTTTTCAGCTCAGCTCTTCCTAGAACAGTTGGGGGCAATTTTCCTGCCCCAGCTGGTGAAATGGCAACCACCAAACCCGTGAGCTATGATGGATTTGGCTATGACTGTATTTTAGCATCTGTGACAACAAATGCTACTGCTCCCCAAACTCTCCAATGTGGGCACTTGGCTCAGAAAGGACCATTCTAGCGGAAAATGTATTTCCTCTTGTGAATTTCACTAGCTCACAGCTAATTTCCCCCAGCCCTAGTGTCACTGATACGCTTGTCACTTGCCATGTCATTGATATTCCCAGAGTACCCAGAGAAAAACATAACACTGAACAAGCACAAACTCCTGCTTACTTATAGGTGTGCTGATTAGAACAAAACATCCAGCATTCTGCTATACAGCAGCTCCTCCAGATAACAAAAAGAGTAAGCGATATTAATGAATTTAATGGCACACCCCATTAGGAGTAAATGCATGTTCTTAGAGGGCTCCAAGATGGAGTATAAATGCCTCATTAATGTTGGATATATCAACCTGGGAGCACAAGCACAGTCAGAGAGAGTAGTGACTGGCAGTACAATGAGTCCAGCAGACCCCATGCAGGGAAGCTTTCTTTTGCTGCTCAGCCTGCATTCGGGCTCAGCCTGCTCTTTAAAGACACCATCTGTGCAGGTTTCCAGTGCCTGGGCCCTACCTCTGCTGTAAAGCCCTGGGCTTTGCAGGGCTTTTCGACCAGAAGAAGGAGCTACACGGGCAGGATGAGTACAGGCCAGACTCCATCTGACCCTGAAGCTATCTCCCATAGTCTGCTCTTCTGATTGCCAGAAGCAACCACCAGGAAACCCATGCTGCTGTGCTGTAATCCAAGCCCTGCAAGTGGACTGTGCTGCTTCAAGCTTTTCCATAGAATTGTAGAATCATTAAGGTTGGAAAAGATCAGTAAGATCACCTACTCCAACTGCCAACCCATCCCCACCATGCCCACTGACCACATCCCTCAGTGCCACATCCACACAGTTCTTCAACACCTCCAGGGACGGTGGACGTGGCGACAGCCATGGAGATACTTATGATAGTGGTGGGAGGAAGATGACTCTACCAGCTGTTTTTAAAAACTCCTTTTTTCCGACACCATCCTCTGGCAATCACCTGGAGAAAAACTTTCTGTGTGTCAGACTTCTGGCTCGACCCACCTCCATCTCAAACACTTCAGCTTCCTCTGCCGAGAGCATCAGCACTCAGCCACTGTCCTGTGCTGTGTGAAGCTCTTGTAGCAATGCCTCTGAGAGGAACTGCTATTCACTGCCGGAGATTGGTCCTGTATGAATATGGAACAGGCTACATTTACTTCCTTGAATCTGAAATGTCCATCATCAATAAATTTCTGTTGTACATACATGAAAAAGTTTCAGTGGAAAATAGCACTGCTCATGTCTAACATCATCCACTAATTAATAAAGATAATTTTCTGCACTGGTATGTGTACCTAATTACCTTTCTAAGTGATCATTAAGATGTACATAGAGTTCCAGGAGCCTTGATACTCCTTCATCCACAGAGACCTTATTCCTCAGGGAGGGAAAGCATGATAAAGGAAGGTGCCTGGAAGGCTGGTGTAGCTCTTTCCACCCGCAAATGAGGTACATCCCTCTGCTTTAACTCACCGGGAGCATCATAGCCATGCGTGATGCTAATGTTTCAAACCAAGATATGCTTTACTGAGCCAGAAGTGGGTGAAAGTGCACTCAGTGCTTTTGGCTGAGGTGTTGATGTACCCCTTGCACTGTTTCCTCCAGGGCTTAGCACGATGTCTGTCAGTTTCTCTACTCATCATGAAGCTGGGAATTTCTGTTATCAGGCCTGCAATAAGCAGGGCACAGCCTGTTTCTTCCCCTCTGCGCTGACCGCAATCTGACTGTCTGGCGGTCTCTCGCCTGTTAATTCAGCTCTGGCAGGGAGCAGAGCAGCGCTTCTGCGATGGCCAAGGTGCTAAGCCTTGGAAAGCGAGTGCATCATGTCAACCGTTGCCATATCTGACCTGTATCTGGTTTTAATATAAGAAAGAAGGTGACTGCCGTGCTCAGAAATGTGGGAAGGGCTTGCAGCAGCAAGTGAAACCATGCCAAAACAATAGCTAGGAGTGGTTTTCTTCCAGCAGCTCATGGTGGTCACAGCATGGATCTGCTGGGGCTTGCACACAGCTCCTGAGCCACCATACTGCAGCCTGGAGCCTCTGCATGAGGAGGCGTCACTGCTGTCCCCATAGCAGTGCACCAGGCACTGGGGAAGCCTTGACATCAACAGCTTAAGGGCAGATTATTTGAGATGCTTAGGCATTTGAAGATGCAGAAATCTACCCATGAAAATCCCACTTCATGCTCCATTTCCACTGGTTTTAAGGTCAGCAGCAACCACGACACCTCTTATTTTCCCCATGTTTGATTCTGTGAGGGAACACTGTAAAGATCCATCACTTTCTCTCCCATGTCTGTCTTTCAAACAGCAACTGCCTGTAGGGTGGCCAGAACACTTGCAACGTGATGATTTGGGCATCTTTTCATTTTCTGATGGAGTTGCAGTGTGCCCTGGCCCAGCTTTTTTCTTATAGATCACTTTGACTTGAAAAGTTATGTTTCTGGCAAGATGTAATTGCACCCTAAACTTTAGAAGTCTCTTCATTTTGTTTCTGTGTGCAGTATGACTGCAGGAAAGTTTCCAGGTTGCTTGGTATCAGCAGCCAGTAGGATTACTGAAAGGGAATGGCCCCATGACCTGCTGCTCAGATCTGGAGCAGTTTTGAGTTTGTGCAGAGTTGCAAGCTTGGTTGGCCACTAACTGTGGCTCTTGATTCATGAAGTAGGGGAGGAAATAAGGAAACAAACAGACAGGCTCAACTCCTGGCACAGGACAGAGGCTATTGGTGGCTTCTCCAGCAAGTCTTGCTGAGGCAGGGAAGGTCTTCTTTTATACTGTTAATGATCCAAGAGATGGAATACCTTCCTTGCAAGGACAGACTGAGAGAGCTGGGGCTGTTCAGCCTGGAGAAGAGAAGGCTCCAGGGAGACCTGAGAGCAGTATCAAAGGGGGGGCTGTAAGAAAGAGGGGGACAGACTTTTTAGCAAGGTCTGTTGTGACAGGACAAGGGGAAATTGTTTCAAACTAAAAGAGGGGAGATTTAGATTGGATATAAGGAAAAGGCTTTTTTTTTTCTTTTTTTTCCTATAAGTGCAGTGAGGCAGTGGCACAGGTTGCCTAGAGAGATGGTGGAAGCCCCATCCCTGGGAATATTCAGAAGTCAGGCTGAGTGTGGCTCTGAGCACCCTCCAGCTGTCCCTGTTCATTGCAGGGGAGTTGGACTAGATGGCTTTTATGGGTCCCTTCCAACTCAAACAATTCTATTATTCTAGATCTCATCACCAAGAACAAGAAATTCTGTTGTTTGTAACTTCCAGTCTCAGCATCAAACACGAGAGGAAAGGGTTTGTATGGGGCAGAGGTAAAATCAGGTCAGGGAAGGAGATGCCTGGGCCATTCTCATTTGTTCAGGAACTTCATAGGCTGCATTAGTATATAATTTCAAAAGCAAATAGTGAAAGCAGATTTGCTGACAATTAAGATCAAGTGCCATTAATTATTTTCTGAAGCAAAAACATGAGATGAATAAACTAGGCTTGTTCCAAAGCACACCATAATCCAGGAAAGTCTTTCCACCAGCCTCAGTGAGCACTGGAACATGTTCCCATGCAAGAAAGGATAAGCCAATCCCAGCTGCCAATCTTTATTTCTTCTCAGGAGGTGTTGAGGGCATTTTGCTGATAACAGGATCATGTCTTGCATGTTTCATGCCACACCTGTGAGATGCAGTGGGTGGCTGATGAGGTTTTGCAGCCATCCGCATGCTGCCGATGTCGCTTCCAACCTTGTGGGAGCTGCTGGGAGAGGCAAACAGAATGAAAGTCCCACCCTCGGTGTTGTAGATCAACAGGCAGCCCTGTTATTTCTCAGACTAAGAACTCTAATACTTCCTGCCAACAGCTATTTTGCGAATATTAAGCCTGAATATTTTGGTGGAAAGTGAATTCAAAAGGCCACAAGAGCGGGGCTATGAGTGAATGAACCCAAACAACTCAACAACACTAAAATTTTGTAGCATCTTTTAAACACAGAGAGTGCTTTGATACCACACATGGGTACAAAGACTTTTGTCATGCAGGCTGCTTGGAGTTAGTATGAAAGCACCTCCGTTGTGCTGGTGTTCGCTTGCGGGAAGCAAAGCTTGTAGTAGAGCGTGAGATAAAAATATTTTTAAGACTCATCACTTTTTGACATCTCCACTCCAACACCTCCTCCCCAAAGCACTGTGTACAGACAGCTCCGTTGCGACTGCTACTTCTGATCTTCAGCCTAACCCAGCAAACACACTCCGAGCACATGTGCTGATGCAGACTACATGAGGAGGTGGAAGAGCGTACGGTGACAGCCTGAAATCAATGGGGACAGCTCATCTGTTTAAGGTGTGCAAGATCTGGCCTCCAGTGAGCAGTCATTATCTTTCACACTGAAGCACAAAGGAGTTGAACGCGTCTGCAAAATTACATTATTCTACAGCAGTGAGGAAATTGACATCCTGTGGTCATGATTATGCAGGCACTGGACCATGCTGGATATGGCCATGTTGTTTTCTTTTATTTTTAAAGAAGCAGCTGGGCATTCAAATCATTCCATACATTACGAAATCTGATTTTCAGCAGAAGTGCATATGCTGGATTAGGATCAGAATGTCTAATTACAAATGTGTGTTTCTTTTGGAGAAGAAAAAAAAAACACCTTTGACATTCTTCTTAGTTTTCTATCTTCTGCCTCAAGATCTCAAGGCAAGGCAAAATTTGAACAAATTACTGCTAACTAGGACCATCTAATATTTATTCACAGTAAATGCTTTTCCTAGAAGAGTTATTTGGAGTACATTTGCAATGTATTGCAAAAGAATTCACACTTTGAGAAGGAGATTCAGTCTTGCTAGGCTCACACAGGATAGATTCCGTCCTGGTAAATATTCCCCCTGCAGCTAAGCTAACCACAGAGTGGTTCAGGTGCTATAAGCACGTGGGCTGTCTCACCATCTGGAGACTGGGTAGATGACATGGTTCAGACAGGAATGTTTGTCCATGTTATGTGGAAATGTACTGTGTAGGACTGTTACAGAGAATGTAAAGAGCAGAACTGAGGCACGTAGGGTCTGCTACTACCAAAAAGTGTATACACAATGTATACTTAGGGTGCCACAGATTTCCCTAGCTTTGCAGATCTTTGTGCACCTCCTGAAGCTGATCAGACGTACCTGTTCAGTAGATAGCAGGCCTTGATTAGGTACATCAGGGACTGATGCTTAGGTGGGCATATCATGGTTTGGTGCCATGCTTGGCAGAGGGCAGGGGTGAGAAAAGGAACTCTTCTAATTTTATATTAAAATCTTCTGGCTTCAGCAAAGGACTGTTTTTTAAAAATTGATAGCATCGTGGTTTCTGCTGATTGTGGAGATCTTTCAGTCAATTAGCTGGAAAAAATAAGAGGAAGGTTCATGAGAACACCCAGGGCCTGAAGCTGCTCTATGTAGTTTCTATTTGCTATCGAGCAGAGTGGAATGAGGAAAAAGTGTATGTAATAATTTGAATTTGAGACTTTTGATTTGATTGAGTCCACTGTCCTTCTGTGTTTGACTTTTGCATTTTTCTGTGTATTCAAGCTCTACAAGCACAAGGGCTCACCTAGTAAATTTTAATCAGAGATACTCATGTACTGACCAAGAGTGAATTACGAATAGTTCATTTTCTTGTAAATCTTACCCTGTGTTGCTTTCTTACCTACCTCCCCTTACCAGGGAAGAAAAAAGGGAAGTAGACGGATAAGGCACATATTGCATATTATAATTTATAATGGACTGCTCTACAGATAGGAAGTTATTTACTGACATTACTATTGAATATAAATAATGAACAAATTTCTTCAATCTGTTTATAGAGATCTCTCAGACAAAGGTGAAATTAATGAGAAAAAAAAAAAAATTGGTTGCAAATGACCTGCTTGGCTCTAATTCTTATTTCTGTGGCTTTGAGAGACCTTAGATAACCCTCAGTTCCAGAATGTCAGGCTATGAACTTCCCCACATGACTTACATAATCAGAAGAACTTTAATTAAAAATATTTTTGAATGTTCGGACCCTTCATCATCTCCAGAGTGACCTTAAAGTTGAAGGGAGCTGAAGCTGACTAGAAATACAGACTGTGCTCCTTTGTCCTTTCCTGCTGCAAGGAGCTGACAGCAAGGAGCTTAGTCCACGCAGGACCCAAAATTTGGGATGCTAAATAGGCAAAGTTTATGTGTGTCTCTTGAACCTTGGCACAACACAGGTGGGCAGAATGCAATACCGAAACCATGGAATCATAGGTTTATTAAAGTTGGAAAAGACCTCTAAGACCTCTAGTCCAACTGTCCACCTACCACCTACCCCAGTATTGCTCACTAAAGCATGTCCTTAAGTATTACATCTACTCTTTCCTTTAACACCTCCATGGAGGGTGATTCCACCACCTCCCTGGGCAGCCTATTCCAATGCCTCACCACTCTTTCTGAGAAGAAATTCTTCCTAATGTCCAACGTACATGTTATGTCTAACATAATGTATCTGTCATTGCCAGGCAGGCTAAACAATACTCAGATCAGTGATCACCAACCAAAGTGCGGGGAGGAGGTTGCAAACTCATGTAAATGTTGATGTGCTTGTTTATGTTAACAGGCTGCTGCTGGCTCTTTTGGGAAAAGTCTTTTGTTTAAAGGACATCTCTGCAAATCAAGAAATAAGAGTTTTGTTATCAGCTGTGTCAGAAACAAAAGAGAAAAAGTCATTTTGTCCAGACACATGAAGAGTTACTTGAAGGTGATAACAAACTGTCCTGCAAATTGTGGCTTAGAAAAAAAAAACATGAAAACAAAATCTGAGATAGTTAATGTGGTTATTTTGTAGAGACTGTGATTTCTCTTGCCATGTTTTGCCAATACCTTGATTTTAGCTTTTCACCTTTGTGCCATCTGATTTTACAAAATCATGTTATCCTGGTCTGTCTGAATGTGGACAGCTGGTGCAGTTATGACCCATGATGATATCATGTAGGTAACCTGTTCTCTTGATTCAGTCTAACCAGAAAAAATGAAACTGAGGCATCTCCTTGTCCAACCTGTGAACACCTTTGGTAATCACCCTACTTTTACTGATTATCCTTTTTGGAAAGGATACTTGAAAAAGGTGGAACTAGGAAGTACTACTGCAAGCATATACTGATGCAAGTTCTGGTGGGAAGAAGAAAGTAGCCCCATAAGCTGCTCTTTGCTCTCTATGGCTGTCACAGCCTTTCCAATAAGACCAAAGGATACTGCTGAGTATGGCCCACTGTAACCCCTGTCAATATAGCTATATGTTTCACAGAGAGGCAGAGATGAAGCATTTGTTCTCACTGAGTGATGATATTTAGTTGCACAGGTCTAGCTCCCTGCCCTACTGAATCAAGCCGAATGCTCTCCATCACTGACAGGACTTGTTCCTGTCCAAAAAGGCCAGTTATGAAGAGGAACTGCTTTTGATATTCAGAGCTACTAGGCATGGAAATTTGCTCACCAACACCAGAGGATTCAAAACACTTTTTTGTTATTGCTTCATGTTTCCTGAAACTGGAAAATTGTAGTGCCATATATTGCAGTATTTGTACCAGACAAGTTCTTGAGCATTTAAATATTGTTTTGTGGAGTGAGCTTATTGCCAACCACATGGGTGAAGAGCTCTGCACTTACTTTTGGAGAGTACCCCATCATCAATTGCTTCTGCACACTTCTATTTGTAGTTCAGTTACATAAGCAGTGAGTCTCATCATAGAGGTCTGAGTTCAGAGCAGTCTGAAGAAAAGCTACTGTCATTTCAACAGGAGTTTGGTTAATGTAGGTGATGAAGGCAAGCATCCACCCCTCCAGATTCAGAAAGCTTGCAGGAGCAGCTCCTCCAAAGGAGTCAGCTTTGTTAACACAGTGAGTGTTCTCAGTAAATGAAACTGTGGAGTGGAGGCAGGTGATGGAGGATATGAAGCAGGGATATTTCTTTTTGCAATCAAATAGAAAGGTTTACTCTTCTGGAGGGCAGAGTATGAAGGTCCAGAGAACCAGCAGGGAGTGCAGAGGTGGAGCTGGAGTCAACCGTGAGTTAACCATAGCCTCTTGGGTGCATAGTATAGCTGGTTCAGTGCCACTAGTCATACAGCTGGTTTGTTGTTTGTTTTCTTCACTCTCACACATTGTGAGATACCACTAAAGAGATGACATGGCAATATCAGAGCTTTTTTCCCTCTCATAGCAAGAATGTATAATAATGTCTCTGGGAAACAAGTCTCAGGCTATCTCCAGGAACAATGGATGCTTGTAAGGCATCCATCCACTGAAGTCAGAATAGCTGGAGGCTGTGAGTAACGTAATCATTTTTGTGCTCGCATAGCGTTTTATTTTCAGACCAATATGAATACAAGACAGGAAGTAAGCAGATTTTTTTTTATTCGTTTTTGGTTGGCTACTTCTCAAGTTGCTGTATTTTTTGTTTTGAAAACCAGAACGCGCTGTCTTAATTACCACACTGGTAAGAGCAGGATTCGGCCATGAGAACATTAGGTCTCTTGTGGATGCTTGTGCTCTTCAGAGCATTGCAGGGAGAAGCAGCCTTTGTGGTCATCTAAATCTTCACCAGATGCCTCAGTTTGCAGGTAGAAGTGAAGCCTAGAGTCCCTGAATGAGATGGTGTTACTATACTGTGTGTTACTATAACACAACCATGTCGGGGTGAGGTCTCCGGTATACCAGATTTTGTGGAATTTGGAATAGTTAGTCATAAAAAATATCCCTTTTACCTCCTCCTCTCCCCCATCCCCCATGGCATTCTAACATGCTTCTTTGCACCTCGGTGATTCTATGATTCTAAGATTCTATAGAAAAAACAAAAAGCTAGGTTTCTCCTTCCACTCCACCTTGAGTGCTTTAGCTAATCTTGTTTTCACTCTACCCCATGGTATAAACTCACATTTCCCACCTACCTGAATGGTTCCCAGCACCTCACACAAGGGCTATTCCATGCCCAAGCTTCTTTCCCAGGCTTTCCTTTGTACATTTCTTGATCCAGTTCCAAGCTAGAAATCAGACAGGCAATGATGTCCCTGCTCTGGATGACCTGTCCGTAAACAGACTGGCCTTGTTCCCCTTCTCCTTTCCTTGTAGAGCAAGACAAAAGTTTTCCTTTTCAAACTTATTTCCCTTGCTTTTGGGGTGCCTCAGTCCATGCTCTGTCCATGTTTCAGGGAAAGGTCTGAGTCTCTGGGCTTTGGTGGTGAAAGGCAGCAGGACCTAGTTTAGCATTTCCCTTTTATTTTGCTCTGATTAAAGATGTAGAGGAGCAAGATGTTTTTGGCCAAACAAAGTGTTTCTCCATCTCAAGACAGTTTATTTTTTCTACTTGCTGAAGAAAAGAGGTAAAAAAGTGTTTTCAGGCAACTCAGACTGATTTTTTTTTCTTTTCAGTTCTGGCCACCTAACTGAAAATATAAATTATTTCCATGGTCACAGGCGCTCTGCCAAACTCCTGCTCCAGTATAACTTTATGGATTTGTTATCACTGCAGATTCAGCCTTGGCTGTTTGGCTTCTGTAAACAATATTTTGCTCTTCTTTATGGTTCCTCAGGCTTCCTCAGAGAGGAGTGCTAATTGCACCACTCCCTGCACATCTGCACACCTGCTACCTGCTGTTAAAAGCACTTGACTAAGCAATAACCCAGCAACAATTCCTTCTGTTGGAGCTACACCCATCTTCGCCTTTGTGCTTGTTCTTTCTAATGCTCGTGGTGTAATTCAGCTATTGCCACTGTTTTCCAAACAGCTAAATCTCTTACGTTTCTTTCAGCTTTTCATGTTACTTAGCAACTCTGTGCTTAGCCTAATAAGTCATTAGGCTACTCCTACCATTAGAGCTACCCTTTCAAAAAAGGTCCAACTGGAGTGCATTTTGTACTTCCCTGTGTGCAAAACTGGAACGAAATAACAGGGATTGACAGGGACAGGGACATGTTGTAGTTGTTTCCACAGACTGTTTTCTGTTTTGCTCCTGGTAGGAAAACCATGACATGCTTGCATGGGAGCAGAACACAACAAAGACTTGGATGCCATCTTTAAATGCTTGAGCAAGAGAGGTAGCTTTCAAGACTAGAAGCATAGCCTCCCTTTTCTTGGGAGGTGAAGGTATGTATCTTCTCCAAAGTTTCTCCTAAGTGCTGTGAAGGGAAGAGCCATCAGGGAAGGTCTCAGCATTTGGAGATAATCCATACTCCAGTGCTTCTGGATTTCGTGCCTATAGATTAATTAATGTGCATCATCCTTCCCACAGAAGGGATGGCCTAACATATCTAGAACTTGCCTCTCTGTTTTGGACCGTTTGTGTCATTTTTGATTGGTAAAACATCAAATTGCCATAGGTTTTGCAGATGAACCATTAATTATTCAGGAACTGTAATCCTCAACTGCAACCAAGGATCTGGAGCATGATTTCCCTATGAAAAAAAATGTATGTTCCCCAACCAGCACATAATTTTTTGTGAAATTAATTAATTGTGTTGTTTAGAAGTTAAGATGAATTTTGACTGTGAGGTCAGTAATATAGTTGATGACACATCAACCATGCCACAGAATTCACTAAAAACACCATTTCTGCCAGAGTAATTCGTCATGAAATAATGTATGTTTTCCAGGATTTCTTTTCTTGCTATACTTTATTGCATAATGCAAGTTTCTTATTCATTAGATAATAGATACTTCAGGTAATAAAAATTCATTCTGTGTAGCAGAAATACCAGGAAGAAGTGGCTTCTTGTAACTGTTCAAGGGCTCAAAAGTGGATACTTGTACGCTTTCATGTTTGATTCTTGTTCCACATCACTTCAGAAGCATAATTTTTGTTGACAGAAAATTGGCCAGGCTTAATAATGAAAGGTATTTCTGTATCAGCTTCTGGGTTCTTTCTAATGTATTGTCATTTTTGGAGCTAACGACTTCATAGACCACGTATATTGGGACCAAATTTTCAAGGACTCCTAGCTCAGTAAAAAGATAATCCATTGGAAAGTTGTTGTTTGTTTGTTTGTTTGTTTGTTTGTTTTATAAAGAAAAGATTAATCTGACTTACTTTCCAGAGCACCACTGTATGTTTTCTGGCAGAGCACCACTGTATGTTATTTCAGGGACAGAAAGCACATAGTTAAACTCCTGGTTCATGTGACCCTTCTGGTTGTAACTCATGGGTAACACTAAGGCCATTGCCTGGAGAAAAGGAGAATCTCAGTATATCTTCTAGTTTGTGTAATAGGAAGATGGAGATCTGACCCACTTGATGCAATTCCAGATCACCTTAGAGATTTTCTGCTTCCATTGCCATGGCAGCTGCATAATTTCTGCTCCTGCTACCACCAAAGAAACCAGAGCTCCAAGAGCTGGAGTTGTTCGTTCTGAGGGCAATAGGTACAACTCATTCCCTTGAATGTTATGGTCTCCCATTTTGTTTTGCAAAAGGAAACAAATCACCCAAGATGACTTCAGACTCAGCTTGTCAGAAGATATTATGTAAATTGGCAAATCACATGGGCTTGTATCTAGAGCAGACAACTGAAAAGAGGGATGTGTTTAGCTCTAGTGTAGTCTGAATTAACTGCCTGACTTTGAGGCATACGATTGTCAAGTGACTTGTACATTCAGATGAGGTGTAAAATTGGAGGAAACCAATCATGTATCAAAACTGAAGTATCCAAGGTAAGAAATGCTACATATTTCTGTGTAGATGTGTATAAAAAAAAACAGGTCTTATACATGAACAGGCACATACTTCTCATTTGTATCCTCTCTTTAAGCTGTCCCAGGGAAGCTACCTCATATTTCACAAAATTGGAGTTTATAAACCATATGTTTTTTTCCAGTTTAAAATCTCTCAAACTCTCTTTCTTTTCTCATAAAACATTAAATCCTGCAGCTCTCAGGAGTAGTCCTGACAAAGCCCTGGGGAGGGAAATGGCACCATGTGCTTTCAAAAGGAGATCCTGTAGGCCCACTGATTTACAGATTCATGTAGCTCTCATTTTGCTTTAGATTTCCTGCTAATGATCAGCATGAGGCTGATTACTGAAAGAGCAGTAACTGCTTGGAGGTCGGTTATTCCTCCTGGATCTGTAGAATGAAAGGCCATCACAGCTTCAAGACCTGCAAGTAAAAGAATTGCATAGAGATGACTCTGATGTGAGATCCCAAACTTGCTCAGCAGCTCTGGAAATGTCTTTGGAGAGCACAAGATACTCTTAGCTGCAATCTGAGGTCCAAAGAGAGTGGGCTGAGACAGGTGAAAGAAGAGCTAGTGGCTAGCATCACAGTGAAGGCAATTGCCATTATGGTACATGGCAGATTTGGGTCCCGCTGAACTATTGGCCATAAGCACCGACAAAGGATGAATGGAATCCTCTTGCAGCACCACCAAGCTCACAAGAATGCAGGGAAGCTACCTTTCAAGAGGTCAGTAATAAAGGAGCAAGGATTACTGTTCTCCTAGAACAGCTCTATTTGGCTTGGACAAGGAGGCCTGGAGCATGGTAGGCTCTCCTCCACAGAGCATTCCTCCAGAGGAAGGAATGCATGAATTTTGACTGCATGCATGCATTCGCTGGCTGTTGGGCCAATGGAGCTGGGAACCATGCCTGTTGCCATACAGCTGCTACATCTTGATGGTGTTGCTTTCCAATGGCTAATGTAGAAGCAGTATGAAGTAACTGAGCAGCAGGGGCCCAAGAGGAGAGGAAGGTGGGCCTGCTTCTTTGAAGATGATGCTCCCCACAGAATAGCAGTAGTGGGATGGAAATACCATATTTTGCATATCGGCATTTTGGAAGATTTCCATACGTGTATTTCAGTGAATTGCAGCTTATTTAAGTGTTCCATAAGTACTCCAAATTCTCAGGCAGCATTTGGCTTCCTGCGAGTGCTACAAACCACCCCCAGTATAACCACTGAAATGACTTCTCAGTTTCTGCAAATGAAAACAGGACAAATACTTCCCATGGCTCCATTCTGCCACTGTACTCTCTCTCTAGCGTGCTGCAGAAAGGCAGAGAGCAAGCACTCCTCAAATGGGACAAGGAAAAGCCTATTATACAAGTGCTGAACAAACCAGTTTCAGTCTGTCCTTCCCGTCTCCACTGCCCTTTGCAACCTGGTGTTAAGAAAGCACTTCATCTGATAAGGCTGGAAAAGGTCAGAGCACTGGGTTTAGCGTTTTACTGGAAGAATAAGCAGCCTGGCTCTCTGGAGTGCCAGGGACTGTGATCTAGTGGCCTCCACACAGGACCAGCAGCTATAAATTCCCAAGTCTTAATCTTCCTACGGACAATTACTTCTCCTGAGACCTTGAGCAAATTGCTTAACCTTTCTTCTTCTGCTTTCTCCTATAGTAAAACTGGGAATCCTGCCTCACGGGGCTGTTGTGTTTGTTAATTATTTAATACACGTGCTTAAGCATTCTGTGGATGTTTGTTGCATTCTTTGTTTTTATCGGTGCCTAATGCAGCCGGTCACTGTGTTGCATGGACCTTCAGTGCTTGAAGGGAAGCGCCATATAGCAGTCTCATTTCCAAAGAGGCCATCCAGAAGGCTTGGAGGAAATCCATCCAGGACTGAATGGAGGAGACTAAAGGTGATAATTGGCCTGGGAGCCTATCTTTCCTGTAGATGTGCTGCACGAGCAATTTCTAGGGTGGAGGGAAAGAAGGAGCATGGACATTGTTGTTGATGCTTCAGATCACAAGAAGGTTACGTTCCCATTCTTTGCCTCATTGCCTGCTGCAGAAAGCAGGGCTGTGGCTTGGAGGCCGAGCAGCGCTTCTCAGAGCTGCAGATCAGCAGTGTGGGATGCTTTGCTGCTTCTTGTTCAGTTCTGCATGCAAAAAGTAACCCCAAACCTCTAACTTTAAAGGAAGGTTGGATCTGGTCCTTCAGAACAGTTGCACTCTAAAAAGGGGAAGAACGAAAGAGGCAGCAGTACATGATCCGACTTTCACTTCTCTCTGCACTTGCGTATCAGTGTTACTTCACATGCCATTAATTAGACTTAATAGCCTATACTTTATCTCCCTTGTCATAATAAATTAAGTGTGAAAAATTTCAACAGGAAAGCACTCAAGTGATCTAAGCCTTAGCAGGCTCGGTTTTCATGAGACCTGAATTAAGCAAAGTGCTTCAGCATCTGCTTAAAGTTCAGCACTCTCTTATCTGAGCTGCAGCGTGAGTTGGTGCCAAGCTCAGGGCAAATCTCTGAGGTTCGACTGCTCAGCCTTCCCAACTGAAGTTGGTAGCCCTGCCCCAGGCAAATGCTTGTCTCCATCCCGGTGGTGGCATTGCTTTTTTAAAGAAATAGATGGTGAGTGCCTTTCAATTGTCACTGATCTTCAGCTTTAAGAGGAAGTTTTTCATTTGGAACCCAAATTTTCCAGCTCAAGTGGCTACATTTTGGCTTCCAAATTTGGAAGCTCATATTTGAATTTCTAGTTAGGCAGAAAACCAGCTCTGAAAACTTTGGCTCCAGGCAGAAACTGCATTTCAAATAAGCCAGCCTGAGCAAACATCACATAAGTGTGTTTCGCTCAGCCCTGGGGAAGACACGAGCTCTCAGAGCTGCTCCCCAGATCTTTTGGGTTCCAACTTGGGTCATAGATGCTCAGTCTCACATTCTCACACTTGAAGGATGTGAGCCATGAAAGTCCAAAACCTGAAAGAAGGCAGAGGCAGCACAGCAGGAAGAGGTCTCCACTTTCCAGAAAGCATCTAAAACTAGATCAATGTTAGATTTTGCATAAGGTCACTTGAGTTGGAGACTCTGTCCTCTCCGCTAAAGCCAACTGAAGATCTGAAGGTTCCCAGATCTTAGTGAAAGTGCTTAACACCTCAAGGAGTCAAAATTGTGCACTATAAAAATATTATTTGGAGCTTTTGAATATTTTAGCTTCTGGTCCTGGCCTGAATTTGGAAGAATAAATGAGCTTAAAACAGGAAGTAGAAAAACAATAAAAACCAAGAGCTCATCAGCATCTCGAAGGGTTTGATGTGAATTTAATTTGATGGGGGTTGTTCAGGTTTTATTCCAAATGTGTTTATAAACTGCAAAAAAAAAAAAAAAAAAAGAAAAGTAAAGAAAAAAAGAGCACAGATGAAAAAGCAGCATGGCACAAAACAATTTAAGTTTATGACTTCAGAGCAAAAAGTAGAAATGTGTGCTGCTGTAAAGATTCCCGCTGTGCTGAGGTCCGAGGTCTTTATTGGTGAACTCCTGCAAGAACAAATAGCAGGCAAAAGCATTACTTGAACCAAGTTGCTTGTTACTGCTGCAACCGGAATTCAGCCCCTGCCACTGCCAATTAGAGGGCTAATTGAGAACTGGATCCTGAACCCTTTCTGAAATTGCTGTCTCGAGGAAGTTTCCTGCCTCTCTTGATGCTGAGTTTCAGAGCCAGGACAAGTTTGTGTTGACGGCAGCTGGGATAGTCACCATGAAGGGATGTGCTGCTTGGGAAGAAAAGCATGATGCTTCAGTAATCATGCAAAGATTTTAAAAGCGCATGTTGTCTGGAAGAAAACAAGAATGTACTTTTGTTTTCTTAAATGTAAGGGCTCAAAGGCCAGAAGCAACTTACGCCTTCAACTGCTGAGCTTGTGTCATTAGGAATCATAGAATCACAGAATGGCTTGGGTTGGAAGGGATATTGGAAACCATCCAGTTCCAACCCCCTGCCATGGGTAGAGCTCCCACCCACCAGATCAAGCTGCCAGAGCCCCATCCAGCCTGGCCTTAAGCACCTCCAGGGATGGGGCACCCACAGATTCTCTGGCAGAATCTCCTGGAATATGGCACACTGGCATTTTCCCACAGCAGAAGCAATTCAGGTTTCTCTGAGGAGGCCTAAGATAGTTTTACTTATTTAGAAATTCTTCCAGGGTGTTCCATTTAGTATTCAGGAACCCATCTTCAACACCTTCCTTTATCTACAGCCTTACTCCAAAAGCTGGCTGAGCTGATTAGTTGTTAAGATCTCATATAACCAGGACTCTCACATGAAATCAAAAGATTAAATCTAGATTAAATCTGATTGCCCACTGGTGCAACTTCACTGAAAGTGTTTAAGCTTAAGCTAGGGATGGATTTGGCTCACAGTCATTAATTGGTTTGTGTAGCTCACAGTTCTTTGCCTGAAAGACATTAAATACTCATTTATTTCTTGAAAAACAGTTTTACATCATGGCCAGAACCTGGAATGGAAAGAAAGAAGTCTTTCAGTATCTAAAGGGAGCTATAAGAAAGAGAAGGAAAGACTCTTTAGCGGGGTTCGCTGTGATAGGACAAAGGAAAATGATTTCAAACCAAAAGAGAGGAGATTTAGATTGGACATAAGGAAGTTTATTTCCAGTAAGAGTGGTGAGGCACTGGAACAGATTGCCCAGAGAGGTAGTGGATGCTCCATCCCTGGAGACATCCAAGGTTGGACTGGACAGGCTCTGAGCACCTGAGTTGTCCCTGTTCATTGCAGGGGTTTGGACTCGATGCCATTTAATGGCTCCTCTCAACTCAAATGATTCCACGATTCTCTGATTCCAGAAAGAGAATAAAACTATCAAAAACTGGATTGCAGACAGCCGTAATCCTCAGGGAATTCTCTCCTATATGAAATGGTACTGTCCCAGTAGTAGGAGGTTACGCAGGTTGTATTAACAGGGCTATTATGAAGATGTGAAATAGATCTTTTGTTGCCTTCATCGATGCAAAGTTCCCTCTGCTTCTGGTAGAAGTAAGGTTGAATTACAGGGTAGGAACATACCTGAGCCACCACCCAACATCAACCATCACGAGCTGTTATTTTTTTCCTCAGTTACTTTTCCAAGTTTGTTTGCCAGATTCTGCACTTTTCTGCAATGACTGGAAACAGAAGTGCAGCAAGTCAGTACGAAGAAGATTTTTCTCCTAGGATTCCTGACCTGAGTAGAAATAGGCAGTATCGGAAATAGTGCAAAACCCATCTCCCTTGAAAACTTTCCAGCCCATTTTTGCAGACTGTAGGCATTTGGGCAGTCCAGATGAACTCTGGATAACCACCCAAATTTTTGGGTTTGCCCATCGCTAAAAATATCACAGACTGCAGGGCACTGTCTTGATCTGAGCCTCCAAGCATTTTGAAATTCACCCAACCCTGGTTGAAGTGATCATTATAATCTGGCAGGGAATGCAATCTGGGTTCCAAACTGTAGTTATTTTTAAAATCATCTTGCCAAAGCCCTGTTGGAGACTGAACAGAAAAGCCATTTTACTCTGAACAGAAAGATCAATAATTTCTTATTCTTGATGAAGTATCCATTTATGAGAAGCTTATATAATAACACATTTCTGTAGGTAAGTTACATACAAATAAGCATTTGTTGATATTTGTTATCTTGCTGTAGAGTGCAAAATAATAGTAATAATGATTTAAAACCCCTCCAAACTGAGTTACAGTTTTTAGTTGCCGCCTACTCACGGCCTCCCACACACTCCAGGAAGCCAGCTAACTTTCCTGCTGCTCTGCAATGAGCTCTTCACAAGCACAAGCACATTTCTATTCTAAACAACAAAGCTGAAGGTTTCCCTGTGCACATGCCTTTCTCTTCTCAATGGGGCCGGAGACGGCAAGCTCTATAGTGAGCATGTGCATCAGCAAGTCAGGTGAAATGAAGGAAAGGAAGCCTGGCTGCACCTGATGCATTTGAGAATTCCCTTTCCAAAGAAGCCTGGTGTTCCTAGACACAGAAAAAATGTTAAAGAGCAGCTTGCAAAGGCGGCAGTGTGTAACTTGTTACCGGGGACACCCCACTTGGGATAGCACTTGATTAAGCTGAGACCCACGTGTAGTGCAACAAGGGAAACAGGAGTGTGTGATCGGTGCAAATATGTCCCTCAGCAGAAATCAGGGAGATTTCATCAGTAATACCTGTATTAAAGTGTGTGGAAGGAGAGACTTGTGGACAGAGGAGTACAGCTGGCAAATCTCTTACTATTTTTATCTTCTACCTGCATGAGACAATGATGGATCATCTGCATTTAATAGGAATTTATGACCCAAAGAGTGGTATTTAAAGGGCTCAATGATGCATTTAATAACCAAACATTCTCCCTGATTAGTGCTCATTTGATCTCTTGAGGAAAGTGCTCCCTCTGATTCAGATCTAAAAAAAATACCCTTTTTTCCCTATAGCTTGTGCCAGAGTGCAGAGACACTGCTGACCCCAGGAGCATCTGAGAAATTAATTTCTCCTGAGAAGGTGTGAACTGTGTAGCTTATACCCTTCTGGTTGCTCCTTCTTTCTGCTGCTCTCCTTTTAGAAGGATGCAGAAGCTGGGGAGTAGAAGTCTTGCTGATTCTTCATTAAACATATTCTTCTTTGCCAGATTTATGAAAACTCTTTGATAAATCCACTCTTTGTGGTTGCTTCACCATTTGCAAAGGTGAGCAAAATTGATCCCAAGTAAACTGCATGATTTTAGTCATTTAGATAAAAATGTGAAGGAATGAACCTGTGTTGCTTGGCAGAGGCTATGCTTCTCCTTTCTCTTTTCTGGGGGGTTGTATTTTCACAAATACGCTTGCTCAGATTCCAAGCTCTAAATCTGATGGACAGAGAAGAAACAAAGCAATAGAGAATGGAAAAAGAAGTATTACTTTTGGCACTGATAATTCACTCCCAGGAGAATTACTCTTTGTTCAGTATTTCTAGTTCCAGAGATGATGTATCAGGCTGCCCAGAGAAGCTGTGGTGCCCCATCCCTGGAGGTGCTCAAGGCCAGGTTGGATGGGGGCTTGGGCAGCCTCATCTGGTGGGTGATAAATGTCAGGGAGTTGGGACTGGATAGGATTAAAGGTCCCTTTCGATCCAAACCATTCTGTGATTCTCTGATGATTCCCTGATGAAGAGTATGCAATGTCCTGTAAAGAATTGGTCAGTCACACTGGTTTGCGTGGAACCCTGGTCCTTTCTGTGCAGGGACAGCAAGAGCTGGTCACAGCACTCCTAAAGTGCTATGCTCCATGGTACTCAGGGTAGTGTGAGTTACAGCTTCCATTTTGTCTTGCCACTTCAGTGCTGAGTGTAGGATACGTGCTCAAGATGTTTGTACCACGTACTTAGGAGGGCCACTATTAATCTAGTGAAGGTTTCTCTTTGTACACCAAACTCCTCAAAACCTTAGAAATCTGTTTCAGTGAAAGCCTCAGAAGTGTGCCCACACCTATCTCCCTGTCATCCTAACATAAAATGATGGCTGTAATCCATATATTGCATCATTTTTACTCTGCTGCAGGAGCTCTGAAAGCAGGATCTGTACCAGGAAGCAATCAGTTGATGAATGTTGGCTGTTTCCTCCTTGTTTACTCTGTGACAACCTTCCTAAGTTACTCACCATCAGACATGGGCAAACAAATCTTTGTCCAACTCCACAGCCTTATGTTCTCCTACAACACGGGTTACTGTGGCATGGTGGATGAGGAAAAACAGTGATGTCCTTCTTTCGGGTTTTCCTACAATTTTTCCCATGTCAGAGAGGGGATTCACCACCACAGTTGAGTCTTCCCCCCCACATAAATGTTAGCAGCCTTTGGATCTTCTCCTTTTTCTGTTCCCCTTCAGAAAGGCAGCATAGTTGCAATGATAAAAATAAATAAAGCAATTGAAATGTCCCCATGAATCCAAGCCCAGTTTAACTCCGCAGAGGGACTCTTCAATCGCTGTCTTTTGTCAGTTAGGCCTGGTGCTGAAACCTGTACTTGAATTTCAATATTTTTATTTATTTAGGCTTGATTTATCTCTAAGTTTATTCTAAGTTTGCTTTTGAAGCTCATTCTTTACTGCATCACAATAAAAACATTTTTCAGTGCATGGCTCCCTGCAGAAAGGGTTTTTTATAGCAGTTCATATGAGAAGTCATTTATGAATGTTGTTTGTATATTGTGCTATTCTAATGCCCTGTAAATAGAAGAAATATATATATTCTCCATAGCTCAATCTAAAGCTTTACAGAGCAATACCCACCCATTCACTGAACCAGTCCTGTCTAGTGTGTGGCAGATTGACACATACACAAATTCATTCTTATCGTATTCGAGATACCAAAATAAAAGCACCTTTTATGCTTTCAGCAGAACATTCCACCTTAAAATGAGTCCAGGTAGTTTCGGGGTAGATGTAGATGAATTTTCTGCTGTTCCTATTGCTGCTGTTCTTAAATGTATTATTCATTCAGAGTGATTGATAACGTGTTCTGTCCGCATTGCTTAAAAGCCACTGTCTGTTCGTCTGTCTGTTAATCTGTTTTGGCATCTTGTAGAGATGGACATACAGAAAACACTTTGAGTTTCTGTTGAAGTAGCGACGGGAAATAAAAATGATAAAAAAGGAGCTGCTTGATCTCTGGATTCATATGCTTTTAAAAAAAGTCTGTACCACTGAGATGGCTGAATGGCTGAAAGGACAGGTTTTTATATTCTGCCAGCAGTGTGCTTACAAGCGTGGTACGTTTGTTTCTGCCTGATTAGTCAGATGCTGGGCAGAGGAACCAGGAGGCAACGCAGCGGCAGAGGAAGAAGATGCTCTCCGTGAGATCATGACCTCCATTCCTGTGTCATTTCACACCTCAGGCAGTGATCTTGTTACACCTCATAAGCTAGGCAAGGTCAGCCCTGGTCAGGCTAAGTGCTTGAATAGGAAACTTCTAAGGAAAAACTCAGGTGCTATGAAAAGTGTGGCTGGTGGTTGGCTAGGTGACAGTATTCCCTTGGAGTCACTACAAAAGACGTGCTCTTTTAAGAAGCCTCTGAGCATCCGCTGCTCCTCTGCTCTGTGCTGCTCCTTGCTCTGGCCACTAAGGCACTGAGAGTACAACCCAGGTGCAGCCACAGTGCAGTTATTATAGAATCCTAGAATGCTTTGAGCTGGGAGGGACCTCAAAGACCATCATTAAAAGCATTTCTTTGCAGTTCTCCTCAGAGCAGAAGTGTGAGCACCCTGTGGCCTGCCCAAACTCTCAGTTGGGTGAACACACATCCTCAGCAGCTTCTTCCCTGCAGTTCTGCAGGAGAGCTTGCATTTTGCATTACCCTTCTTGCAAAGCAGCCTGGGCAGTGCAGACTGCTCCCTCCTCAAGCACTATGCAGCTAGGTGCGGGGCAAATCAAACATATACAAACAAACGTTGAGAAAAGCACACTACTTCAGATGGATGCTTATGCGAGAAGGGAAAATGCTGAAAAGACAAGCAATTCTCAAACAGAAATGCCCCTGGCATTCCCACTTCTCCTTCCCTTTCACTTGTGGTCCCAGACATGTGTTGTCTTCTTTTCCCAGGAGCCTCACCTCGACCGGGACACAAACTACAATGGAAAGTGGGAGAGACAGGACAAAGCTGATAATGCAGTGCCAGTTCCTTCCTGCGGATGAGGCAAAGGTGTCTGTACAGGGTCAAGCTGCACAGCATCTCTTATCAATAGCATGATATTATTAAAGTATTGTGATACTTTTCCTAAGAAAGACAAAGCAGAGCTTAGAAATGGCGGGAAAAAGTATAATGGTGAAGCAGTGAATAAAACCTAGATATCCCACAAAACATAAAGAACATCCCCAAATCCAAACTGCTGTGCTCTAAAGTATGCAGATATATGGCATAATGTGTACAGGGATGCTTTATTAGTGGGGTCTACATTGTAATGCTTTATTTCAGCCTGGAGAAGAGAAGACTGCAGGGTGACCTCATTGCAGCCTTTCAGTACCTAAAGGGAACTTACAAACAGGAGGGGAGTCAACTGTTTACAAGGGTAGATAATAGCAGGACAAGGGGAAATGGTTTTAAGTTTGAAGGAGGGAGGATTTAGTTTGCATATCAGGGGGAAGTTCTTTACCTGGAAATTGGTGAGGTGCTGGAACAGGCTGCCTGGAGAGGTTGTGGGTGCCCCATCCCTGGAGGTGTTCACAGCCAGGTTGGATGGGGCCCTGGGCAGCCCGGTCTAGTATTAGATATGGAGATTGGTGGCCCTTGCATGCGGTAGTAGGGTTGGAACTTGATGATCCTTGAGGTCCCTTCCAACACAAACCATTCTATGATTCTATGATTTCCTACTGGAATGCGTGTTACTTAAAGCTTAATTCTGAATTTTCCGAAGTAGAAGTTTTCCAGTGTCACTGTACATCTCCCACTTGCAAAACTAATGGTGAGACAAATGTTCAGGAGGAAGCTAGCAAAGTCTTAGGGACAAACCAGCTCTGGCCAACCAAAAAATCGGGGGGGGGGAGGGAGTCTTCAGATTAGAGATCATTTCCATTCATAGACCACAAAGGAGTCGTTTGGGGGAGAATGTTGCTGTTATGAACCAGAAGTTTGAAACCTTTGTCTTCATGAATGCTTCACAACTACTAATATTAGCTTCATGACCAGCAGGAAGCTCTTCACAGCTGCCTCCTTGTCAACATGAACTAGCAGTCAGAAACAAACAAAAGTTCCACTTGAGATTCTTTAAAAATATCCCTTGTATTTGATGCTTGCCCTCTTGGTCGCCTATCAAATGCCATGCTCAACATGGCATTACACGAACAATAGTCATTTTCTGAAATAGAACCTCTCTCAAATCTCCTTCATTTGTGTTTGTTGCTGTTGTGACTCTTCACCTGCTGGCCTTTATCTAGCAAAGTAAGGTGAGTTCAAAGGAGACTCTGGAGGCCTGTAGCGATTTTAATGACGAGGTGAAGTTGGAAGGTCTTGTGTATTATGAACTTAATGGGGCATTTTTCTCATTTACGCTGACATCCTTTACATGGAGTTGTGAAAGGAAAAAGTATGGACAAGTGATCACAAGCAATTGGTTTGTTAAGAAATAACTGCCCTTGGCTGTAAATGAAGGCCTGGTGAGGCAAACAAATACGTGATATAAGCCCACATAATCCTACTGGTTACAATAAGCTTGAGTTCCCATTGTCTTCTCCAGCTTGCTTTGCTTTGCAGTATGAAGCCATCAGATAAAGAACAATGCCAAGAATCAATAACTAAGCTGTGTGAATACCTGAAATTTTGTTTTATTTTTTCTTTTCTGGCTATGCTGAGATGTCATGAGAGAAATTCATTTACAGTTGAGCTGCAGTGAATCATTTCCAACATATTTGGCAACTACTTTAAATTGGCTGTAACATTTTCTTCAGCCTCAGATTAAGTATTTTTGGGTGACTTCAGCATCCAGGAGTTTTTAAATTAAAAACTCAAAGGAGATAAATATTAGAAGTGGCATTTTTAAAAAATATTTAAATGAAAATATGAAATTGTTTTTAGCAGAAAACAATGTTTGCAGTAGCACGTATAATCTGCTGAAATTTTCAAACCATTTTACCATCACAAAATCACATATTTTTATCCATGAAAATATACTGCTATCAAGGAATTTCCCAGGTTTCAACTCAGTATCTGTGTTCCCACTGTTAATGCTGGAGCTGTTTATGCTGGGCACTTCATGCACCTGTAGAAAACTCAAAATGGTACGTGCAAAACCATTACAGGTGTGCAGCAAGGGACTTTATTATAGAGCATCTGGGGAGATGCAGTGCTTTCTTTAGGAGTTTGGGGTAATTCTGCAGAGATAAAGCTATTATCCAAAGGACCAAATATCACTTCTGTTGAAGTAACTTTTTCTAAGATTAAAGTGTCACACAACTTCAATGGCAAATATTTTCTTCAACAGTTCTGAAGACTTAAACTTTTTCAAGATAGGTGTGTAAATTCATCAGTGCCTGCTTTCCCAGAGGCTGGGACTGACTATTTTAAGATTGCACTAGGAGAAGACAATACATTGAGCCTCGTCAGGAAATGGAGTCAAACCAAGAGCTCAAGTTAGCATTGCCAGCCAAAAATAAGTAGCTGAGTAACTGCATGTTATTAAAGGAAATACTTAGTTTAATACATTCATTCTGTTCCAGGAAGTGATGTCAAGCTATTGTTAATGGGAAGTGGTAAAATCCAATGTAGTACAGTGGCTGGGAAGTCTGTCAGTGTCTGCAATGCCTCCCCAGTGCCTTTCTGGATCCACTTGGCTGTTCACCTCCCCTTCCCCACCCTCCCCTATTTATTCCCACAACATCCTGTCATGTGGGGACCCGGGACACTAAGAAGGAAAGTTCCTGTATGAAAGCCATACAGAAGAACAGGAATACAGATGTCCCCTGGGCTCTTCTTCATAGAATCATAGAATTATAGAATGGTTTGAGTTGGAAGGGACCTTTAGGATCATCTATTTCCAACCCTCCTGCTATAGGCAGGGACACCAATCCAGGCGTGCAACTAGACCTGTGATTTGCAGCTAGTTTTTAGGTCTGCCAGGCTGAACAAGATGATTTTGGACTGTCTGTTTATTTGTCTTCTCTACAAATAAGCAGAAACAAGATAGTCTGCCTTTTTCTTTTCAGAATGCACTTCTTGAACTGAGATATACCAGTTCTCCATCTTCACTTAAGTATTTTCAATTAGGATAATTTGCAGAAAATGTTGAGTCTGTCTTCTCATGGATGCAAGATTCCAGAAAGACAGGCATGTTTCTGAACCTGAGGAAGAAGCAGAGTTCTGCGACAGTGCCATGAAGACAATCTCCTCCCAGTGACTGGATTTGTAGATCTGTTATTGGGTGAGGAAGCTTGACAGCCAGGCACGTGTTGAAATTCTCCGTGACTTTGTTCACAGTGGGATGCGCGCTCACACTGACCATCAGCCAGCAGATCCACTTCTTGGTGAGCTGGGAGCAGAGCTTTTCATGTTCAAAGAGGACAGGAGGTTTGAAGGTTTGGAGGCTGGCGCTGGTTATGAAGGTGCCTGCCTCTGATCTTCATATGCCTCAGTTCTTCTGGAAAATCCAAGCTAATTGATGTTTTAAAAGACTATTTAATTTTAAAACCTTCCCCTTCTCCTCTCCCCCCCCCCCCCCCCCCTTCCTTACCAAGCTGGCATAGCTTTCATCACAGAAAAGGTGTGTGCTATGTGAAGACAAAGTAAGGAAATGTCAGGCAGATTCTTGCAGGTACTAAAAATAGTGTGCAAGGGACAGCAAAGGAAGTTACTTCTTAGAAGACAGGGATTGAGTGGCTTCCACTCTATGGGATTTTGCTGCACACAACTAATTAATGTTTGTAAAGCACTTTGAAGATGAAAAGCGCCAAATTATCACTAAGTTTAATTATTTGCATGGTGTTACTTAAGATTTCCACTGCCTACCTTCAAACTCTTCCCTCTACACGACAAGCAGGTAGAAGAATAGTAGATAAAGCTCCTGGCATTGGCGGGAGGACTGCAGGCAAGGAGAGGGGTGAGAGCAAGGCCTTGCACTGCAGCCTTGGGTTCTGTCACTAGAGATTGCTTCACCAGTGGGCCTTCATGTGAGCCTTACTGGGCATGGGGATCTTAGAGGCACCCAAGGAGTTTCTATTGAGTTCCAACTGACTTCCGGCCCCCTTTAAAGTTAGTGTGCAATTAGCGTTCTTTTAGCTTGGCAATTCAAAGGAAAGTGATTTTGGATAGGACATCATTTGCACTGCACAGTCATATTTCTAACATATGCAATTAATAACATGAATAGAACATGAACATTTGCTGCTAATGGTGTGAATGCTAATTAGCAACCTTTTTAGTAAACATGTTAAAAGCATGACTACAAACTTAGATGCAGGTGTACCAATGGGAAAAAAATGTAAGGAAAATAATCACTTAAATAGCAACTTACACCATCTGGAAGGGAAGAGCTTTTAAAAACATGGATAAATTCACTGGAGCAGCTCATCCAGTGAGATAAATCAACACAGCTCCATAGATTACAGGCTGTCTTTTGAGATGGACCAATGTTGTTCACACTGCTACAACCAATGTTCTTCTCACTCTTTTCAGATGAAGTTGTTAAAAGATCCTCGTCGTATTATTACACCTGTCTTTGCAAGCGAAGCATTTTACTTTTTCAAATAGCATCCCTGGGGGACATTTAATTTTGAATGATTTTCTCATTAAAAATATGGTTCTTCTCATGAGAAACAGAATGTCCTAGTAAAATAGGACATGACAGGGCCAGAGATTTATGGTTCACATAAGGATTGAAATCTTGATTACTGAATAGAAGTGTCTGCAGAATTAATGATAACTTTGGGTTCTCCACTCATCTCAGTGGGATGCTGCTCATCATTTTCTGATGATTAAGAAAGAAAGTGTTCCTGAGCATTTGTAAACTCTCAGCAGAAACTTAAAATTAGCTGTAACGATGAAAGAGCCACATCTGACAGAGATAGCTCAGGTTTTTGCTCAAATCAAATTCGGAATGAGTTTGGGAAACTTGGTTTTCTGCACCCTCTCTATGCCTCCTAATTTGGCTGCAGACAGGAAAACCAAAACATGGAGGTCTTACCCAAAACTAGCATATTCTCAAGACTCTCCCATGAGATTTTGCAAGACTTTTTGCAAGACTTCCAAGCCACATCCAGCTCCACAAGGTTTGCACACACACACTAGTGAAGCCCCAGAAATGTTGGGAAACTTCTGTAGTCTGCAATAGGCAGGATTCAGGAGGTTTTGCAGTTGAAGGGGCTTTAGGTGTGGAAGTTGTTTGCACCCACAGCACTTCTAGGAACTGGCAGTGCAATCTGACCCTCTGCTTTTAGGAAGAGATTGAAAGCATCTGGCAGTGAGGGCTCCCTGTGACAAAGACGTCAGTATTTGTACAGGAGCAAATGAGCATAGTTTTCCTTCTTTAAGATCCCGTAACACCACAGAGCGTGTTCATACTTAGACAAGCAAGACCAGATTTGTTGTTTTCTTTTTCAGTGCGTAACATAAGACAACTAGGGTCTGCTTTAGCAGTGGTGCATTTCTGTAGTGGGCAGTGAAGTCATACATGTAGAATATATATATTTTTTCCTTTTTATCTGCAGTGCAGATTGCTATTACACATTCTGCACTTGTTTCTCACACACGATTCCTGCAGAAATCAATGGAAGTCCTATGTGCAGAAAAAGGCACAGAAAGTGCAATGGAGATTTGCACCGTGGATTAAGAGATTCTCAGTGTTGATCAAAGAGGAATTTTGTCCGAGGTTTGTAAAGCACTTTTGAATCCTCCTTGATGAAAGACTCTATAAAAATGTAAAGCTGCTGTTGTTGTTAATGTTCTCTTGGTACGTAACAGGAGAATGAATGCTGAAATTAAAGTCACATATATTAATATTGATTAAGAAATAAACAAATTCTTCCAGAATTTGATCTGCCTTTCATTACGTGCCCTTGATCTTCCATTTTCAAACAGGGCATGGTTATGTCTTGGAAAATCACAGCCTTGAACTCCACCAAACCACAACTACAGATTATATATCATTATATATAATTTTGGAAATCCGTCTGGAATACACCATAAAGCAATAATAAAAGAAAAACTGTGAGGACATTTGTATTTGTCAGCGTCTCCCTAGACAGAGCCCTGAGGATATGATATTCTTAGAATAAAGCTTTCATTTCACAGTGCATCAGTGGGAAAATTAACAAGCTCTCCTCGTACTGTTCCATAATTCATTTTCTTTGTTTTAGATATTGAGCTGAGCTGGTACAGTAACTTAAATAGATAGGGGAGATTTTAAGCACAGATTTGAATTCTGGCTGGTTTGGGTTGTTTAGCTTTGTTTTGCTTTTTTCCTTCCTTATCCTGCAGGTTCCCACTATCTAAATAAGAAGTTGCCTCAATTTATTTCAGCACTTGCCTTTTAAATGGAAAGTGCCAAATACTGTTATACCAGTTTAAAATATATCACAGCAGGCTCACTTTAGTTAGTTCCAGGGATGCATACGGCTTCTCCCACTGTACCAGCAGCAGCACTTGATCTGTGGGAGGTCAGAGCCATGGCAATGGGAGGCCAAGACACCAGAGAGCTGGAGGAGACACTCATGGGGTGGGAAGGCTACCACCCGCCCTCCATCTGAACCTCAATGAGCAACAGCAATTGCCTAAATTGACAGCAAGTTTCACTGTTCTATTATGGAAATGCGAAGTTACACTTTTGAATGAAATTACGCAAGTGCTTCTGAAGCAGAAGTAATGTTCCTCACTTTATTTTCTGCCAATAAATTCCCTCTGCTCTTGGAAGTCCTGGGACTCCAGAAACAGAGATGGGAGGTCAAACCAAAGCTAGCTTTCGTCACTGACAAAATTCATCATTGAACAACAACAACAAAACATCAAAACTTTGACAGGACATAGTCATCTGTCTCCTCCAGTTCTGCTTGTTAAGGTGCTGGGCAAAAATCCACACCCCAGCAAAGAGCTAGGTGCTTGAGCTTGATGCTTGGCTGAAAATGAGCTGGCAGATTAGAAAGAAGGAAATTTTTTTTCTCTCAGACAGTGGTCAGGCACTGGAATGGCCTGCCCAGGGAGGTGGTGGAGTTGCCATCCCTGGCACTGTTCAATTTAATGTCTAGATGAGGAGCTATGAGATATGGTTTAGTGCCTGTGGTAGCAATGGTAATGGGAGGATGATTGGACTAGATGATCTTGCAGGTCATTTCCAACCTTGTGATTCACTGATTCTATGATTCTAGAGTTTGGCTATGTAAATACATTCGTATAACATCAGGACAGAGTGGTGCAGCTGCTGTGCTCTCTGAAGCCTAACAGGGAGCTCTAGCATTGCTCCATTATCTTTCTCCGTTGTCTTTCCTCACAATTCCCCTGCCCGCAAAGTGTCTAGGAGCAGAGCAGCATGTGGTTTCTCCCTGCCACAATTCCCAGAAAAGATTTGTTTGCCAATGGAAAGGCTCCTTGTTCATTTGTGAAATGATAGCCTATGTCCTTCTCTTTTGACAAAAAATTAAATTCTGGAGAAGAAATATTTCATGGCTGGTGCAAAGCAGCCTACCAGGAACTTGAACAGCTTTGGCTTTCTTCCACCTGACCCTTTCCTTTTGCTATGGGTATAGAGCATCAGAGAAAGCAGAATCCCCCAGAAGAGCCATTCTGTCAATCTCAGCCATAGTTGCACCAGAAGGAAGATGCAGTTTGAGATGTTACCTGTCATAAATAATGAGAGTCCAGAACAGAAGAATCACTTTATCTTTTACAGTGATCTGGCAATGAATGGGAAGTTCATTGGTACAGACGCCTTTGACACCCTTATGAAAAATACTGCTAGCAGCATGGAAATATATTGAAAATCTCCTTGATGTGAGGAAAAAATGGAGTTGCAATCAAGACAGTTGACAAAATTAAATATATTTTTTGGGCATCTGCAGACCAAAGGAAAGGCATCCATGCTCTCAACAGATAATCTCAAAGGCTTTCTTGCCAAATCCCCCTTTTTCATCTGTTAGCAGCCACTAGTACCTCCCAGTGTCATGATGCTGGGTTTACAGAGGGGAATATGAAACTAGATGGAAGCAGTGTCACGGTGATGTGGGAAAATGCATTCAGTTGGCGGTTTTCAATAAGAAGTGATGCTATCTGGTGCAGAGATATCTTTTTCTTTGTGCCCATCTAGACAGTGACAGGCATGCCGCGGTGTTCTTGCAACGCAAATAATAGCGGGGGTAGGGCGTGCTGAAAGATGTGTTCTTTGCTGGAATAAGCTTCTTCCTTATCACAGCCAGTAATAGCACTGTATTATTTTGGCTTTTGAGAGAGATGAGCCTGTTTCTGCAAAAAGGCAGATGCCCTCAGCTCCCACTGACTTCGAGCACAGCTATCATTGCTCAGTGCCCTGCAGAAGTAAGGCTCTGTGGGAGTACTGCTAAGGGAGGCTGAGGTGCTCTGACGGTGTTAACCCTAGTGGATGTAGGGATGCTATACTGCTTGTACAGAGAATCACTACTATAGTAGTGCCCCCATCCATGGTGGAATCCAGTTCTTCCCCATAGCAGACATTCTTTACACTGGAAAGGAGATATCTTCTATAGGATGGTACCTATGTTTATACAACTCTGCATAGTTTAAATACTTGCAGAGATGGCTTTGAACTCCATAAAATTACTGAAAACAATGGGTTCCAAAAGTAAAAGAAACAGCAAGAAAAAAATACCATACTGCAATTTTCTAGTTCAATGAATCTGCTTTGTGCACAGTCACAACTAGCCGTGAACCTGCCCCAGCACTTCCTTTGATGTGTATAAAATGCATTTTTAATTTCACTAGCTTGCTGCTCACTCTTGTTTGAAAGGGTATTTGAAAGGGTAACTGGGAATGGCTAGGTTGCCTTCTCTGCACTTTTCATTGTTTTACTACCTCTTTCCCGTCACCTCTTATTTTTCTCTTGTGTAAAATACAGTCTGAACCTTCTGAATCTTTCCTCACAGAGACCTTTCCATGTCTCAGAACATTACCATCACCTCCTAGACCTCTCTCTGGCTGCTATTTCTTTTTTTACAGAGTAGGGGCAAGCATTGCCAGAGCTGGACAAGGTTATTGAAGCTAGGCATGTTCCTGCATTTATAAATGCCATTATAGTGCTTGTGATGACAAAACATTTATTCTAACATCCATTATATAGACTTGCTACAAAGCCCCTTCCTGCCTGTACTGGGAGAACTGCTTGTAACCTTGTGTAAACAGGGGCTACTGGGGCTGCCAGCTGTTTCCAAGGAGAAGATGACAGCACCACAAGGTATCCGTGAGCTGCTTGATGGGATCTCCCATATTACTGAGTGGATCTTGCTCAGCGCTGGCTTCTCACTCAGGGCTTTGTGTTCCCTCCACCAGATGGACGTTGGCAGATGGCAAAACTATTTTGCCGTTTAATTATTTAAAATGAGGCATGCAAATCAACCTTTGGCATTCAATGACAGAACGTCATCTTTGTGGTCCACATCCCATTTTTGATGCCCTGTCTCTTATTTCTTTCTTTTTAAGGCTGTGTATATTATTGTGGTGTGCTGTATTTACACGTGCATGCTGTTCTTTCTGTGGCTTTCCACGAAGGCCGTTACACACTCACTACTGTGCACTGGGACTGCACTACAGACCGTGTCCAGCTATGAAGGAAAGAGACAGCCTACGACTTACAACCAATAGTCTACATCTATTCACATGAATACTCCCTTTGACTTCACTCACCAAGAGACAGAAATTCATGTTTTTGAGAAATGCAGGAATCAATTTTCGGTTGTAGAGCTTATTAAAAAAGAGCTGATGCTCGAAGCTGCTGGAAGAGTTGGAAATAGTGCCAGCCTGTCACTGACTGGGGGCTGGAGGCTGCCCATCCATCAGCACTAGCTTCTAGCAGGAGAGGTTTGTCATCAAACCTGAAGACAACACACTTTTATTTGCCTGGTGCACTGAATCGAATTATTGTTTTTACAAACTTTTAGGAAGAGATTCTCTCATTTCCATCTCATCACCCGCTACTGCCTTGAGGACTTCGCCAGTTAAAAAGTTATTATAATGCATTTGTCTGCTTGGATTGAGATTTTTGTGAGACTGCAGAATATAACATAACAGCAGAGCCCACAAATCGACAGTTGCCAAGAAGTTTCACAGGAAAAAATAGTACAGAAGCATGACCCAAACTAATTTTTGAGGATATCCATAAGTGATATAATTCCCCACAAAATCTCAGTCTCTTCCTTATCCCTCATGTCCTGTGTGAATATGCAAAGACTTCTTGGTGTCCGGTCACATATACACCTATATGTCACTGTGTGCATATCTGCTTGAAAGAGTATAGAATCACAGAGTCACAGAATATCCTGAGTTGGAAGGAATCCAGAGGGGTCGGTAAGTCTGACCCCTGGCTCCACACAGCCCATCCAAAATCCAAACCCAGTGCCTGAGAGCGCTGGCCAAACGCTCCCTGAACGCTGGCACTTAAGGCTGTGCCCACTGCCCTGGGCAGCCTGTTCCATGCCCTCTGGTGCAGAACCTGACCCTAACACCCAACCCGAGTACAACCCTTGTTAGCACTGCAGAACTATTTTTATGGTGCAGCTCATGCAGAAGTTGACTCAGGCAGTAAAACATTGTTTTGCAAGCTGTGCCAGTGCTCATATCAGCACAGCCTTTTAAAAAAGTCAGAGAAGGAGCATTTTCACACAACGCATGATTTAATCTATGGGATTCATTGCCAAAAGATTCTCTAGAGACCAAAAGCATGAAGAACAGACAAATTTCACTGGAGCAAGCCAAATATAAAGCTGATTATTGAAACTTGGCCATCCAAATCTACCCTTTATCTCAGGTGGTCCCCAGGCTGCACACTGCAGGGCTCTGTTTCATCCTGTGCCCCATGATGGTGTTGGCCATGCTACCAGCTGCTCCCAGCATTGGCTTCTAGCACACAGGTCTATGCAGACATGGCTGTACATAGAAGGGCTCAGGCCCTTATTCATAGATTCATAGAATGGCTTGGGTTGGAAGGTTCCCCAAGGATCATCAAGTTCCAACCCCACTGCCACAGGCAGGGCCACCAACCTCCACATTTACTGTCCTCAGACTCTTTGGGTTGAGGGGAGGGAAGAGAGGGTAGGGCAGGAGAAGCATTTTGGAATACCACATCCTACTAATTGCCAACTGTTCAGCAGGGAATGAGAAGCAAGAGGTTTATGTGCTACTGTGAGGGATTAGAGCAGAGAAAGGAACCATGCAAAACAGTTTTTAATGATGAGCAAACCACAAGTTAAGCAGCAGAACTGCAAGTTAGCCTATAGATTAGTTTTAAAAGAAAGGCAGCAACAACAAACACATTAATACAGCTTAGTGAGATAATAGCTACCCCAAGCTGCACTGATTGGAAACAATTGGCAGAGCCTGGGATATAAGGAATCACTTCCTGCAGCAATTTCCTTTTATTAAAAAAGCATTTAAGCATTTATAAGCTTTTTGTTTCTCAAGGATCTTATTTTTAACTCTGTGCTCTCCTGTTTAGCATGACTGATGCATGGCCAGGCCAGAAGCAATTTGATCAGAATACAGATGTTTGCCATTCCAGCATCACTGCAGGAGCTGTCACCCAGAAGGAAATGGAAAATGCAATAGGAGCAAATTCTGGACTGTAGAGCCAAGATCGTTATCCTAATGACTTTTTTTTTTTCTTTCTTTTTTTTTTTTTTCTCCAAAACAAGGAAGTGTGTACAGCCATTTGGAAAATGACCTACCTACCTTTCCAACCTACACACAGCACAAGCAATTCAAATGCTGAGGTGTGAGAGCACAGCTACAGTGCAGCTGCATAGCACCCTCATTTCCAACACAATTGGGGATTTAATGCCCTGAAGTTAATAAGTGCTGAGTGGTAGAAATCCAAGACATCACTTAAATGAGAGTCATAACTGCCTTAAATGTAGGCCAGTTATCCCCTCCCTATTGGGCCTGTTGCTTGTAATTGCTAGTCGGCCTTTTTGTTGTTGTGGTTATGTAGTACTACAGTATGTAGTATGTAGTTCAACAAAGAGACTGGAGAAAAGACTTTGTTTCTGACATACCTGAAATTAATTTTCAGTTATGTTTTGTTCTCTCGTGTGAGAAAAAAGAAATAAAACAAAACCGATTTGGATTAAAATCTGTATCAAACATTTAGCTCAACCAAAGAGAAAACATTTTAATGGCAGCAGCAGGCCACATTTATTTTGATTGAAGTATCCTTTATAGCTTCAGCATGAGCTTGAAACCAAAATAAATACATAAATAAATAAATAACTGGTTTGCCAATATGGAGGAAAAAACCGAAGTTTCTCTGCTTTTCCCTCTTTTACTCGGAGAGGGAGGAACTGAAACACTCTGACGTGTGACACAGTTGAACAAACATATTTGGCCTTGAGTTTTTCTGTATTGTTTTGTTTTCCTAGAATAAAGAGAATCAGTTGCCCAGCTCTAACCTCGAGACCTGCAGCAGTTGTCTCCTTTACAGGTGTAACGAAGAAGGAAATGAAGAGCTTAATAACTCATTTATTTTAATGACAACTGCATGACCCTGTTTCCATCTCTGCAACTGTAGCTGGTCTGCTTTTCCAATGTGTATGCCCAATTATAACTTGCAAGAAGGCATGTACCTCATAAAGAATTTCGTTCGTTTTCAATATTTTCCAAAGCTGTGTAAATGAACAATGCACTTTTTACAGGTCTTTCATCAAGGAGTTAATAACCAGATGAAGGTTCTCTTTTCATCAGTTCATAAGCGATGCTCCATTTGATTGAAGAAGATAAAAAATGATGATCAGAAAATAACAAGGAAGTTTTAAAGGTGGCCTTTATACAACACTTCAACCGTCTCATTCCTGTTATTTCAGAGGTATCGCTGGGTTTCTTTTCAGGTTTGGAAAAAAAAAAAAAAAGTATAAAATTCTCAAGAATTGCCAGTATTTGCCTTTTTTAAATTTTAGAAACCTATTTGTTAATTGTGGCCAACATGCCTCTTCCAGGCTGTGCCACAGTGTTAAGTGAAGGCAACAGCAGCAAAACTATTCGATTCTGACATGTATGACAGTATCTGTGGTATTAATCTTGCATCCCAGCCTGTATCAGCCTTCATGGCAGTCCCAAGTGACCCTGTCCCACCCCAATTTGCCTTGACCTGCTTCCCGTCCCTTGCGGGTGGGCTCAGGTATCACAGGGGCTCTGCAGTCTGGGGAGGAGAAGATAGCCCTTATTCAGGATCCTCTCTGCCTGTAACCACAGTGCCACTGTTCGTGGTGACCAGAGCATCTGTCATCCTCTTACATCTGGTTTTACAGGAAATTTCCATTTTCTTTATTTGTCTCTTGGAAGCCCTCTATATAAATTTTCTATCCCAGCTCATTTAGTCTTTTTCTATTTGACTTTATTGCTTTTGAGTAGGAGCAGGTAAATTCTCTGCAAAGAAGTGAGATCCTTCTTCCTTAAACCCAGCTCAAACATCTAAGAGTCTTTCTTGTCCCTACTGTCCCTCCTCTTTCTCTCCTGCAATCCAGTCACCTCCTGCACAGTCCTCTCTCTCCTCTCTCTCCATCTGACCTTTTCTGCTCCCTTCCCTTACTGCAGCAACAACAACAACAAACTCAACACACTTAATCTCGTTGCCTTGTTGCCTCGTTGCCAAAAGAAGCCTTGTCTCTGCAGTTTCCTGCAGTAGTTAAATACTTGTCCCTTGGCAGCATTCTGCTTTGGATTCAGTCATTAATGCACTACTGTTAATAATGAGTGTTTGATACAAGCTATCATCACTCGTGGTGATGCTGGACTAGCGGGTTTGTGACTAGGGAAGATCCCCAAACATCTTTTTCCTGATTTAACAAACCCTTCTGAGATCATCAGACATAAGGCCAAATTCAAGTCCCTGATACTGAAACTTGATTGGCTCTGAAAAAAAACTATCCTAAGGATGAGGTGGGGAGCGACTGCTTGCTAGGGAGCTGCAGAACAGCTTGCAAGACTTGAGATTCTGCATAGAATCTCTGGTTATTCACTACGTGAAGTGCTGAGCAGGTTGCTCAGTGCCTTGTCTGGTTGGATTTTGTTCTTGGTTATCTGCAAGGACACAGATGCCACTACCTTCCTAGTGTTGCTCTTCGTCCTTTCCTGGGACACCCTGACAAGGGCGGTTTCTTTTTTGTATCTGCAGAGCTGTGTCTGGTACTGATCTGGAAGTATGAACGTGTCTTCTTGACTTGCCTGTGGCCTGCAGTTGGAATTCCCAAACCCAGGCATGGCAGAGGATGTCATCATCTTCAGGTGAAGGTCTTTTGGAGGATTGGCCCTGCAGTGGAGAAGAGAACATGGTCAGCCTAAGTTCTCATAGACCTTCAAGAGGCCTATGTTCTACCTCTGAAGCAGAACTATTAAGTGTGAGGCTAGCTTGAGATTTCAGCTACTAAGGAAGGAAACTGAAGAGGAAAGGGAGTTGCAGTCAGCTCCTTGGCTGGAAGTCAGCAGGGTTACATTAAGGCAATAAACTCGAGTCCACACTTCTGTAAGGTCAGCAAGGAAATGGGGAGAAGCTGCAGCCACTCATGTCTCAGCTACTGAACAGAGACAGTTGTGGTGGTCTGAAATAGTATTGGCATAACAGAGCAATCAGAATGAGAACATTAAAGGGACACACTGGTGCCCTCTGGTTGTGACCATGCTGTTCCCATCCCTTGCTGTTGTGTATTTCATCCAAACATCCCAACTATGTTTTCTTTAATATTATAAGGGCTGCAGCCCTGGCTCTCTGTTGCAAAGAGAGAAACTGAGGCACAACAAGTCTGAAGATATCATCCTAAACTACTCCATCTTGCAGTTTGAACTGTTCCCCTTAAGAAAGAGCTCACACACATTTATTTGTGGTTTCAGTCTAGGAGCAGTATGGGTTTCTGGTACTTGATACTTCATAGCTTCTAATTACCTTGCATAGTGAAGCCTGCAGAGAATCAGAAAATGTGACATTTAATTTTGGATCAAATTTAATGAAGCACTGGTCTTTTGGAGAAGCACTGTATTTTCAGGCAATCTCAGAGAACTCAACAAAAGGCACATTTTATTGCAGGTGCTTTGCACAACCTTCATCAGGATTAAATTTGATGGAAAATGGGATATCTAAATATGGATTCATATTGCTATACTTAGAAAATTCTTGATCCCACAGTTCTGAAGCTCAGTTATCTTAAGATCTAATTCTTAAAATCAGTTATCTTTTCAGCAGGATGTATAAATAAATCAGCAGAAGAGCCAGTTAATGAGTCACTGTTGTAAATTAAATGGAATTTGTTATGAATATGATTCATTGAAACTTTCCTAACAAATCAATTTGTTTCAATCATGCTGTAATTCAATAATAATATTTAGCATTTATATGGTGCTTTCAATAGCTCATGAAGCATTCCGTGCATTAATTGACTGCATTTCACAATATACTGTGAGCTGCTGAGTTGGGCTGCTCCTCTTGCAGGTAAGAGTGCTGACACCCAAGGAGCTTAAGGCAACATTTCAGCCTCTCAGAAGTGTTAGCATTTCTGTTTTACCTTTTTTTTGGTATCCACCCTCAGACACTGTGCACAGAGGTGACTCAGAACTGTAAAGCATCTGTGGCAGCAGGACAGTACTGGAGAGGATTTGGTCTCTCATGGTAGAACCAGTATTTAGAACTCACAGCCTGCTTCAGAGTTTAGTATCCTCTGTCTGGAAGTTTTGCTCATCACTGTGAAGCCTTCCCAGCTGTGATCCTTCTTTCTGCTTTTCCCCCAGTCAAAAGCTCAGCTTCATTAATGCCACATCCTCGTGTCTGCACCTGAGACCTTCCCCTTCCTGCCATCTATGGACAAGTCTTGCTCTGGCCTTGACTCTGTTCTCCTTGGCCATCCTTCAATGATCTGTTGATCTGTTCCTTTGGCTCATATCTGTTCAACTGCTGTGAACATCAACTCCAGCTGCTCAGAAAATGGATCCTACAGAAAATGGAGCATCACATACCACATAGAAGCAGCTCAGGGTCACTGCTTAGCTTTCAGCTAGTCTGTTCTTAAAAGATCACAGAATCACAGAATATCCTGAGTTTGGAAGGGGCCCACAGTGATCATCAAGTCCAACTTCTGGCTCCACACAGCACTACTCAAAATTCAAACTCTGTACCTGAGAGCACTGTCCGACACCTGTTGAACTCCAGTCTCTAGATAGATCCCTTATGAGTATCTCAAAAACACAGAAATAGAATAAGTGCCTGATCACTTCCAAAGCCAGCAGAACATAGAGCAGTTCAGCAGTCTGAAAATCCCATGAGGAAACATCAGACTTACTAAATTCTGCTTTAAATGAGTTGACATAACTTTAGAGTGAGCTACCCTTTGGCATGGAGTACATGAAGACACACTTTGCCTGACTTCTATCTTCATATTCACTTGTGAGGTGGTTTTATGAGAGAAGGCAACTTGAGTGCTGATTGCTTACCTCTGTTTGAAGCTGTGTATAGATTGAAAGAATCATTTAGATTAGAAAAAATCTTTAAGACCACTAAGTCCAACTATCGCCTAACCCTGCCAGTTCATGTCCCTGTGTGTCATGTCTACACATCTTTTAAATACATACCTCCAGGGATGGAGACTCCAGCACCTCCAAGGGCAGCCTGTTCCAATGCCTTGCCACCCTTTTTATGATGGAGTTCTTCCTGATATATGACCTAAACTTCTCCTGGAACATTCTGAGGCTGCTTCCTACCATATGGATTTCTATATCCTGTAGTACCATACAAAGAGAAGCACATGAAGGTGGGTATATAGGCAACAGCAGGGACTTGTCAGTTGGGTTTCTGTCTAGCACTATGCAGTATTGTAAGTCTAAGAGGTCTGTAGTGCTCCATTTTTCTATCCCGAATGTGCCTGATCCCATTTATTCTTGGAAATTAAGCAGGATGTGATCCTTCACAAAACACACTTTTATCTTTTGGAACTCAGGATGTTGAGGAGGCCAAAACCAAAATGATCTCAGCAAGCAATTAAAATTTTGTGGAAGAAAGGGCCATAGGGGGCCGTTAAACACAATGATGTTGATATGGGCTGTAGCTCGAGGACAGCTCACACTAATAAGCTGTATCTTGCCAGCAGGAGAAGCCCTCTTATAGATGCCCATTTGTTTATTACATTGGTTTTAGGTGTTAGTGACAGGATGCAGGGACAGACACACCTCAGGTCTGGCCCTGGAAAGCAATTCTTATTTTATGTTCCCGTAAGGATTTGGGTGGAATATCACCTATAACAGAGCTGTGATTCTACGAAACATATCATTGTGATGGCTGTGAAAGGTGGAGCAAAGAAAGTTGTCAGTATCGAAATAAAAAACACGACTCATCACTCACCATGTCATTTGACAGCCAAAAAAAAACCCACAAAAAACAAAAAAAAAGTCATGTTTTTCTATTGTCTGGTTTGATTTCTGTTTTAAGCATCTCCCTAGTCTTCTGCGAGTGCTACAATAGTTTGCAGTTGGCAAGGTTAGTGTTTCTGTACATAGGTGGGACAAACCTCTTCCTAGCAGTGAGCCAAATACCCTACTCTCAATGAGATGAGAAAGTGCTGAGGCAGAGACCTTAGCTAATGTACACCTTGTTGTGTCTGTCTCTCTGCATCTGGTGACCTTGTGCTCTATCTGGAACCAGGCTGTGCTTCCTGCAGTGACCCACTGATGTGACTGCCCCTGCCTCAGAGACAGCATCGCCTCCTCTCTGCCTGTGCTGTCTGCCAGCCTGCAATTCCCAAGACATCTCCTGTGAGCCCCAAGGCCCTTGTGTAGGCCACCTTGTTTTGTATCTACCATTTTGAACTGCAGATACACAGTTTGTCTGGCTGCCTTCTTCTTCTGCCTTCTTTCTTGCGTTTTCTGCACTGAACAGAAGGAAAAAACTGTTTAGTTCCCTGCTAACAGTAGAACGCTGAACTGATGTCTGGTGCTCCCTGCTGTGGACCTCTTTGCTCTGGGCTTCACAGGCAAATAAGTCACCTTGATGCCAATATTTGTCCCTCTTTCCTGATGCAATGCATAAATCACGCTGCTGTTCCTTATCTGCTCATAGCGCTTGCTTAATGGGTAGCTCTGCTGCTTCAGCAGGGAATTAGCTAGAACAACATTACTGTGATAAAGTAAGGGGAGTAAGCATCCATCAGAGGGTCAATTAGTAATGCTAAAGAGGAAGCTCTGAAATAACTCAAACAGTAATACATTAGTTGTTACACACAAGTTCAGAACTGCAGCTTGGTGAGTACAAAATGAGGGAAAGAACAAATAATCAGGGGTGCGTTCTTTTTTAGATATGTGCCAAAACCTCCCTTTAGTAACGATATCTCTCATGGCCCTACTAGCTTTCATCTCTAAGCTCTTTAGATGTTATCAGCAGTCCCATTTAAAGAAGCTGGGTTTGAAGCCAACCCTCTGTGCTTATCAATTGTGGGCAAAGTTTGGCATACTGACACCAAACAGGAAACCTTTAATTTCAAACACTCACAGTCCAACACGTTTCCCACTCTCACTGCAGTAAAGCAACACTCCCTTTTCACCCCGTGCAGCAGTGAGAGGTTTCCCTAGTGCTGCTGTCCTTTGCAGGACATGGAGGGGAGCCAGGGGCAGCCCTGGTGTGCTGCAAACCGGTGAGCATTCAGTGACCACAAAACAACACCAGCTTCTATTTCATATGAGTCTGGCTAGAGAGCTGTAAATCTGCCTAAATGGTGCCTTATAGGCACTGCTGAGAGTTTCTCTTATATGGAACCTTCATCATTTCATTACAAGGATTTCAAGTGACGATACTATACTAAGTACACAGATGACAGTCTGCAGTTGATGTCGTGATGCTGAAATGCAAAGATTGCCCAAGAACAGTAACGTCCCCTAGAAATGCAATGCCCACCAACAGCTTTGCTGCAGGAACAGTGGAAAAGGTGGGGATATCAGTGGGAAGAGCAACTCACGAAGAGTGGGAGATTGGCAACATAGTTCAGGTTAGGACATACTTGCTGCGAGAGGGTGCTGAAATTTAACCCCCTCCAAAATTTGGAACACCTTGGCCTTGCTCCAACACTAAAGCCATTGCAATTACCCCCATGCTGACAAGGGTTGTCTTCTTTAATGCTGTTTGTTAATGTTTTAAGTCAGAACCCTCTTCACTCTCAGACCCTTTAGGCATTTAAATGATCTGAAATTTAATTGTTAATCCAGTAGACCACGAGAACAAAATCAGGAGTTTAATTTCCAAGCTACCCCACGATTATTATTCATTGCCCAAAAGCATCATTAACACAGCATCAAGAGTGACACATCAATGCCTTGTAACCTCCCAAATTGTCAAATGCACTTACATTTAAATGGCTGAACACCAAGAAATTGAGATTTATGGTAAAATCGATGGGTGCTCTGGAATTGAGCGAGATCCACCACTGCTGTAAAGTACTGGTGATTCCAATGATCATAACCGAATTACCCCAGTGTGTGCCAGCTGAGGAGCTGATGCCTGTTTTTCCACTGATGGGTATCTGTCTATGGTAAACAGAGTCTAAAGCACAGTAGTCTCTAAATGCCTGGAAACTTGAAGATCAAACAAATCCAGCAGTGGTAGGATTCTTGTGACAATTACACCGAGAGTGTGAAGTATACTGGAGTGCTTTGGGTTCAGGTCCTTGTCAGCAATAGTAAAAACAAGCACACAACAACTTTGAGTACTTCTATAAATAGGCTCAGTGGGAAACATGCAGTATCTGTGCTGAGGCATCAGCCTTGGAAACGTTTATGAATTGTCAATACTGCTTCTAAAGATGCAAGACGCACAAAAAATTAAGTCAAGCATCATAAGTCACTTAGAAGAAAACAAATGGGAAACTAATCAGAGTACATCTGGTCAGCAACTCTGCAAATACAGAAAGAGCCATATATCACCGCTGTTTGCAAGAGGAAAATTAATAGACATTTATTGCTGAGGGATTCAAACAAGCAGATTTGTCCTGCCATTCTCGGCACACCAGCAACAGTTCTGCAGTGCTGTCTGCTCTGGTGAGTTACTGCAGCTGGGCTGTGAACAGCCAGGTCTATTCCAACGAGCTGCTCACAGTAGCAGGGCTGCCACAGGCATGGACTTCACACGTTAGGCAGTGGCATGCTCCCAGTTCCAGCCCTGCTGGTGCTCTGTAGCTAAATCCAAACAGGTCCTCTCAGGAATTCATTACCACTCAATAAAGACCTGCTAATTCCTGCATGCTCAGCACTGTGTGATGTTTAAAATCGCTTTCTTATTACTTATCATTTTCTGCTGTGAGGGGCTTGAGAATCATCTAACAAAGCAGTGAGGAAACACGTGGGAAGCCATGCTCTCTTTCTCATTCTGAATGTGTGCATTCATTTTTTTCTTGCACAGCTTCCTGATATGGTTTCAAAGCTGCTCTATGGGCATCAGCTTTTAGCCATACCAGCATTTTCCTCTCCCTGTTTTCTCAATGTCTCTGCTGAGATGAGCATTTTGGAGCTCAGGGAGCAGGTAAGAGGTTGGGGGAGCCCAGGGAGATATTGGTGGAGTGTATGGGAACTGTTGAGTCACAGCCTGAAGCACTGATTGATCACCTGAGGCAGCACTCAGTCAGCCCTGGAGCACAGGTGAAGGCGATTCAGCTGTGTGACCGAAGGGGTGGAGCCTGGCTGCACCTCTCCTAGACCCCATTTAAGGGCTGACTGACACAGGGGAAAGGTCTCTTGCTGGAGATCCCTCCCGTTGCTCACAGATATCTCTGGGAAGTGCACAGCAACTCCTCAGTATCAAATGCTGCTGAAATTGTCCTTTCTCGTTCTGCAGTCTCTTGCTCATTTTAAATCAATCCTTTCTCCATTTAAATCAATGTTTTCTGCCATTTCCCTTTGTTATGTGTTTAACCTTAGTTTTAAACATTAGCTATACTCCTTCTAAAAACTCCTCCCTCCCTTTAGAATCTTCTTAAATTTGTAGCAGTCAAAATGTAATGAATTCAGGTCAGATGAGCACTTGGAGACCCACAGTCTGTGATGCAAATTGAGGGCCTTGAGAACAGCATCCATGCTACAACTGCTACTGCAGTTGGCACTAATCAGCAAACATCTAATCAATGGGAACAGTAGAACATTCATGTGTGAGAGATATTATCTTGGCATATAAATAATGAAAGCTTCTAAAGCTCTCCCAGATGTTGGAAACAAGATTCCTTCTGGGCATGTGAAGAATTTGCTTAGGGGAAAACATAGCTGCCATGCAAAAATAGAGAGCTGTTATAGTCTGATGAAGTTCTGTTTATGAGAAAGTACCACTGAAAAAAGGAAAGGCATACCTCCATGGTTTGAATCAGCTGAGGCTGAGCTTCCATCTGCCAGACACCTGTAAAGCAGACAACTGGTTTTGTCTGGGGTACGCAAGTGATATTGCCAGTTGATTATCTTTCATACAAAAGAGGTCCTGCTTTTTCACAATTGTCAATTATCCAGTTTACAATCAGTTTTTCAATATGTTCTGGAATCTACGCTTCCCTGAGAAAAAGGAGCTTTTTATCTCCTATAATGACAGCTAATTCCATGAGATATGACAAAAAAAGGGGAAAGAACAATTAACAATTAATCATTTCTCACGAGAAACTTGTTTAATTCATATTCCAAGCATGTAAAATTTAACTCTAATAGTGAATGATGTAACTTTAGCGAGAAAACCAAAATTTACAGAAAACGTGCAAAGTTGTGGAGAATTGTCTCAGCCCTTTGGCAATCAGGATATAACTCCTTCACAAAGCTTAGTCTTGCTTAAACTCTCCATTCTTGCTGAGGACACTAGTCCAGCTGATTCAGTGCAGCCACTCGCTGAAGCATACAACTCAGGGGAGCACAGACCAACAGTCTGTGAATAGACTGACAGGTGTTCCTTGCTAATATAAACCTTATGTTGATAGCTAAGTAATTTTAACAGAGCTAATTTATCTTTTATATTAAAATATGATCAGCGCAAATCCATCTCAAGGTATTGGTGACCAGAAATAAGCTATTGTCTAACCTTTTATGTACAACTTAAGAAAAACGGCAGCCATCTCCACTCAGGCCCCAATGGGCCTCAGAGACCCTAGCAGGGCTGTTAGCATTATTTTGTCAATATCTGCTCAGTATCATGTGCCAGCACAGAGACAAGCTTCAAGTGATGTGATTTAGCTTTAAAAGCCTCTGCATGATTACTTGTCAAAAAGCACCATGACCTTCATGATTACAGCAGCTGGGATTTGTTAGAACATAATGTTTTTTTCCCTACAAGCCAACCAATTACCAGGTAATCATTTTCACATTGTTAGATGACACTAAATGCATGAAGTTGTTGACTTTTGTCAGTCTCTTTCTATGCCGGAGAACAATGGAACAAGTAAATGGGAGTTCTCCATTTTTCTCCCAGAGCTGTACAGGGAGGGTTCATCTGCCAGGTGAAAGGGTTGAACTGCAACCAAAAATAGGATGGTGGGGCAATGAAGGTGGTCTGGGATGTGATTCAAACTAGTAAAGTGGGTTGTCTGGGGACCCATCTAATCCAGCGCTCTGGGTTAGGGTCTTGTGTACCTGTGCAGTTTAATTGTTGTCCAGCATTCTGCCAAAATTCCTGGTTGGAAGCTTTAAGGAAGTGGGCTTCAAAGAGGGAACTCAAGTATTTTATTAATCCCAGTTCAATACCTATATTGCTGTTCCCCAGTAGTGCTACCATTTGCATTGTCGGCTATCTGTGATTGCCATTTAGATGAATTTGTGCAGTGCCTAATATGACAGGGAGCACATCCCTGAAAACTGCCAAATGGAGATACTCTTGCTCCGCGTATTGGAGTTCTAGCAGGTCTTGGAAGTTGTTGATCTCACACTCCCAATAGCTGGGGTGTTACAAAGAACACTCTCAAAAAGAACTGCAACCAGACCCCTTAGAGTTATATGCACATGTTTTGTGTCTTCTGGAAACTGCAGTGACTAGTGAGGGAGAGTTTATGATTTGGAATGTCTTTATTTGGACTTGATTTGTAATTGCAAATCCATTTTGTCACCTCTTGATGTCAACTTCTCCTATATTTCACTGTAATTATGAAGCCATTAGTTACTACTAAATCCTTGCTTTCTCCAAGCAGTAGATACTTAATGTAGCAAAGGTAATAGAGTTTTGTCAAATAGAAATAAATCTCCAGCATTCTCTTGAAATTCAACACATCATGAGCAGATGTTCACTGTGCAGGACTTATTTCTATGGTAATCTGTTACAGAGCCTTCCTGCAGGGCTTTGGTCAACTTACTTAAACCTCTCTGTCCCTATTTTCTCACATTGTATAGTCACAATACTTGTCTCATAGAAGAAGTATGTGCTCTAAACAATATTTGGAAAGTACCAGGAGGCTCTGTGAAGGAATATAATTGTAAATTAATGTGTATTGTCAGCACCTCCTCCAAAATTCTGTAAGTCAACTTCTGTGTGCCCCATCACAGGAGTCTGAATGTGCACTGCCCCTTGGAACAAATGACTGTCATCCATATGGTTTGCTAATTATCTGGTGTGCAGAAAAGTAAATAGTGCATGATGGTGTAGAGCTTGGGAGTGTGTCATGAGTGTATTTCCTCTGCTGCAATAATCTGTTGGTGGCGAGGAGACCTCAGCACTGGTTTTTAAGACTGGAAAAGTATTTGTTAATGAAGTTTGTATTTTTCTAGCTCAAATTCTGAAGACCTGGAGTGCAGAGGATGATCTGAGTGTGAAAGCACAACAGAACCTGTACCAAGACTTCAGCAAGAGAGACAGGATGAGACAGCCAGATGCCGGAGACCCTGCTTCAGCATCACATGGCCACAAACTTGTCACTTGCTGTACTCACAGACCACAATGCATGCCCAGCTTCCACTGGTACTGTCACAGCTGTTGGAACTTCATTGAAACCAGAGCCCTTGGGGCTGAGGTGACCCTGAAGATGAAAGCTAGATGTGGGATGGGCAGGAGGTGGGCTGCCTGTCCAGGGCATGTTCATTCTGGGAGCAGGAATTCCCAGCAAGCTGATGATACATTTGTTCCCTAATTCCTCACCTAATGCTGAAACATTAGGTGAGGAATGCTGAAAATCTCCCTGCCTCACAAGAGAAAACAAAGCACAATGAAGAAAACAAAAACAGACTGATTTAGCTACGTTGGTCAGCTATACTTGCAATGACCAAGGAAACTGATATATGCCATATTGCAGATGAACTTTTGTCTGCTGCTTTAATAGGAGAACTTCATTGTGCTGGAAGTCCCTTTCCTAGAGCTGTGATTCACAGACATTCTATGCAGCTGGGGGCATATTATGGATCTGAATTGAAAGGACACCCTAACTGTGGTTCTGCATGCAGTTTTGACATGAAAATTTGTCATTTTGAAATAATTCTATCTGAATAGTTTGTTAAGCCTATCTCTACCCCTCACTCAGCACATTGTGTTTGGAAGGGGAAGATATGGGTGAAGCCATTTCAGAAACAAGCCCTGACTTTTGTGTACTTCCATTTCCTTTCTAGAGCTGGGTAATTTAAAGTGACATGTTGGGGGGGGGAAAGTGTTTTATCAGCTCTCTGTTCAAGCAGGTGGTGCTGTATTTTGTATAAAGGACAGTGGTTAATTTAAGATTTCTACCATAGCAGCAATTCTAAATGACAGCGCTTGTATTAGAAGAGCTGCTCTTCCTAGCAGTGCTGTTATAAAAATACTGAAACAGTGGTGTTATTATTATAGATCTGCTCCAGTAACAAAAGTTCTACTGTAAGAATTTCTGACTTAGAAAATCCTTGTCATCTTTCACCAGTGATAAATGTTTCCTTGGTTTCCATGCTGCTGCCATTGAATCCTTGTGGTTGGAAGAACTCACAAGCAAGCAGCTGTGCACAGTACAAGTGCAACATGTAGTGGCTTCAGCAGGAACAAAGGTGGCAGGATCTGACTTGGAGCAGTATGCAGGGTAGCAAAGGAGAGAAAACAGCTGGGAGCTAGCCTGTATTTTCCAAAAGCCTTTTGTGCATCACTGCTCAGAGCAGTGCGTGTGTGTGTGTGTGTGTGTGTGCATGGGGGCAAGAGCGACATCCTCCTGCTTTCCCCCAGAGCACCCAGGCAGGGCAAGGCTCTGCTTGGGGGAAGAGCTGAAAACATGAGTCAGGAGGATCATGAACGTGCTGTTAGTCTGCTCCTGAAGTTGATGGCTTCCCCATTGCTGGTGATTCAGCAATAATGAGTGGTGTAAGCTGGGGCTGGAAAGGGTACTTCATTCCTTCTCCCTGTCCCTGGTGGCAGGGCTGGGGCTGGCTGAGCTCCCTCTGGTAAGGTGACTTATGGTGTTGTCCTCCTCCAGCCATGGGTTTACATTTCAGAAGTCTATTTGTGTACAAATGAAACATGATTGACTTCAATTCCATCACACAGATATTAGTGTTTCCAATGCAATCGGAAGCCAGAGCCCGTAAGAGCCATTTCTACTCTCCTGAGTTTTGTGGTAGGCTGTGGAGCAGTTCACACCATTGTGCTTAAGGCAGGCCAAGCACACGCTATGGTGGGCTGAGTGAGGGGCTGAGAAACTGGTGACAAAATTCATTTGTCCTTTCTCCTTGTATTGCATTTAAGTGCTCTTTTAATTACTCTAATGGTTTTGTCTTGTGACATTGCCTCACTGGTCACCTCACTCTCCAATTACTGCTTGTGTAAGGAAATGCTTCTTGACATTGCCCTCAATTTCTTTTTACTTTATTTCCATTTTGCTTATCTGTGACGGAATGGAAGTATGAACCAAGGCTGAAATTAGCCATTAGGATTTTTACATACCTTAATTAGTATTCTTTTAAGAAAACTAATTTCTTTCTCTCTCTTTTTTAAATTCTACTCCACACAAACCAGTTTTTTCTAGCCTCACAGGCTTAATGTCTTAATTTTCAAATTAACCTTCTCAATTCTTTTCTGGATAATTCTGGTGCTGCAGTAACTTCCTTATAATCTGGTGACTAGGAATTAATGAGTAATTTATTTCATTTTCATCTGTCAATATTTTGAGCACCGTCTATACAGGAATCGGTGTTTCTTTTTTGAAATAAGCACTGCTGTGGCCTACCTGGGGTCTGTCATGGATGGGAGCTAAGTTTAGCTGCACACTGCTGGGTGGTGAGGAGAAAACTTAAAACCAGGCAGTGTGACCAGTCTGAGAAGTGGGTGTAGAACACTACGGATGCGGATCACTCTGCTCTTTGCATGTCACTCCCTCACAGTTTGCTGTGTGCTTGAGAAGCGTTTTGTGGGAAAACAATCAAATTTGAATTCTGCAGTTTATCCCTGTGGGTTCTTCATACCTTTCCTATTCCACAAACTTTAGTTCTTGTGTCTCTCAGTGACCCCAGAGCTCATGTGAGAAGTGAAGCTCCAAGGGAGGCAAGGATCAGGGAAGGGCGCAGGAGTGGTCACCATCCAGAGGTTTGGTTTTCCTTGAGTCACTCTTCCTCTCTATACCTCAGGGACAAGAGAAGGGGGAGGATGGAGATCAAGGGAGAAAGGATCTCCTTCCCATCCCAGTCCACCTAGAGTTATTCTCTGAGGAGTAGGCCCTCCATTAATTCATCAAGTGGCATCTCAATGAATTTTCTTACCCTCTCGTTGACTCCCATGGTGCAGATCAGGTTAGACTTGCTTCAGCAGTGGGGGAATTGGCCAACTGCAATTAAAAATGGTTGTCAGTTGACACCAAGGCTCCACATTATTAGTTTAAATGAAGATACTTTCCATGGACAATGATCCTTGCATACCTTAGCACAAGCTATTGCATGCAATTAGCTTGCAGGAAAAAAAACACCTTATGTGCTAAAGGAAACATCAACCAGGAAGGCACCAGCACCCATGCCCTCCTTCAGTAGGAAAAAGTGCATCCCACAAACCCAGGTTAGCTTTCTGCTGACACAGAAACCATATGCAGGACCTAGTGAGCTTCCAAGGCCAGGACAGCTGGGCTGTAAGCAGCTCAGGCTCACTCCTGGCTAAATTACTAAAATCATAGCTTTCTGCTTTAGCACAACTCTCAGCTCTTTCCCAGAGAATAGTCAGCATTGTTTATAGTCAGTGTGGCTTCTCCAAGGCTGGGTTAACTATGTCAGTGTCATTTCTGATGTATGTTTGTCCAAACTGTTCATCAGAACCTTTCATGATGAGGACCCCACCACATGCCCAGGCAATCTGCTCCAGCACTTTCTGTAGGCCTGCTCTTACAAAGTGCTTTCTAATGTCTAGTTTAAGTTGCCCTTGCTGCAATTTAACTCCATTTCTTCTTATTCTGCACTGCATAGTACAGTGTTTTTTCCAGCTTTTCCTCACAAGTCATGTTTTCAAGACCTTTGATTATTATGACTGTCTTCTTTCCTTTCTTTCCCCCACATCTTTCTTAAAGCCCAGTTCTCAAACCTGAATGTGGTTTTCTTCTAGTACTGAGAGGAAATGAACTTTCTATTTATTTCCTTTAATCTAACTTACTGCCAATGCTGTGGTTTGGGGAAAGGCTTCTTTCCTGATATATAAATATATATATATATATATATTTAACTTTGTGCTGGATAATACAGATATCACTATCAAAAGAGTACAAGCTAGTGCCTGGCAGCTGCAAGGATGAGGTGAGACCTGGGAAGAGCAAAATCACATCCTTTCCACTCATTATCATCCATCTTCTGCAATAACCAAACTCATCTTCCACCCCAAACTTACTGAGCACACAGCTTGCTCCTTCTTTCTGGGAGAACAAACTATGCCAAAGGGAATAAGAAGCAACTCATAGTTTGCATTAATTTACCAAATGTAAATCAGTGTTGTGAGGTATAGCTAAATAGGGCTTGTATCATTCCACTGCCTGTGCTGTATAAGGAATTCACCATGTAACTACAGTGGCTGCAGCTCTTCCCCAGCAATTTGTAAGTACCATGGGGCTTCCATTAAGCATAAAGCTATCTCAAACCCTCTCTAGGTGGAGGGTATTACTGGAGTGAGTCACCAACCAGAACACAGAAAGAAATACCTCAACAGCTCCAGTTCTGCACTGGATCTTACATGCACATATGCACACCTACATATTGTACCTTTCCCATCTCAACATTAGAAGAAGATATTTCTCCTCCAGTTCAAGGGATTTTTAGTGGTAATTTTTGTGTCTCTGCAGAAGGATGTATCTGACCTAGCATGTCCCCAGCAAACGTCCTTACTTTAGTATAAGACAGGACTGCTAACCACTACCTACAATAGCATCAGTGGTAAGGTAGCTGGAAGAAACGTTACAGAAACCAAATACCTTGCTACTTATGTATCGGGAATCAGACACCTAGGATCATCTCACCAAAAAGCTATATGCCATTAGGTCTGTGGTGCCTTCCATAAAAATTTCTGGATGCAAGAGAATGGAAGAAGGATTCTTAAATAATAATAAAAGAATCAGTGAAGAAAATCCATTCAAATAATTTTGGTGGTGAGTACAAATGAGGCATACTGAAGTCATTATCTCCTTCCTCTGTGTTTTATATACTAGTACAATCTAAGGATGTGGTCTATGGCAATAAGAGCATTAGAACAGCTGTCTTATAGTACCAGACAGTTTATGTGTACTTTTGCAGAGAGAGCACTGCAGATAAAATGAATACGCTACTAGGCACTCAAATTATCCTTATAACTGGTTAAAGCAAGGTGACCTGGGCAGGTTACTGTGATCAATATAGGATTCTTACAGCAAAGTTACATATGTATAGTGGCTCCCACATGAAACAAATTCTTCCTGTGTTGCCCATGTAATTCAGCTGCCTTTAGTTCTAAATTGCCACTTTCAAGAACAAAATGGAGCAGTATTTCTGTGGGTAGTGGATGTTTTTCTGCTTCTTCACTGCAAATATAACAACAGGCCGCCATTTTTGCTGAGCTAGCTGTTTCCTCGCTTAGTCAAGTCTCTATGTTTTTATTGGCAGAACTATATTGCAGATTTTAGGAGCCACAAGGAGCAAATCATGCTTTAGATTCTGTAACATAAATGTTAAATAGTTCTGTACTGAAATACACTGTGGGTGCAATTAGATGTCTTTGCCATGCCCAAATAAGTAAACACAGATCTTGGCTGTTCACCCGAGACCCTGAGGAAGCCTGCACAGCACAGGGTTATTCATGTGGGGTAGCACTGCAGTGTAAGCCAAACCAGGAACAACTCAGGGGCTCCCACTGATTTGGCAGGGCAGTAGGTGGGTCAGCCCTGCTCCACACCCTACCAACAACAAGAGCAGCAGCTGGTGGCCTCGTTTCCCAGCCTGGCAGAGGATTCAGAGTTTGGCTGGAGCTGTGCTAGCCCTCATGTTAGTGCTGGTACTGCAGTTCCTGCAACTGCACAGAGGACACAAGAGTTTTGTATAGCTTATCAGCCTTTCCCACGTGGGCAGCCCATGTGGCTTGATGAGATTTTCTTGGCCTATTTCAGAGTCAGATGGGAATTACAAAAGTTTCCAGAAATGTCCCAATTTGGAGACATTTTATCACAGACTCTAGCTTACTGACACTGAAATCACAGTTGATTGCAACCTCAGGTATAAGGTCTCTTTTCAAGGAAACTGAGGTTTTTGTGTTCTTGTCAGAGCTCTGAACAGCTTACCTGCAGAAGGGATCTCTACAGCACCTTTGCCATCCAAAGACTTAAGGTACCTCAGAATTAGTCACATTAGACATTTCAGCTGCAATATTCTTTTTCCCTGAGGAGGTGTCTATGAGGAATGGGGTTTTCTCAAGGTCTCCCACCCCACATTAAGGCGCTGCCTTCTTTTTTGGTATGCTTCATTTTAAAATGAAACATTCAACACATGTTTTAAGAATGTTGTCATAGTTATTCTTATCTCCTTTCTCAGCAGAGGCAAATAACTTACGAACATTTCCAGCTTCATTCCCCTTTGCTTAGATTAACAAACTGACCAGTACATCACTGCTCTTGGTGATAAGCTTCACTGCAGTTTGGGACAGAGTAAAATACTCCTTCCATGAGAGTATTATCAGACTGAAAGCCTGGCGGTGTATTACACAGTTTCTTTGTCTTTCTGTAATGCTTTTTCAACATGAGTCAGTTTTCTGGCAGTGAGTCACCTACGAGTGCTGAAGAGTCACACAAAAAAAAATATACATATATTTTGCTTAATGCTGAAAGCTATGCCATCAACTCGCACAATTTTGTCCCCAGTCTCCCATGATCTGGGTTGGTTTTAGATTTTTTGAAAGGGACAGCTATCCCAATTTCTTTTCTTCAGAACTTGTGACATTTCATCAGTCTGTCTTGCCTCTATTTCTGAGGAGGTGGAAGAGAACTTCTGGAGGAGGAATGCCTGCCATGTCAGTGCAAGTTGTGTGGAAATGATGCTGCACATGGCAGGGAATTTGGTTATCTACCTTTCACGGATTCTGTGGGTGCCTCCTTGATGGGCATCCATTTTCTTGCTTATACATCATCATTAAAGGTGCCTGCTTCATTCCCAGCTGCTGTTTCGGTCCTCTATTTTCCGTAATTTTCTGCCTCAAATTCAGGCTTTGTGCTGTGAACTCAACTGTGCATATATGGCATAATCTCAAGAAAAAGAGGAGATGCAAAGAGATGCTCAGAGGTAGCAGACAAAAGAAGGTGGTGTAAAGAACAGTGGGTTTGTCTGGGTTCAGAATTTCTAGAGAAACACCAAGTGGGAATATGAGCTGATGTGAGTACAGGCCAAGCAATGGAAGAGAAATGAAGTAAAGATTGTGAGAAATACAACAAGAAGAAAGCCTTCTTGCCCCAGCTATGAGGTGAAAACTAGGAAAGTGCTCCAGCTGCCAAAAAGAAATATGTGTTTTGTTAGGATGTTTCAGAGTGAGTGTTGACCTTCACCATCTATGTATACCTTGGAGGTGAGTAATGTCCTCCTGAAAACTTGAAAAAGGATGTAAGAAAAACAACAACCATGATGTTCAAACACATATTTCTCTCTCTCTCTTTTTTTTTTTTTTCCTAGTCCTAGTGATGGTCAGGTGATTTAACATTGTTGTGTTTGCACTTAGTGTTGTTGGCACAGTGCTGAACAAGAAAAGAGATCAGATGCTGTCCTCCCTTTCCTTGTCTCATTCCACATTAACTTCAACAAGGAACAATGCCTACTAAGGTTGAAGTAGCCCTTCTCTCATACAATGAGGATAAGGAGAACTGAAGTTCAGCTACATGACCAGGGGTGCCCAGAAGCCTTTCCAAAGACCCACTTCCTCAAGTGGAGAGAGCTCTCCTTGCACTCAGTATCACAACCTTGCACAGACAGCCCTCTGTCATTAACACCCTCTCCCTACTTTCATCTGCAGCTTACAGTGAGAGCTGCGGGTGCTGAGCACAGGTAGGCTGAGCCCTGTCCCACAGGAGCCGTGATGAACTCATGGTTTCCACCATGTCTAAATGAAAGTTACAGCCTGCACTGGCTTGGGCATCAGCATCAGCACAGTGAAGATGGTGTACGAAGATTATCTCGTATCTTACGGGCAATGCTATCTGGTACAGATGTACATGTGGGGGATTAAACATGTAAAATCCAGCAGCAGCAACAACTGCAACTAACATTTCCATAATCGTTCATTCATTCGTTCTTTCTTTCTCTCTTTCTCTCTTTCTTTCTTCCTCTCTCTCTCTCTTTCTTTCTCTGTCTCTCTCTCTCTTTTTTTTTTTTCTTTCTTTCTTTCTTTTTTGAAGGAAAGCACACTGACCATCTAATTTGGATTCATAAAGGAAACCTATTAATGAAAGGCTTCAAAGAACTGTCTCAGAACTTTTAATCAGTAGTTGTGATTTAGCACGGAAAAAAAGCAGAAGGGGTTGGGTGATGGGCTTTTATTGTTGTTTTTTGTAGTTTTTGTTTAAAGCAACTGACTATATGAAAGCGGGCTGGGCGAGGGAGCCCAGCAGGGAGCCTCTTCTCACCCACCTGGAGAAGAGGCCCCCTGAATGCTTGTTTTCATTATCATGGGCCTTTCTGGCTCTTCAAAACCCTTTCCACCGGTTGCCAAGGCAACCTAGAGCTGTATTGCGGCACACGGATGTTGCACATCAACTGGTGTGTTGCACTTAACTGAAATAAATAAGCAAATAAACATGAAAAATGGCCACGGGCCAAATAAGGGCACTGTCTTTTATCATGGACATCTAACATTTATAGGGATTTCAAACAGTCTACTAGGCATATCAGCAAAGAGGTAGTTGATCAAAAAAGGAAAATGCATGCACACGCACAGCCAGTTCTTTTCATTTTAATGGGTCTTCTTACTTGAATAAGGTGAAAGGAATTGGATCTAGAATATGCAATCCCTCTTACAAGCTTTGAGTTATATTTTTATGCCATTCAATGCCTCTCAGCTGGGCCTGTTTTTTTGGCACATCTCTGCTCCTGCTTCAGCATCAGCATTGGCAACTATGTTTTCCCACCAGACCTGGCCACCATCCAAGCTACCAGTGGAGCTGTGAAGCACTGAAAAAATAACCTGAACAGTTGGTTCTGCAAATTCCAGGATGCAGTTGCTTGCTGACTCTCACCTGAGTCACTCATGTGGTGGTGACACACCCCAAAGATCTGAGCAAAGACTATGGGTCTGACTTCTTCATTTCCAAGCAGTATGAGAAACCAACCCGTGAAGAAAAATCACTGAATAACCCAAGTTGGAAAAGACCCACAAAGACCACCGAGTCCAACCCTTGGCTCCACACAGGACCACCGAAAATCCAAACCCAGTGTCTGATAGCACTGTCCAAACACTCCTTGAAGTGTGGCACTTGGGGTCACAGTCTCTGCTCTGAGAAGCCTGTTCTATGCCTACTGCCCTCTGGTACAGAACCTGTCCCTAACCCTTAACCTGACTCCCCTGACACAGCTCCATTCTCTTGTGTCTGTCTGATCGCTGTCACACAGAGCAGAGCTCAGTGCTGCCCCTCCGCTCCCTGTGAGGAGCTGCAGCCGCCATGATGTCTCCCTTCAGCTCCTCTGCTCTGGGCTGAGCAAACGCGGGGACCTCAGCTGCTCCTTATATCTGCATATGTGCACTCCAGACCCATCACCATCTTCATAGCCCTTCTTTGGTTGTTCTCTAATTGTTGTCCCAGAACTGCACACAGTGAAGGAGGGTGTCTGGAGAGATAACGCAGACTGTGCTTGAGGGTGAGTGTCAGCACCTGAAGCCATGCTAGTGAGGAGATGTGAGAAGAATGGCTTCCACTGCTGCCTGCACGAATCCCCTGGTGTTGAAGGGTAACAGCTGCATGACCCCTTTGGATCACTGGAGACCAGTCAAGGAAAAGCTTTGCCTCCCTGGGAATGTTTGTAGTAGGTCAAGCTAAGCAGGGCTGTAAAAATAGTTTTCCTTTAGACTCAGGAAGGGAGGTGCTGGCTGCAATTGCTGGCATGGGAAGAGGGAAGGGAGTGGGGCGGAAAGCACTGCAATGAACAGCATACATTTCTCTGAGGTTTATCGTGCTGTGCTGTGCTGTGCTGTGCTGTGCTGTGCTGTGCTGTGCTGTGCTAGCAGTCATCAGAGCAGGAGGCAGCACTAGGAGCTCAGAAGGGGCAAGTCAGCAAGCTGCGTGTCACTCCTGTGTGCTGGGTGTAGATGTGAGGCAGGGTAAGCCAGCCAGGAGGAGATATGAGGGCTGGCTTTCCTCAGCAGGAGCCACAACAAACTTCTCTTGGCTTCAGTAGAGAAGCCTCCCTTAAGGTGATGAAGAGGTGCCATACCATCTAACTGTGGTCATTTTGACTGCCTGTTCATACAAACTGCACATCAGCTAGAGGTATAGGCTCTCAGGCCCTCACCAAGTCCTCTTAGCACTCCTGTGCAACATGTGTTGAATGGCAACACACATCAAAAGGCATTCCCCAGCCCCTCACCCCCAGGACAGTCCATGGGTTTCTTTACTATTCTTGAAGTTCCTTTTTCTGAGAGGGTTCACAGTGTTTGCAGCTCCTATGGCCTGCCCTAGCATGGCTGCTGTGCTATTTTCATCTCCTAAGGGTTATTGACATGCATCTTGGTGCCAAACGCAGACACGCAGGGATACATGTTTGTGTATGCACATGTCTATAAGACAGGTGTGTAATACTATGTGTTGCATTAGATATTTACTTATCTAATACATATACACATTGATTATTTTGCTTTACAAATCTATATGTAAATATATAATGCCTTTAAAATGCATATATACCTCTTAGATACACTAAGCATGCCAGGAATTTGTTGAGGGCTGAGTCTTCAGATGTTGTATTTTATTCTAGTTTAAATTTTTATTTCATTTTATTTTTTATGTCACCTGTTACCTGTTTATTTAGGACTTTCAAGTACGTAGCTATATATAACTGCTGAAATGAGTGTAAACATCATTTAAAAATGCATCTCTTTTTGCAAGATCTGCAACTGCCACAGTCGTAAATACACAAATGAAAATGATGATCAGTCATAGGTGCACTGAAAATAAACTTATATAACTGTTAGAAAGTCTAACTTGCCCAGAAGTATTTGAAGCTGATCATGACAAATGCATCTCATGTAAACCAAAGACTGAAAAATTGGTTTATAATGAGGATTCCAAAATTCTTAAAATGTTCCCATCACAGTTAAACTCTAAAACCTTAGAAGCAGGTGGAGCATAAAGAAAATGCTGTGGAATAAACAACAATGTGTACCCTATCTGGAGATGAGTTTGGTTTTAGCATCTGCTTTTTTGCTTGCATTACCCTCATTACTTCAAAGATGTGCTAAGAAATATAGGAAAAACCTTGAAACCTTGTCTCTCTCTGACATGTATCATGAAGCCTCCCTGGGACTAATACCACCTTGTGAAAACTTCAGTTCAGAAGCTTCCCATAACTTAGTGGTCTAGATGTGTTATAGTCTCTTTTTTAACCTAATTTTCAGGATTTGGTGCTGCCTTGCCAAGGACTGTCCCATTCATGACCGAGCACAGGGAGCAGCCTGCAGCCAAGGTAGTTCTCAAGCTACGTCCTGGGTGATAGGTCTGTGTTAGACTTGATCTTGTGCAAAAAGTGGAGCCTGGTTTGCGGAGGACTTGCTTGCAGTCATATAGGCAGAACAGAGAATTAAACCCTGCAGGCATTGTTAAAAAAAAAAAAAAAAAAAAAAGACTGAATTTTCTGAGCTGCTTTAATAAACAAGATTGCCCAGATCTTCAAATGGTGAAAATCGGCATAAAACCCATTAACTGCACCACAGCTGTGCTGATTTACATCAACTGAGGACACAGTGCAATGGAAGAGGACAGAGTCATAGCATATGTAATGGAGTACACCTCGTCCTCTTCCCTGGCGAACATTTATCAGGTCCCGCAAGGCTGTAATGGTGCATATTAGAAGATGTCCAGCGTGATCTATGGAGTGGTTTAAATTGCATCAGACTTAGTGTGGCCTCTCGCACTTCCCTGAATGGAGAAACTCAATAATTCTGAGCTGCCGCAGCTCTGAAAAATTGGGTTCGTAAATCTCTTTTCAACTCGCTCGTCGTGTTTCCAAGGATGATCATGGTGCAGCTGCACTGAATATGCACCCTACAAAGTGTGTGGTTCAAAGCAGCAGACTCTGTGTTTTATACACCGTATGCAAGCTTTTCAGTTCACCTTTAAGGAGCAGGATCCATTTCACCAATCTGTTTTTCTGGTAGTACATCTGCTAGGGAGAAAAAGGCATATGGGTCTGTTCTGAGGAAAAGTGGACTCCTCTTGGCAAGATCAGGTTCTTGAGCCTGAAAGCACCAATTCTGTCTCATGTGAGACAAGGAGAAGAGGGGAAGAGCAAAAGGCCTGTGCACAGCTTCATCCCTGTTTAAAATGAAGTGTGGGAAGGAGCAAGGGAAGAAGAGGAAAGCATATGTCAGCTACCAGTAAAAGTATCAAATTAAGTTGATAAATAATCTTTGCACAGTGAGTAGTGTGCTGTTGGTCTTAATTAGCCTTATTTCAAGATTAGGCACAAGAGGGAAGAACTGCAGGATTTGGAAGTTTGTTTACTGATTGTTCCCTGCTCATAGTATTCAGATGGTTTTGGGGGGGCTGAAGGAGCATTCTCCACCTAACGGAGCTAGGGGAGTATTGCCCCACAACAAGGAAGATAGATATGGGTAAACATGAAGAATTAAAAAAAAACACACCAAAATAAACCAAATGACAGACTCCGTTTTTGAGCCAGACGTAAGAGAAATAGGGGGTGATGGAAAGAGATAGGGATTTCAGCAAGCCCGGATTTTGGTCCTGCAGTCTTCATCCCCCTGCCATCACTCTGCACTATCAGCCCTGCTGAAATCAGTGTAACCAACATAAGGATTAGGACACTTGATCAGCAGTGCACTTAAATGTGCACTTAACTTAAACATCTGAACAATCCCTTTGAATTCAATGGCTGCACTCATGGAGTTAAAAATAAGCCTGCTATAAAGTGCCTTCATCAGATCAAGGTCCAATTATTTACTCTATGGGAGCAGTTCCAGGAGAACTTGCGCCTTTGGGTTAATAAACTTACAAAAAATAGCTTTTGTATCTGATTTATGTAGTGGCAATATGAAGCATACTTTAAACAGGAAAGTGCTCTTAAAATCTTTTTTGAGCAATGAAACCTGTGTCAAACAGATTAAAATACAAAAGAAGGGAGATAATAATATATATATTAATATATATACTTAATATAATAGTAATAATTAATATTCAGACAAAGAAATTTTACTAGAGATCTCATATATGTTGTCAAGGGACATCTCAAGTTGAGGCTTCTCTTTTTGGGGCTGTTATTCTGCCATTAGTCTGTTGCTACTTCTGGTTGGATTGGAAATGGATCTTCACTTAGATCTTCAAAATATTAATTTCTTTTAAATGACTAAAAAAACAAATGCAGGGTCACCATGTTAATTCCTGAGTTTTGCTTCTGCTGTCTAAGGGCAATTTGTGCATAAAGCCTCTCTATAGCCTGATGCTGCATATTATGTTCTCATGTGTCAAGGCCAGGGTTCATCCCACAGCACATCAGATGCTTGGCTTTCAGCAGCTGGGGTGAAACCCGGGCTCTCCTGAGGGTGTGAATCACCACAGGTGGGCTGAGTTGTCATCAGGAGGTGCTCGCCTCCCTGCTGTGGCTATAACAGGAATGAAGGGCTGACAGTGCTCCAAACTTAGCCACCTCAACCATATGCCTGCAGTACGATAGGAAGAAGCTAGGCTTATATATACATTTTTCTCCCTCCAGGTAATATTTCACTTTGCATTGACCTTCTGCACTGTTCAGCTCTCAAAGGCTGTCTCTGGGGGAGCACTAGGGCTCACATAGCAAAGGGGTTGCAGGCCCATTTGCTGTTGACCCTGTGGCCTGTCACCCTTGATGTCTTCCTCTTGGATGTCTCAGAGGTGTCTTCCAGGTTTGCATTCTTCCAGGAGACTCTAGCATTATTAATATTCCCCATCACAAATAGCAGAGAACCACCAGCAAATCTCCTGCATGCTGAAAATAGCTCTAGTGCTAAATATAGGGGATTTCTTTTTATGAATCTATTTGCCACTTCCATTAGTCAGGGCAGAAATACATTATTGTAAGGTGTCTAAGCATTTTGTCATTGCTCACTGGCTGTATCAAAATGTAGTCTGAACAGTTATCGCTATATTTCTGATTAATATTATAACAACCACTGGCTAATCACAGAGTCAGCAGTGAAAACTGCTCTAATCGTTATCTTTCTGGCTAAGTAACTTCCCCGTTATTTGTTGTAGGCTGCAGATTTTGGTGGGTGGGGGTTCTTTTTTCTTGTAATGGTAAATGTGAGATTTTATCCTCAAAGGAGTGATTATCTCAGAGCAAAATTGGCAAGGTTAAACACTATCTATAAAAAACATTCAGCAGTGTGCCATGAAATGAATTACATAATATATCAGTCATCTACCTAGCTTTTGAAAAAGTGCAAATATGTGTTTGTTCAGTCTGGGTGAGGATTTTATATTAGGTTCGTTTTTCCATGAAGGTAAAAACGACCTTGGTTATTAGAAAGCGAAGATATATTGAAGATATATTGAACTGAGTAGAATCAACACAGGTTTAGTTCCTGCTAAAATTGAAAGAAGAAAAAATATAGATTGAATTTATTTTACTATATATCGCCTCATTTGAACTTTAGGAAAGCATTAACCACTAAGGAAAGCCTTTCTCCCATCTCCCTTCTATAATCTTTTACAGCTGCCATGTTAAGGAAATTGCTTTGACTTCACTGATTCTTTGCTGTGAAGTTCAACCAACAGCCACTGTGTTACTGGGGAAATGGATGCTCTGCGGCCATTACAGGAAGACAGCACTTTGACCTGATAGCTGTATGTATCTACACACTAAACACAAAATCCTGACACTTAAACATCATAAATTGGTATGTTTTTCCTAAAACTTCAGTAGATCTCCCCTGTGGGACCCCATTTTAAAAAGTGCTATTGTATCAATTTGATTATTTTATAGAACGCAAGAAAAAGTATCTTGGAAATCCACAGGCTAAAAGCTAGTTGCTGTCACGATAATTTTATAATAGTTCCTTTCCAGAAATTCATGCTCTGCAACTGTTATTAAGTGATCAGTGTGTGATTGTGCACACTGCTTGACTCTATGTTTTCCAGGTGGAAATTCAGACATCTCCAAATCCAAGTTTACTGTTAAGCTGAACTCCTCTTTATCTTGATTTTATGATGGAATCAAAATTCTGGTGAGCAATTTCAGCTGGCATAAACCAGTATAGCTCTGGTAGAGCACATAGAGCTACACCCATTTCTACCAGCCTAGCAGCTGGCCCTCTGATCATGAAAATCTATATTATCACCTTTTTTTATAGGTGATAATTGCTGCATAAATACTGCAAGCTCAGGATATTAGCACTAGTTCTGAGAAACTTCACAGTGGGTCACATTTATCCCTGCACTGAGGAGCTGGTGGCACATCTTCCCACAGATCTCATCTCCCATGGTTCTCCTCAGCCCTAGGATTCTCCTCCCTTCTTTGTCTCCTATCCATATTGGCCCCTTTCCTGTACCATGCATGGCAGGAGCCAAAATCCCAGTGAGGAGGCTAATGAAGAGCCAAATGAAAGTACGCTTCTCTGAAATATGTTTCCTTTAGCTAAGTTTGTATTCCTTTGGATGCTTATTTTGGCTCACAGTTTTTTGACAATTTGACAAAACAACACCATGTCACCCTTTAAGGGACATGCTGGTGATAGGTTGATGGTTGGACTGTATAAAATTAGTGATCTTTTCCAACCTTAATGATTTTGTGATTCTATGATTCTATGCCTAAATGTTCATAAGAGTGATTAAGTGGAATTAATAAGGTGCAAGGGGCTTGTAGAAGTGGGCTGCAGTGAACTAGGAGGCAGTAGACAGTGTGAGTCACAGGTCTTAATGTCAGTTGTTTGACATTCAGCATGCCCCATTCAGTATATTTTGGGGGTCTAAACTTACCCCCTGGGTAGGATGGACTGCAGTTCAATGTTGCATAGGTGCATTGCTCTTTGACAGCTCAGCACAGTAAACATACTGTATTAGTGATTAAAATTTCCTAAGGGCTTGATAGGAGATTCTTCCATTCATCAGCATTGCTGACCTAGCCTACTTTCAGGGCCAAATTCAAAGGCAGCACATACAGGAGTGTAATTTAGACCTCTTGGCCTTGTTCCTCACCTCTGCTGCAGAGCTCAGCACTGCAGAGCTCACTGGGACTAGCAGGGAGGGGCTTCCCATTTTGGATATAAAGCCAGTTTCATCCCATTAGTTCCCTCCATCAAGTATCACATCTAGGCTAAGAAAGATCCCCGCGCCCATCTGATCAGGTGCTGCCACTGCTGCAAGGCAAGTCTTGGGTAGTTTGTATTCTGTGACCTTCAGTCATGCCTGAAGCTTACATCCTCAGAGAACTTTTCTTGGTTGTGCTGATTTCACCAGCAAAATCCAAGACCTGAAGGACAACTTTCAAGGCCACATGTGTCTCCTTCTGCCTCGTGACTTCCAAATCCTTTCCCTTCTACCTGCTTTCCACCTTTTCCATCCTTGCTTAATTTAGGACTTGAGAACCTCATACCCATGCAGATTTCTCTTTATTCCTCACTGCTCTGATTCAGCTAGCTGAGGAACTGCAGAAAGATTAAGCAGCTCCCTGTATGCCATGCCTTAGGTTGGTAGCAGAACAGGTATTCTGCAAGATCCCATCCTGCAAGCTGAGCTCCTGCACCATCTCTCCCTCCCCTCCTTTTCCATACACCACCATGTTGCATATAGCCTTTCCAGCCTGCTCTGTCAGAGCAGAACTTTTGCTGAAATCTGTGTGTATGAGGGCATATCCTAATTAATCCTATTTTTCTTCTGCCTACACCAGCTGAAGCCTCTCCATGCCGTTATTCTCCCTTCTACTATAAAAAGAATTATTTTAAAAGCATCCTCAGACAATCTGATGCAGCCTGGAGACAGCAGGGTGTCACAGTTCGGGTCACCCAGCGTCCCTAACACCATGGCCAGCTTGACACGTGTCTTGGCATCACCATGAGAACTCGGCAGCATCTCCCTGCCCAGCTGGGTGAATGTCAAATAGCAGGAGGCTGCTGGGCTCTCATTAAAGCACACTTGCTCTAACACTCCTTATCTCCAATGTTTAAACCAGACCTGACATCGCACCAAAATTTACCCTGCACAGTTTTGCTCCCCTCTCTCCCTGAGCCCCAAGTGCCTTTGAAGAACAAGGCACCCATCCCCAAGAGCCGGTCCCATGGCGGGCTGCGTTATTCAGGCAGCATTAGATCATGTTAACGTTAGATATAATCCAGTACAAATCCTCTTAGTGTCACTGGCACTGTAAGGGTTGTTATAATTGCTCGTAGCTTAAAACAATTTTGCTGCTTTTCTTCACCTCGGTGAGCCGGCTCCAATTAGAGGAAGGGAACTTTCTGAACCCGCAGAGTCTGTATTTAGGGCACAGCCCCATCCTGACAACACGCTGTCAGCCCTGCCGAGCAGCCGGGAAAATGTCCACTTTATTGCAGAGACGTGACAAAAACAGAGCGAGGAGAGTAACACGCGCGCTCCAGATTCGTTCAAAGCCCTTTGGAAGCACCTCCTAAGGCGATTATTTTGTTCTGCCTGACTCCGCTTTCCCAGGGCTGCCTGTCCTCGTTCTGCATTGCCTGTTTTTAAAGTAATGTTCCCATTTCAGAAAGTTAGAGAGAAGATAGAGAAGAGGAAGGAGAACAAATTAAGAGATGGTGAGTCTGCAAATGTGCTTTCAGCTGGTGGAGAATCACAGAATCATAGAATAGCTGAGGTTGAAAGGGACCTTTAAACCCATCCAGTTCCAACCTGCTGCTCTGGGCAAGATTGCACCCATCAGCTCGGGCTGCCCAAGGCCCCATCCAACCTGCTTCCATGGTGGGACACCCACAGCTTCTCTGGGCTGTTGTGCCAGTGCCTCACATCCTCTGGTGTGGAGAAATGTGATTACAAATGAGGTGGACTGTCACAATGCTCTGAAGGCAGACTGCATGGTGTGTAGAAGCCCTGAGTCAGCTGCATCCAGGAAAGCTGGATGTGCATTTGGTATACATGCTGGATAGGAAAGCCACAATGACCAGAATAGACATTTGCTCCTTAAGCCCTGCTGGCAGCATGGACTGGTCCAAGTAATGGCTGGGAGCAGGACAAGTGTCTCTGTCCACCAGCATAATGGGACATCAAACTGAGCACCTGCAACCCCACATCCACAGGAAAGGAGCAGGATGGATCTCCTGCTGTGTGCTCACAAGAGACCAGCTGCACGCACATCATAAGTAATGCAGTGCTCTCTGCCAGCCTGTGTAGCTGCCAGTTTCTCTGCGACATCCATGTGTAAGCCATTGCCAGCACTGCCTTTATGCTGAAGAACCAGGCAGGCATAGAGCACCTGCAAACTCTGGGTCTGCCTCCAGGATAGCAAGGGAAACCTTCTGCTGCCACATCCTTGTTTTGCAAGGAGTTCATCATAACAGCCATGCATGCTGTAAAAAATGTTGGCAGAAGGAATGACCGTAAATTTGACCACAGCGCTGGCCAGATACTCTTTGTCAGAGAGTTCAATTTGAGGCCAGTGCTGAAGTGGAAATCTAGAAGCACGTGGGAGCTGAAGCGTTATTCCTGGCTGAAGGGGTGGTGTTTGGAATGGAGGTGCCCCTTGAGATCATGGAAAACAATCCTGTGCCAAGCTATCTGCTGGTGAGAGTTATGCATGACAGCATACCAGGTCACCAGTGCCAAACGAGAGAAGTCCATGTCCTCCAGTGTTTTCCTGTCCTCTGGCTGCAAGCACTGGCAAACTGACACCCTGCACCACCTCGCTCTGCCTCGTCTGTCCAAGCCAGCCCTGTGCCAATTCATTTCTGACCAGCAAAAGATTTTAGTCAAATAGGTAAGCAGGTTCAGTCTGAGGAAAGGTCCAGTGATACTGGGACTGGGACAGAGAGGCTTGTGCACACAGAGAGAGAGACAGGGGAGCAGAACTCACCAGAAGAAGCAAGGGTCTGGAGTAGCTCAGCCATCAGCAGGACAAACAGTGTACAAGTGAGCAGATACAGAGCAAACAAATGACTCAGGGGTGTGAGATCCAAGAATAAAACGAAGATTTTTCTTTCTTCTTTCCTCCCTGTCTACCTATCCATAACCACAGAGACACACAGGACAAAATGAATTTCAGGATCTGGGTCTGTAGAGGAATGTGTGCTCCTTGCTCCCTCTTGTTTTGCTTGACCCGAGTCACATGGGACACATCTGGCCCTCCAAACAGGCACAGTTAAACACCTCCTTCCCCACAGCTGTGTGATCCTGTCCCCACTTCTCCCCCACCTTGCTTGCTGGTGACCTGCCAGGGTGTGGTGGTGACAAGATCCTGCCACAGCTTTGCTTGATGCACAGATATGGCCAGCACATATTTTGTGGGTCCTCCCTGCTTATAGCAACTCTCCCAAAGCTCTTCTTCCCTTAATTCCCTGGTGCCAGGGCTCACCATGGCATCTCCCAGGTTGAGGTGCCTCAGAGCTGAGGTGAACCATTCCAGATGTAGATACCTGGGGAGCATTATGCTGATTTCAGAGCCACACAGCAAAAAGGGAGCAGGCAACTTCATGTGAGGTAGAGGAGAGCTAGCCTTGGACACAGAAGTAGAAGCAGAAGAAAAGCAAATCTACAGGTATGGTTTACTTCATTTTTTTTTTTTCCCCTGTAAAATAAGCTGTCAAGCGGAAGTAAAACCTACTTTACCTACAGCAATAAGTCTACTTCCTTGATGCTGACATAAAGCAAGCTCAGAGCTTTTCTAGGGCACCAACAGCAAAGAGAACTTTCATCAACAAATGGAGCCAGGGTGCGTATTCTGTGCTGAGAGCTGAGCAGGCCATTGGCTCCTCTAGGAATTCAGAAAAGCAAAGTTGGCTAAAGCTGGTTCAGCCTCTGCACTGCAGCTTGTCCAGAACCAGGACCTCTGGTGGATTTGCAAGTCCTGCTTGATATAATAACCAGGGAAATTACCATGGGGGAGAGTACAGACCTGCAGAGCCAGCAGCCAGTCAGCAATAGGCGCCTGTTCCAGCTCTCTGATACCTGCAAGGTGACCTCCTCATCAGTGAAGGAGAGTAGTTCAGCTTAATAAACCGAGCTGGATGGTTTCAATTGCCTTACCATCTTCTTGCAGTGACGGTTGGCACTAAAATGAGAATATAGAGAATAAGCCACTAAATTAAAATGACCCAGCTCTATGATATTGGGAAAATCTGCAGAGGAGCTCTGACTTGCTGAAATACAGAGCACCCTCAGCTCCCATGGCCTCCCTGGTTTCCGAAAGCATGCCATGATTGACAACAAATTATTGGCTTTCTTGCACATCTTTGGAGGTGTTCCAAGAATTCCTGCAGGATTTTGTTGACTTTGCAACAGAAAATTCCACTGCTCTGGAAAGCAGTGATTCTTTCTGGAAAGAGTTTGCTTTCTTAAGAGTCATTACCAAAGGAGAAGGGAAGTTGAAGACAGCTGTATAAGGAGACTTTGATGCTTGCGTTTGTGTCACGTCTGTTTACATGTGCTGGCAGAGTGCCAAGCACGAGTGTCCTCCTATTCTCCTATAAATGAATCTTTTCCTCATGTAAAATGCATCCTTCTCTCCCAGCTCCCAGAATATCCATAGCCATTGGACATTTAATGATCTTTGCCCAGAGCATGCTTCTACCTCTGTTCCTCATAGCCTCAGCTCTGTCCTTTTATCATATTTTATGCAAGATGAAGCCACACATTAAAAACATTTTTGTCTGTCATTTATAACAAAACAGCAGCTGGCCCCTGTGGAGGCAGGAAGACACCATGATAAATGAGGAATGATCCTTTTTGCCTGTGATGTCACAGCAACTTGCATTCAAATTCATTATAGAAACAAATGTGCTTAAACTTCTGCAAATAAGAGAGGGCTGCCTCTGAAATTAGTTCCATTTTCAAGGTCAGTAAGCAAAGAATCAGTCCATGTTCCTTGGAGACAGCCTCCAATCAGAGGAAACAGCTCCCCTGCCAGCCAGCTGTTATCTGCATAGTCCTTCTCTGCTATTTGATGTGCCACGGGCTTCTTGTCACTTGGCAGTGAGATATTTTCATCATTCCACCAGCTGACACCCTTCACGTTCCCATTTCCCTGGTGCAGAAATCCCCACGTCTTACAGCAAGCAAGGGGCTCAGTCTCCTTCTCGTGTAGTTATCACGATGACATTTTTCCAAGGCACATTTCATATATCTCTTGCAGCCTCTTTAGCATTCTTCCTTGCAAATAAATACATTGGTTTTAATAGCCACTTGAATTCGACCCAGAGGGGAGTGATTAGGCTCTTAATGAGCTATGCAATGCATATTCTCTACTGGCTAAATCTTGAGGTGCTTACTCAGGCAAACTGTCACAGCGACTAAGGCTGCTTAAAGCACTTCCAGATGTGGCCCCTTCAAATTAACTACAAGACTAAGTATCATTTATCTCAGTGCCAAGAATGGAATACCAGCATAGCTCAATGCCCAGTTCAGAGCCACTGGACTCCCCTTAACCCTCCAGCCCCAGCTGTGCAGATAAAGGAGAGGTAGCACAGACAGGAAAGCTGACCCCATGGCTGCTAATTATGCCATTGGCTTAACTTCATGTGGCCCTGGAGGTATTGTGATATAATTCCAAGGAAAGAAATATCTCCGTATGCATCCCTTGGAAAACCAAATAAGGAGTAAGCAGTTTGCCCATACCATCCCAACTTGAGAAGAGCTGTAATACTTCACAATTCTACATTTTCTTTGTTGTTGACAACAAAGGAACTCTTTCTTGGGAGAGAGATGGTGGGAAGATGGTCAGTGACAGTGACATGTCTGTGATAAACCCCAGGCTGACTTCACAGAATCACAGAATAACAGAATCACAAGTTCATAGGGGTTGGAAGGGATCTCCGGAGATCATGTAGTTCAAATCCCTGCTAAGGAAGGTTCCCTACAGTGGATTGCACAGGAAAGCATTCAGGCAGGTTCTGAATATCTCCAGAGGAGACTCCACAACCTCTCTGGGCAGCCTCTTCCAGTGCTATGTCATCCTCACAGTAAAGAAGTTCATATGAAACTTCCTGTGCTGCAGTTTGTGCCCATTTCCCCTTGTTCAGTCACTGGGCATCACCAAAAAGAGCCTGGCCCCATTTACTTGACTCCCTTTAGACATTTATAAACAGTGATGAGATCCCCTCTCAGCCTTCTCTCTTCCAGGCTTAACAGCACCAGGTGTCTCAGCATTTCCTCATAAGAAAGATGCTCTCATCATCTTTATGGCCCTTCTCTGGACTCTTTCTAGAAGCTCCTGTCATTCTTAAACTGAGAAGCCTAGAACTGGACACAGTACTCCAGATGTGGCCTCACTGGAGCAGAGTAGAAGTGGGGGGGTCACCTTCCTCGACCTGCTGTCCACACTCTTTTTAATGTACCCCAGAATACCACTGGCCTTCTGGGCCACAAGGACACGTTACTGGCTTATGGCAAACCCATCAGAATACCTAGGTCCTTCTCCAGAGAGCTAATTTCCAGCAGGTCAGTCCCTAACCTGTACCGATTTATGTGGTTTTTCTTCCCCAGGTGTAGGACTCTACTCTTGCCCTTGTTGAACCTCATTATGTTCCCAGCTCTCCAGTCTGTCACTGAACAGCAGCATTATCACCTATCCCTTGCAGAAATACTCCTCTCTAAATTCCCATTGGTGGCATTAAAACAGACAGATAATCTCTCTCAGCTTCTTCCGTAGCTGGTGGCAGGAAGTGACCACCTCAGGGAAGAGCTGAGCCTTCCTGCCAACTTCTTAATTACTTGCCTCATAATAAGATGACTTGATCCCAGGAAAGGGCTCTCTTTCCCTCAATTCATTGGTCGTAAATGATGGCTACAGATGGAGTGCAGACTAGATGCTTAGCTTTAGGCTGTTAAAGTTGTGTAAGGGGAATCCTAATGCCCCTTCACTCTGTTGCAAATAGCTGGCCCCAATTGGGCCTGCTTCCTTCATACAGACAGAAGACTGGATTGAAGGGTGGCTCTTAACACTTTTTGGGGTATGATTTCACCACACGTTTTTAATGTACAAAAAGTGAATCTCTGATGCGCTTGTTCAGCCTTTGGTCTCCTGCCACTTTCTATATACACCACTGAGAAGCATCTCCAAATCCACCTGCACTGTGAAATGACTCATCAAACACACCATCAAATTACCTGTCGCATCTCAGGAGCAACACTACCAGCACACTGCACATTAAGATTCAACACATAGCTGAAAGGCCCTCACTCTTCGGCTGGCTATCCTTGCTCCCCAAAAGAATATAAGTTTGATGGGACATGATGTCTTTGCCTGGTGTGCAGAGTGGGAGTCACCTGGAGGGCAGCAGGCTGAAGTGCCACGCAGTGCAGTAAGATTATTTGCTTTACACTGCTTTAAGCATGCATGCGGAAGGAGTTTATGCACTGCTATGAACAGCAATTTGCTTCAAAACCCTAAATGGCTGAAGAGTCACATGGTCATAACCCTTGGTTTTGTAAGCTATTCTAATAGATTTACATCCAAAAAATAAGGCAATCTTATTTGTACCATATGGAGACAAAAAAACAGAACAGAATGAATCATTGGTTACAGCAGGATCAGGAACAAATACTACAAATCTCAACTATTTTATTCAAAATCTTCTGCACCATTGCAAGGAATTCTGTCCCTTGTGGATCTGTCTCAAGAGTCATTGGGAAAGATAACATTTGTGTTGACAGACCTGTGAAGGTCTGTCAACACAAACAAAACCTGAAGCATCTCATTTTTCTTATTCTTCTACTATGCTTACAGAACAGTTTTAATATCAACAGATACCAAGGAGAAGTGATTTTTCTTAAGTGTAGCTCACATCACATTTCTAATAATGTCGTCATTTATCTGTGTAATATATATAGCTGTATGTATAACATGCACATACAGCAGAAGTTAACCTCTCCATATATCACAACTGTTTGTGTGATATAAATATGACAGATGTACTATAAAGCTGTACAAAATGTTCTACGTAGTGTTTTGTAGTATGCATGTATCAATTTAACATCATACACATTTTTTTCTTGTAAGATATAGCAAGATGCAATCTTTCAAATTCACACAAGTAAAAGTTATGGGAATGAAAACTGCAAATAAAAAGAATGCACTAGAACAAACAGTCAAGATTATGCACATAGGACATACAAGACCTCTCCAAGGAAAATGCAAGGGCAGTGGTATTTTTAACAGTGTCTTGGACAAACCTGGTCTTCATGGACACACAGTCCTGCAGATTCTTTTATGAAATTCAAAAAGACTATGAGAAGCACAGAGGGTCCATCCACTCCTGAGATCCACCTGCTTTACCAAAACCACATTCCCGTACTAACTCCTCTTTGCAGCCAAGAGAATTGGATACATACAGCAAGTCTGATACTCTGCTGTCTAGGGAACAAGAAGAATTATTAAGACATTGTGATGCAACTGGGGATACAAGTATTACTGTAATAGCAGTGATCACAATTATTAATAATGGCCCAAAGACAAATAGAAACAGAAGAGGGAAACCTTTATCCTGTCTGTTCCTTTCTTAGAACAAGAAGCAATAGTTGGTCTAAAGAGTGGAGGCTGTTCTGTTTTATTCCTTGAATGCTGCAATTTCCCAAGAGTGGCTGCAAAGTCAGAAGGCATGCTTTGCAATTTGCTATCGTATTAACAGCTCTACTTTCCTCCCATACTCATTTTCCTCTGTTATTTTGCCACTTTGACCAAACCCTGGGTAACTGAAAATTCAGATGTGTACTAGTCAAATAGTAAATCACAGAATCAAAGAATCATAGAACCATAAAACTGTAGAATCATAGAATGGCTTGGGTTGGAAGAGGCCTCAAGGATCATCAAGTTCCAACCCCCGTGCCACAGTCATGGTTGCCAGCAAGTACTAGATCAGATTGCCCAGGGCCCCATCCAACCTGACTTTAAACACCTCCAAGGATGGAGCATTCACAGCTTCTCTGGGCAGCTGTGCCAGCGCCTCACCATCCTCTCAGAAAAAACTTCTCTCTTCTAATCTAAATATCCCCTCCTTTAGTTTGAAAACATTCCCCCTTGTATTTCACTATTCTACCCTTGTAAAAAGTTGAGTGTTCATTTTATACTTCTCGGACTTCTAGGAAGTCACATGAATCATTGCTTTTGAGTACTCAAAATGCAAAGGGAATGTTTATGAATGTATGATGTTCATGACCATCTTGATAATTTTTGCAGAACTGCCTGCTGTGTTTGGTGAATTAACACACTCAAAATGTTCACACATCCAGCCAGGTACCAGAGCCAACATCCTGTGATTTGTATGCTCACTCATGAGCTAAGACTAAGAGTACCACACTCGAGCTTAGATGCTGAGTGTTTGATGCACGTGCTTGTGTCTTTGGTTGGTATTGGTGCAACACTGGGTGCTCCAGCTGAAATAAGCATAGTAACAATGAAATCAGTGAAAGTTCAGACAACTGAAGGATCCAGTCCAGCGGGTCTCATGGTTGAATGACTGGCTTGCAAATGATCCTTGTGCTGTAATGTCTAAATTTATATCAAACCTTAACTAAAATAATCAGCATTTCTAGAATTCAGGATGAGTTATTGCTTTCCAGAGTCCTGCAATAAATTATCCCCTTTCTTCCAACTCAGAAGGACCTATTTCTATGACTTTTCATTTTGAAGAGCTAATGTGGCTTCAGGAAAAATTAAAAAAAAAAATAGAAAGAGGGATAATATATAACTGCTTTTTGTTTTATCCAGACAGATTCATGTGGATCATTGCAGCCTTAATTCAAAATTTTATTGACTGATTTCTTTCTGCATCCCAAGGAGTTGCTAAGCAACATAGATTCTCCCTCACCACGCATTTGTCAAAACAGAAAAAAAGTGAGAAGAAATAGAAAAAGATTCACTTTCTCTAATAGATCCATCAAACCACAAAGTACCACTTATTTCAGAATCACCTGAAGTTATACCACTGATATATTCACTTTCTCAGTGCTGTGGCTGGTTCTAGAATTTAAGTTCAAAACCAATGAACAAAAGTGGGACACTGCTGGATGATGGCTTTTACTCATTAGTCCATCCATAGCCAGTGACTCACAAATCTGCCCACTGCTCCTTGTGCTAAATTCTTAGTTCTTCTTAGGAGGAACAATGGGTTGAAGAATGAGAGCTCAGCTGCCCTCAGTCTGGAGCTCTCCTCTGAGGCCTTTAGAAATGATGAATAATTCCAGGTTGCTGATACCGTCTGAATACTGTCATTGGGGCTGTGTTGACACCACACCTGGGCTTGAGGGTCACTGCAATAACACCATCAGTCAGAGAGGGTATGGCAGTGCTCGAGGTGTCTGTCATGGTATGCACTGTAGGCTATATATTCAGCATATGCAGACTGTTCCATGGCAATGCTGCTTGAATAGTGTATCAGAAGTGTGTATGGTCAGAAGGAGTATTTCAAAAAGCAGAGATTGCATTTTAACATCTAACATACTCTTAGAGACAGCGACAACCAAGTTTGTGGAAATTATTCTTTTCTCTCTAGCAAAATGGTTCTTCTCTGGCAGTTCCTTATAATGCTGTATAATGCATAACGCCTCCATCTCTTCTCAGGAAGGAGAGCTGCTTTGGTATTCACCAGCTAGTTAATAGTTCTCTTGCTCTTCCTGAACTGTACTGCAAATAGATTTGCACAGGCAATAAATATACACTTTTTTTTTTCTTTTCTTTTTCTGAAAGATGTAGATACAAATTGGAATACAGAAAGGTGAAGCCAAATTTTGCAGTCCACTGCACTAAGGAAAAGTAGGCAAAAATCTATTGACCTTTATGTCTTGATGTTATGTTTATTCAGTGAAATCATTCCTGATTCACTGCGGTATATGTGAGAACAGATTTTGGACCTTTTTACTGCACTTTAAAGCCAGATTTTTTCCCGCAGAAACATCCATTTGTAAATTCAATTGACAACACATCTCTGAGGACTCTTAAAGTGGGGAGTGGGAAAGTGTTACTGCTTGATTTTTCTCCTGTTGTTCATTAAGTATGATGAGCTCTGCTTCTCCAAAAGAACATTTTGAGATCCAAAACCAACAGTTCTCTCCTCACTCTGAAACAGAAATTGTACTATGTGTGTAGAAAACTGTAAAATTCTTAGTGTTTCGGAACACTGTCAAATAGTGGCCCAATGTTTTTTGCTTGATGGCTTACCTACAAGATTGGGAAAGCAGCTTCAGAAATGCATTTATATTGTTAAATTGATTCATTTGGAATATAATTATAGCTCTTAATATCTGTTTCCTCTGACTATCCTCAGATAGAGTTTTGTTGTTAAAAGTCTTCGTAAAAAAAGTATGGGTTTTAATTATATGCTCAAAAATGGGTGGTGGTATATAGTTAATATATAGTCACAAATATGTGCTGCAAGCCCCTAATGATAAAATCGTCCTTAAATCAAGTTAGGAGAAGGAAGAATTACACCTGACCCCACATGCTGGATGGAAGGGACTGGAAGTTGATCTACCATCCATTCTATGCAGTGGATGGGATGCAGATCCAGTTTCCTTTGGGAGGTTGAGAATTTCTAAATTCTCTGTAATTCTTCAGTGTACAGGAATCCTTCACAAATTCTTCAGTCAGTTTGAGGACTGGAAAGATTGTGAATGGATCTGTAGTCCAAACACAATAACTCTGCATAATAGGAAACTTCATCGCCAAGTAATGGATAATGAAAACGTTCAGTTCTGAAAATTAGAATAAATTTTCTGTAGTTTCATTTCCTTTTCTAATCTTGAAAATATCGATATGATATGTATCTTCAAGCTCCACTGATAACACAGTCCAATTTACAGATCTAGCCCAAATTTCTCTTTGTGAGCTACTCTGTTCTGAGTAGGTCTGACTGCTTATAATGATAAAGCCCATTAAAGTGATTTTCACATCAGGTCCTATTTATTAAAAATACTGAATTCTCTTTTCTTCCTTCTTTTTTTCAATTACACTGACTTGGGCTATAGCTTTCTGATAATGTATCTGAGTCATCGCCTCCGTGTGTGTGTATGTATGTGTGCGTATTTATATATAGCTTGCTGTATTTATAGCTGTGGATCTGGAGACTGGTACAGAAACCCAGCGAACAAAGCAAATTGGAAAAGCACCTTTCTTAAGCAATAAGAAGACATGCTATCAGTGCCTTTCTGCACAATTACTGCCTGCCCCAGGCACTGCTCTAAGGCACAGAGTCAAAGGTTGTCTTTCTCAACCACTCGATAAATACTTTAAATCTCATTCTTATTACTGCTTTGAAATGAAAATTAGGGGAGGAGGGGGATCAATGGGTGTGTGTTTATTAGGAGGTGTCACTGAAATACTTCATTTGCAGATCATCTTCCATCTGAGGGCCTCAGAGATCTTTACAAACATCTCAACACAACTCTGAGATTTTTAAGCCCGTTCTTGAGGTTGGCAGTTTTCTTTCCCTCAGCGTGCCTGGAGTTTGGCACACTCATCCATTTTCAAAAGCACCTGCATTTTTGCAGACAAAAAATGAAGAGGGAGGTTAACTGACTTTGCCAGGCTTGCATGGCAGGTTGCGGCAACTGTGAACAGAGCACGAGTATCCCAACTCCTGGCCTGGACTTCATGCACAGACAACGTATCTCCTGGGGAGAACAGCAGGAAAATCTCTTGGATCTAAAATCACATTAAAACTCCCTTCTCCCCATGCTAATTCTTTGAGACCCGCTGCCCACTGATACATCTTTTCTGTACTAAGGTTTAAACCAGTTCGTTTGAACAGGTCAGTGGACACATCCTTCAAAACACACCATTTCCTTAGACACAAGCCACTCCTAGATGAGAAGCATGTTTCATTCAGTCCTCCTATGTCAACTCTGGGAGCTGATGGAATTTTGCTGATACTCAGACACAAGAAAAAAACAGCAAAACGTAGGAGAAAGGAGTATTTCAGTGTAATGGGAAATAAGTGGGAAAGAACGCTCCTTTTGACAGAAAAAGGAGAAAAAAGAGTCAACAGTGCAATTTTACTAGCAATGCCTGATAGCACCTGCACACTACAGTTTTTCACAGACATAGACAAAAGTACATTGCAGTGAAAAAAGAAGTAATTAAAACATTTAGCATGCCTTTGTTTCCACACGCCGTGTTTACTGCCTTCTTTTTCCTCATCTTCATAAATTCCAAAATGCACAGTGATGCAATGTGCATATCTCACTCTCTGAGACTGCACTTCAATGCAGACCTAAGCCCCAGCCCCACATCTTCCCCAGAGAAAATAACTGCATAAAGCTCCCTGGTGCACAGCTGTACACCAGACATGAGTTTTGATGCACCACAGTTTTACGTCAGAGTAAGGGAGTGAAAGGGTGACTGCTTTTTACCACTTGTTTCTTTTTCCCCTTGCCAATGACCAAAACGCCCTCTAAAAGATCCCTGAGAACTCAGAGAGAACTTTCTATCCTGAAAATAAATAAACAAAACAATCTGCCACATTTTGGCTCCAGTGGGACTTAGAGCCAAATTCTTCATAGTCTAAAGCCTGCTATGGAGCCACTGCTGCCTCTTCTGTGATAGAGCTAGAAGGACACATCTTCAGATTTACTGTAATTCTTCCCTTTTGTACCCCTCGAAATCATAAACATCACCAAGCCCAGCAGTATTATGTATTTGATTAATGTGTACAATCTATTAGCTCACGCAAACAAGCTTGAAGCATCTGCATCTGCAATGCCCCTCACTGTTGCACAAAAGCATTTCTGTATGGGACGCTATTTATGTAGCTGAATATACACATATGCATATTTCTATGCATATGTATATGTGAAGATACAGTGCATGCACCCTTACAGGTAACTGTTGTTCCACAGCCACAGAAGCACATCAGAAACCCACATGCACCCTGCTGCTGCATCTTGCTGCAGCTGGCAGATGTGTAGCAGAGCAAGGAGGCAGTTCCCAGTGGTCCCTGGAGGCAAAGAGCCACTTGCTGGTTACTTATTCCAGTTTGAGCCTGCAACAATCTCCATTGGTTAAATAAGCCTTTGTGACCTAGGTGTGCAGGACACTCAACACATAGCATTGTTTGGGGCAACTCAAGTCCAAATGCGTTAGGCGTGTGTCTTTACTATCTCTGTAGCTGTGGATGTGAGTACTGGTTACTTTGGTTGCCCTGGTATGTTCAGTGTTTGACCACTGGGTGAGGCCGGACCCAAACTCCTTTGAAGTCAGAAGGAGTGTTTTCAGGGAAGCTGCTGGCTCTGGGTCTACTTGATGTGGCATTACGATCAGAACTCAGTTGGAGAACGGGAGAGCCACAGCACTGACACCAGAATAGATGTCATCTCAAAGTCATGGCCAGCTGCACTGGGAAACCAAAGGAATGACTGCCATTGGAAATCTCTCAGGAGGTGGGCTGTTTATTTTCCAAGTTTTTGGTCTTAGGGACTTACTGTTGAAACAGCTAAAATAAAGACAAAATAGATCCCATATTTGGTAAGAGGAGATAGGCTGAGGAAGGAAATTTTGCATCTTGTCCTCTGTGATAGAAATTTTATGTCTGACTTTACTCTGTGTTCATCCCATGCATTTCCTTTGGAAATCATAGTTCATCTGGCATCTACGCTGACTGCAGCTTTCCATTTCCACCCAACTGAGGGAGATCCCAGGTTGTCCCTCTTTCCTGTCCCCTGGTGATGCACCAGTCTTTGTATGGACTGTTGTGTTCCTCACCCAACATTTCCTGTGTGGCTGAAGAGTGAGGGAGAAGAAGGAAGATGCGTCTGAACTGCAAGTTCAGATGGCTTTTTTGTGTGCAAATTATCACCTTTTTGTCTGGCCTGATATGCTGATGCTTTCTGGAAGAGGTCCAGAAGTGAGCATTTCCCCTCTTACAGTGGGGAAAGAGCAGGTTCTCTGACACAGTGGGTGAAACAGCCTCTGTTAGTGGCTGCTGTGGGTGCACTGCTATGCCTTATCATCTGGGCATGAGCCGAGGAAGGGGAAGTCTGTGTGCTTCACCTTTGACATCAGGAAGCCAGAGAGAGACCGCATGCGTAAAACTTTGCTCTACAAATGCATATTTCTTGGCTTATTACATGGATAAGTTATGCTTGTGCCACAACCTGCTCCTCTTGCTTTCAGACCACCTTCACACACTTCAGTCTTTCCAATGGCAATCACTCCTTCAGCCTCCCTGTGCTGTTGGCCTTGGCTTTGAGGTGACAATAACAACAACAACAAAACAACAAAAAGACCTCTGTCAAATTTCATGGCATTCAGCTGCTGTTTCAGTGCCAATTTTTATGTACAGATCTCAGGGAAAAGGCAGTTTCTGGCCATTTAACCTTCCCTTAATCGCTATATCGCAATAGGTGAAAATAGCAGCCATAGGGACAATCAACAGTACCAGTACAAAGCAGAATCGTGACACAGTAAGCTGTGTCCTCAGGAGAAATTTGGATTTAAAGGATACGGCCTAGGTGAATCATTAGTTAGGTGCATAAACTAAGGGCAGACGAGCAGAATATTTCAACCTTATCTGGTCTGCCAAGGGTGGGTGGATGGATGCAGGTCTGAGCTGGCCCAGAGCTGGGGTGCAGTTAGTCCACCACACCACGCTGTCTCCTATGTTCAGCCATTCATCCCTTAAGCTCTTTCTCAGGTAGTTCATAAAATATTCATGTGGGAGATCCCAGAAATTTCTCTCCTCCTTTGCCGTAAAAAAGAAAATGACGAAAGTGCTTCTCTTCAACCAGTGCTTTCTTTTGTAAGAGAAATATTTTATCTCGCCAGAGACAGTAATTTCTGCTTCCAGAAACAGGAAGAGAAGTATAAACAATGTGCAGCCAGAACAAATAATAGAGGAGATTTGCCAACCACATTCCTAAAGGCATATATACAATGTCTGTGAACAGGACTGCCACAGCCCACGATTCCTGACATTCAGAGCTGCTGCACCATTTATTTTAGGTTTAAGATTTATGAAAGATTAATGATGATAAAGGCCTACTGCTAGTTCTAAGCAATCTCACGATCTCTTGCAATTTAAAAACTGTCCCCGGTGACTGTTGCAGAAAAACAGAAGGCAGAGCAGTGGATGCAGGGCATGGAGAGAATGCAGCTCTTCAGATCTCCTCCCAGCCCTTGCAGATATCTGGCACAAGGAGTGTAAGTTTTGCACATGCAGTGCAGCGCCTGCAGAGGAAAAAAACAAGAGGATTTACCCGAAGAGCAGCACTGCAGGGCTCTGGCAGACGGACTTCATGTCCCAGATCCAGATACATTCTGCAAGCTGGCAGACAGTGATACTCCAAGTGATGGGTGAATTCAAGTCCAAAGAGAATCACAGAATCATAGAGATTGGAAGGGACCTCTGGAGATCATCTAGTCCAACACCCTCCCTGCTAAAGCAAGTTCCCTACAGTGGGTTGCCATCTTCCTTCTGCTGAGTTTGGCTGTGGTAGTTTTCTATTCAGACAGGATTACCTAGAATTTCTGGGGCATGGCTCACTCCTAGCTTTTCGGGAAAGGACAAAATTCAGGGGGGAAGGCTGGCATGCAAAGCTTGTGATGTGCGATCCCAATGGTTTCTGTGGCAGAGGTAGAGGCAGGCAGCTCATTGCTGGGACAAGATGAGGAAGAGATGGCAGAGTCATGGAAGTGGTTAACTGGGAAGATCTATGCACCAGGTCACATGCAAGAAAGCCTGCCCTGGAGATAGGAGAGCTTTCAGTGTGACTGGGAGCTCATCACCCAACTTCTGCCCCTTTCCGTGAGTGGTCAGCTATCCCACATCTGTCCCTCTGCTGAGCAAGAATGTTGGCAGTGTTTTAAGGTTTTAACTGAGGTTCCTGGCAAGCAGTGATAATGATGTCTGTGCGGTCAGCTCCTGGGAAGGAGATAGGGAGGTGACTGTCAGAGGCACCTCTGATGGTTATTCATCAAGTCAGGGCTTGGGGGGAAAATTACAGAAATTCATTTGACATGGGGAGGTTTTGGTTTGATTTAAATGCCAGGGAAGAAAGAGGAGGGCTTTTTGATGTAACTGAGATTTTAAAAATAATAAATGAGGGGGAAAAGCCTCATTTTATGATTGTTTAAAGCTGTTCAAGCAGTCCTGGAGGCATGAAAACTAAGAAAAGTCGAGTGAGCAGTCATTCTGGGCTCACTGAAAAACTGATCCTTGTCCTTGGCTATCATTTATGTATCCTTAATAAATACTATTGTTCTATCACAGGACTCACATAAATGCTCCAGACACATCTGTTACAGACATTATGATCTGCGTCTTTTAGACTGTGTAGTGGTCCCATTATAAATGATGAGCCAATAAATTCTCTTGAAAAAGTTTTATGATGCTTTAGTTGACATTTGGGAACTTCAAAGAATTGCATAGAGCTGCCTTCAATCCGTATGTATTGTTCTTCAATGATTAGATGAGCTCATTGATTTCTAGCAAGGCCAAAGATAGAAGGGAACTGGTAGAGTGGTTAGACATGGAGAAGACCTACTAGGCCCATTTTCCAGTTACCTGCAAGAGTGGGTGTTTTTCCATACCATAGCCAATAAAATATAATTTCTACTTTTATAAGATTCAAGCAATGTCCTGGACATGTGGGAGTAAGGTTTCTGCTTGCAGCCCTGTCAGCTCCCAAAATTGAGAGTTTGCCCTTGTAATTTGCCCTGCTGTTGGCCACAGATGATCTCTTCCACGTTTCCACTCATCTCCAGCGCTTCTCCTCTTTTTTGCTGAGTGTCCCTAACTGTGACCAGCAGCAGACAAATTAAAGAAGCACATTAAAAGTGTAAAAAAGGAAATAAGAGTCCTCACTGGTGCCATCTAACAGTCATTAGTCACCTCATGAGCTAGTGCTCCTATATCGAATAGTGAGTGGCCCATGAGATTGTCCTACTCCTTTCTGAAGTGGTTTGAAGGAACTTTTCAGCCCAAGCATAAGATGCATTTTGACTTTACTTTCAGGCTCCTTTCTGATTTTCTGCCACCCAGTATTCAGTGTTTCTCTGAATACGACTGCTGAATATTTCCTTTTAGCTAACATCACATTTTGGGCTATTTTTCTCAGCTCTATTAGCTAGCATTTTTTTGAAATGAATACTCTTAATTGGATCAATTTGAAAGGATATTAATTTTCTGTCCATTTATCCAATCTCCCATTCTCCCCACTGGGGTTCACAACCCCTCTGAATCTGAGTGGCATCAATGAATACAATTAATATAGAGCGCACATAGACTCTCAGATCATTAGTGAGAATGTTAAATAAGATCTGGTTCCAGTATTGATCTCTGGAGCACCTAACTTTCGAGCTATTCCCCATCTAGCCATGTTCATGACTAATGATGCTTTCTACATTTAGGCAAATGAGATTTTGGCATGTTGCCAGTCCCAAAAATCAAGATAAAGCAAGAGAGGGGCTGTTCTCCATCATTTCTGGTGAATTGTAAAAATCACATGCCCTCAGTTCAGATCTGATGGGGTTTTTCTCTTCTTGAAACAGAAGTTTTGTTGCTTTTTCTTTTTTCTTTCTTTTTTTTTTAAATACCAAGCGCTTTTAAACTCGCTTGAGTTGTAATTTAGAGGGAAAATTTTGAAAGGAAAATAGTTTGGAATCAGAAAATACAAATGTTGTTCTGCTCAAATGACTCAGATGCTGGATTTGTTAGGGTGCTTACTTTTTCAAGACGAAACAATTTAGGAAAACTCAGGGAGAGCATGTGCTTAGTGCCAAATTTACATTTTCCATCCCCGTCTTTAACCATGGAAAGTAGAAAATGAAAAATGTAGTTTAAAATGTTACCTATGATCTATTTCTGATCATCATACACCAAGTTCTTGTTTCTTTTTCATTTAATTCCATTTTTAATATTTTGACATGTTAATGGGACCACTCGTTTTCTGAGTTAGGAAGCATTATTGCTTGCTTTTATCATTAACCATGTTTACTGTAGCAACACCTGAGAGTGCTCAACTGCATCCAGGAGCCCATAGCACTGAGCCCAGGAGGAGCACAAAAGAGCAGGCAGATTCTTCTGCTCAGTGAGTGAAACTGGACCCCAACTGTAGCAGGCTGTGTCACATAGGAAGTTGAGCACTGTGATGCCCATTTTACTGCCTTGGGGTTTATTTCTGTTAGGTGTACTTACAAAGGGATAAACTCACTGAGATGAAAAACAAGGTACAGACTGAGGATGGGCTCCAGAAACTTGAAGTCATAGGAATCTGTTAATTCATTTTTATCCTTATGACAAGTGATGTACAAATTTGTTTTTACTGCTGTTCTATTCAATGTGAACCTTGTAATTTCAATTTTAAAATACAACAGATATATAAAATTAATTCCCTTTCTGCTCAGTCAGTGAACTGATGAAGTCTCTCTCTAGGCTACTGTCCTCTCCCGCCCTGTTTTTGTGCAACTTTTCTTTATCCCAGAGCTTTTGGTCCTTGCTCTCAGCAGAAGCCCACTGCTCAGAGCCACATGAGCTTTCCTCAGTGTGAGAGCAGGTGGGATTAAGAACTTGGGGTAGCTGCACAGCAGTTCCTTGCCAAGCCCAGAGCAGTGCCATGGCTGGCCAATGACCACAAACCCAGTCTTCTGCATGGCTCATCACACGTACCAGCTCCTCTCTATAAAGTTTCCTCCATATTTTGCTCCACTAATTGGGTACAGAGCTTCAAATAGAAAAAAAAAAAAAAAGGAAAAAAAAAAAAGAAAAAAAGAAAAAAGGGAAGATAGGGATGCTGGAGCACCATCCCAAATGACAGATGAGAGCCTGAGGATGTATATCCAGAATAAGAGTCCTTGGTATGTGCACGCGGAAGCAGGGGAGAAGGGAGATGCTTATTAGCCCAAATGGGAGCTCTGTGCACAGGAGAAGAGCGCTCTGTGGCCCTGAGGACGTAAGGAAGATTTGCTAACTTTGCTTTATACTCTTCATGCAGATAAGGAAGCCTCTCAGTCTCCAATCATAAATCGGTATTATACAGTATACTCCCAAAGGCCATAATTACTTCCAGAAGCAGAAATTTGAATGACCCAGATAATTAGTTCAGTGCAGCTGGTCCAAAAATTATTTACATAAAAGCCAGTTTTACTTGAGGGGGAAGAAAAACAACCTTGCTACCGAGAGTAATGACCCAGTTAGCTTTGCACAATGAGTCTGAGGAGGCAGAGCATGAGTGGCAAGACGGTGGCCTGTGCCATTGCTCCTCTCTTGCTTTAGAAAGCAGGCACAGGGCTGCTAGCCTGCAAATGATCCTCTCCATGGACAAACATACAGTGAAGAGACAGGGAAAAGCATGTGAATTTGACCTTGTGCTTTCTGCAAGAGTCACTCCAAGGGACACATGAGGACCCACTGCCTACAAAGGGGTGACATTTCCTTTCCACCAAGGGAGAAGCAAGCAGGCTGAGGGGCAGAAAAGCTCTGTTCTCTCCAGGCCCCCACACAGTGGACTGATGCAGCTGGAATCCAGTCTGCGTGGTTATCTGCATTAATTTTTAACCAAGCCCATTCCTGGGCAGCAGTGGAGGTGCTCTGGAGAGGAACACACAGCGGCTCTGTGGTCTCAGAGGTGCAGCACTGATGTTTCAGAGGCTGTGCTCTTAGTTGTTAGGTTAAAAAAAAAGTAAAGAAAGGATATGTTTTCAGAATGTGTGTGAATTCGAAAGAATTTGAGTGATTCAACCCTTTACTGGTGGATCTGTGCACTTTGAGCATGAGCTAATGGACACACCAGCCCTTGCTGGGTTAACGAACACCATTTGTTTACAGCTGTGCCCCATGCAGGCTCTCAGTTTTTCAGTGACCTGAACTCATCCCCACGGCCAGCTCCTCGGTCAGCACTTCAACCCCAAAGTCAACAAGGGGGATGGCTGTCCATCATCCTTCCACTGAAGGCCATCCCATTGCCCCACCATGGAGTATCCCCCCGACTCAATCTGGGGACAAGCTCCTTGCTGCTTCCTTAACACCACAGCATCCTGTCACCTGTCCATCAGCACGCCAAGGGAGCCAGGACCTGCTGCATGAGCACAGCAAGTCACAGAGCCACAGAAAATGAGGAGGTAGGAAAATTGATTTGCATGCCTGCATTTGTTGTGTCCCTGTCTTTCTGCCAAGTACCCCAAAGGGCCGCACACATTTTCATTTAGGCAGTGGCCACCACCAAAATATGCCAAGAAAGATGCCTGCTGTCTCCAACATGCCCCAGGCATCCCTCGGTGTCACCACCACTCAGCATTCCCTCAAAGGGTGGGAGTTTTTGTGCCTTTTCTTCCCTGAGTCTCATTCGCTTTCAGAACAGGCTTCATACCCTAAAAGGAGCAAGAAGACAAAATCTGTGAGGAACAAACCAGTGTAACAACGAGCTTTTGTATTCAAGAGATAGCACAAACACACCTACTTAAAATAAAAAAAAAAGAGTTCCCTTAAAATGTAAAATGTACAAATAATAACAGTAAATTGCTGTGTATCTCAGCAGTACCACATTACTGTTTGCTATTAAGTTTGCAATGGATAGCACTTGCTACTTAACAGCATAGTAAATAATCAGGTAACATTGCCATAAAGAGGCTGGATCTGGTTTGCCTCCCACTTACACTGCTTTTATGCCAGTGTGCACCCATTGACTTAATGGGGTTAATCTTGATTTACAACAGTGCAAATGGAAAGGTGAATTAAAGACCACAGCAGGCAAGCTAGAGAGGATGCTGCATGCAGTGGGCTGGCTGGATCCTGGCTGCAGCAACACAGCCCCGGGCTGCGAGCAGCGTCTTCCAGCTGGAGCTGCACAGTTGCCAGTGCAGAGGCAATGTAAATCAGGCTGTGCTAAGCTCTGTTCACAGTGAAAATACACTCTGTGCACAGCACATCGTGTCAGGACACTTCTTTCTCACCCCACCCTCTTGCCACGTGTCTCAGGGACTTAAGAAACATTGCTTGTGTACACCATGAACAACTGGGATGTGCAAACTGGGAAGATACCATTCTGCTCTTTGCCTAAAGGCAACTCACACAAGATCCTAAGGGCACGTATAGTATGTGCAGAAGCTGGAGACAGAAATGGATTAACAACTTTTTGACGTGAGCTTTCAGAACCAGCTGGCTTAAAAGTTGGTGCAAACTCTGGTGCATCCATTTTAACATGTGCTGCACAGTCAGACGCAAATCAACCTTGTTCATCAAGCTGGAACTTGCTCTGGTTCATGATTCTTAAGTCACTGACCCCAGAAGCTGAGCATGCACACCCTGCAAATGTTGCTGGTCAAGCAGAAGTGTATCTCATATAAAGCACACAATGTTCTTAGGTGGACAGCAGACCCTGGAGGAAGGATACCAGAGGACAGAGGTTTCTTATGCAGATAGGGAGAAGATGAGGTAGAGACACAGAATCATAGAATCATTAAAGCCCTCTAAGATCACGTAGTCCAACACCAACCCACCCCACCGTGCCCACTGACCACGTCCATCAGTGCCACATCCACACGGCTCTCAAACATCTCCAGGGATGGTGACGGCACCACCTCCCTGGGCAGCCTGTGCCACTGCCTACTGCTCTTTCTGAGAAGAAATTCTTCCTCATATCCAACATGAACCTCCCCTGGCAAAACTTGAGGCCATCCCCTCATGTCCTATCGCTGTCTTCCTTGAGCCTCCTCCTCTCCAGAATGAACAGTCTCAGTCCTCATAAGACTTGTAAAAAGACCCCAGATCTGCGTGTCCCCAGGTCACCAGGTGCCTGTGAATTTTGGTGAGTAAGCGATGCAGTGCTACTCAGGCCATCCTTGTTTCCCACTTGCAGTTGGAAATCCTGTCAGTTGAGATTTGCATGTATCTTTCTCCTTTGACACACACCAGCTGGCTCCCTGGATGCTATCAGGCAGCAGAAAGCGAGCTCGGCACCTAAGCATGCCCACCTGATAGACAGAGTATTCCCCATCTCCCAGTCCCAGTCTGAGCATAGCACAGAATTAGATCCTGCCCCCACCCATCAGCTCACCCACTCTCTCTGTGTGTATGAAGCCATCTCAGCCTTGCAGGAGCTGGCACCTCACATCCCTGCCTGCTGCATGTACAGAGCGCAGGAGGGAAGAACAAAGCGGAGGGGGTGAGGGGATGTTCTGCCTCTGCTCGGGAACATGAAACGTCCTGGAGTTAAATACCAACAAAATATTCAGTGTTAATGTTTAATATTGCCAGGAACTTGTCACCTCCGCTTACCGTCTCGGAGCTGCCGCTCTCACAGACTCCCACGTCTGAGCTCTGGGCCTAACATGCTTTCCCATTATACATGAGAAGGAAAGACGAGAAGCCCAGAAGTAGGGAGACAGTGACTGTCTCAGTTACAAAGCCAAGGAGGGTTTTTTTTTTTCCCTTTCTGTTTGCAGGGGGAAAAAAAAAAGGACTCACATGGCAGAGCTCCTGAAACCACTACTTTACGGGGGTTACCTTTTTTAAGCACTCCCTCCCTCACCTCTGTGAGATGCATTTGCTACACTGCAATCTGCAGTGGTGCATGCAGAGATTTGTGTGCGTTGAAAAACGCACGCACGCCACTTTGCTTGCAAAACAATATTCCTTACTGCATCTTGATGCTGTACTGAGCATCTCCCTTTTGCCACTGGAAGCTCGGGCACTGTGAAACAAGAAGCCAGATCTCCTTGCCATCAGCGCACTGTGTATTTCATGCAGCTGGCTGGGGCCACCTCACCCACCTCAATGGTTTCTCTAAAATGCTTCGCTGTCCCTCTAGGCTGCATGGTTAATGGGAATTCAGGCCCTTCTCACAATGCAATCAGGCATCTCTCCTGAAATTCTGACTATTGGGAAGGCTGCACGACACCCAGCTTCCTTGGGCACAGGAGGAATAACACTGAAAATACAGCTTATTTCCTTGTCCTGCACTCCAAGCCTCTTTTGGTCAGAACTCTGGCCAAAAGCTCTGGCATCTGCCATAAACATGCAGCTTTCTTCTGCTTTGGCTCTGCTATTCCTGGTACACCTTTGCTTTTTTTTTCCCACAGCAACATTCCTGAAAACAACACTCTGCTCAGTTGCTGCAGCGTGGAGCAGTCCAAACCCTAAAAAATACATGGCCTGCCCTTTTTTTGCAGTGCTGGGACAAGTTTAATGCCTCTTACAGCCATTTTACATGAAAGATGTCTCTAAACGGAGCTTTTTCACAAAGGTTTGACACAGCTGTAGCAACTCTCATCACCTTTGTATAATTCCTGCAGCTAAAACTTTCCACTACAGGATCAAAAAAAAAAGGTAAACTGAGATTTTTGTGAAGTTCCTTGACCAGACCCTTCAGGCTTGCGATGCACACGGCAATGTGCTGCTGTCCCTCCCAGCCTGCAAACAAGCTGCCCTGGGGGAGGGCTGTCATCTACCTCTGTGTTTCACCATCTTTCAGCATCACTTTCATTTTCAGGGTGATTTCCAGAAACCACTTTTCTGCTGATCATTTGGATAGAAACCCACGCAGCATCCAGTGGGGTCAGACCAAATCATCCAGAAAGCTGTCTGGCTGCCGGCATGAGCAGATGCTTCAGGAAATGTGCAAGAAAAGGGCAAATTCAAGCTCATCCTTCCCCAGGCACAGGCTTCTAGATTCTGACAATCCGAGCTGAAGCATGTCTTCATAATGTTGCCTTTAACATCCCTCAAGATCTCAGTCTGCCCGATCACAGTTGGATTGTGTGTTGCTTTTGGCCTTCCCAGCACCCCTCCAGCTGTCAGTGCAATGATTCAATTACATCTCTTTGTTTTAAATTTATTGCCTGGCCGTCTGAAAATAAAATACAATTAAGCAAGGTACTGGGCACTGATAAACATGAGAAATAGTAAATAACCCTACTGTGTTATAAGACATTATGTTGTGTCTTCTCTATGACATTCATGGGTATGTTTCTGTTTAACCAATTTTCCCCCTGAACTTATGCAATAAACTTTCAAACTTGTTTATACTTTTGCCACCTAAGTATCTCGCAGCAACAACTTCCTGGGGCAAGGCTGTGCTGGTGATTTCTTTCAATTTGTTTTAAATCTCTTCCTTGACTAATTCACCGGGTATCCACTTCCACTGTCAGGAACAGCAAACAGCACTTCTGTTTATGCCTTTCCCAGCCATTTGTGGTTGTACTGCACGCTGTCCACCTTGGCCCTGGCCATCTCTCTCTAGACTGAAGTGTCCCAGGCTGTTTAATAATAGATTGCTGCTAAACTTAACCATTTCTGCTGGAAGAAGTGGTGAGTATAAAGGCACTTTCTGTGGTTGCTCTCAGGGTTTCATTTTTCTGTTTCATTGACCTTAGACATAATGTCTTTCTGGAGAGTATTTAGGTCAAAGGAATGTAAGATACTGGAAAAAAAAAAAAAAGCAAAAGTACGTGCAAAGAAAGTATATTTCTCCCAAAAACATTTGGGGAGGGGAGGAAGTGAACTTTATTTGCATCTGTAAGAAACGAGATGTGAGAAATGTATTCTTAATTACGTGCAAAAGTAGCACATACAAGATACTGTTAGGCACTCATCTGCAATAATCACAAATCTTTATTTTTTATTAATGAACTTGGATCAGAGATGGAGCTGTGCTATATGTTATGGGAGCTGACTATGTTTTTTTTTTTCCTGTTGACGTACCTTTAAAACAAGGGAAAAGATAGAAAATGGAAAACATCAGTATCTCTGATTTACAAACCAAAGGGAAGGTTAAGATGGAAAAGTTTGAATGAAAACACACAGAGACCTTTTGTGCACTGCAGATACAGAAGTTATTTCTTTGCAGAGGAATTGCTTACTAGCTAGACAGGCAGAAATTGTATTTCAAATATTGCACAGTGACTCGGCATTGCTTTCTACTGGCCTGCATTATACTGGAAGAAGAATTATGTACTATTATGAGTTTTAAAAGAAATGAAATTCCATGGAAAAGTTGATGAAAATCTTACCTCTGGATGGGTAACATGCTGCGCAAAGGGTTTTTTTGGAACGTAATTCCAAAGTTCTTTCCCTCTTTACTCCTACAGAACATTTTTCACTGCAGTGTTTTTCTACATTTTGCCAAAATTTTCACTGCTTTAGCTCTTGAGATAAAATGGGGACAGATCTTGCTCTGAACATTTCCTGGAGTTGTCTAGCCCGTGGTATGCTAACATATTAGAGAAACTGATAGTGTTGGCTGCTGTTTCTGATTCAGTGATGAAAGCACATTAAGGTTGTACTTAGGAGTTGAATGAGCAAGCAAATTTTCAGCTTGTTATAGCCCTATAATTTGGTTACAAGTGATGTACGAGAGACACGCGACTACCTTGAATCCCTTGGTTTGTAATTGCCAACTTCACGATTTTCATGAACATTTGTGCATTCATCTTTCCTTCATGAGCTGCTCACAGCCAAGTTACCTTGAGTATTTGATCATCCCACCTACAGTGCCTCTATTCCTGTGCACCGTGGCGTATAGCTTCCTGGCTATGTCACGCAGCCCTTGGACAAAGACATACTTTTGCCAAGTATAATGGTCTAAGTTGTTGACCGTGGTCACTGACACAAGGTAATTTGGGCTGTGGGCCTGATGGCTGGGCGGGTTGGGCAGAACATGAATAGCAATGTGCCCATCTTCAACCTGAACAGCTGTGCCTGTCCTCACCAATTTGAAAAAATGATGGGAATAGGAGCACAGGTAGGGCTTTAAAACAAGTTGTTTAAACTTTGCAGATATTCTTATTTCAAACTCAGAGGCATTCAGTTCATTTTAGCTCTAACTCCAGTGTTTTCTTCCCCCTTTGAGAAACAGTGAATGTTCTCCATCGAAAACAAACATTTTGGGTTTAGAGACCTGTGTGTATTTGATAGTCCACTCTCTACCAAAAAAAAAAAAAAAAAAAAGAAAAGCAAAAAAAGAAAAGTATTGAACAAATCCAATTGAAGGCTGAGGAGAAAGCTGAAAGGGATGAAAAGAGGCCTTACTGAACATTAATACTGTCCAGGAGGACAGCTCTGGCACACTCATGTTGATAGGCAGTTACAGCCCCTATCTGTCAATGCTAATATGCCATGCAGAGAGAAATGTCTCCCGTTCCACCTTGGAATGCATCAGCAACGTATTTGAAACATACCCATCACCAGAGAACACAAGTATGAGAAGCATTTTGTTTTGCAGCAACAAAAAAGATAAAACATTGCAAAAGGTTTCCAACAGAGAAAGCTCTGTGGAAACCATAGCTGCCATGTGGAAAATCTAGAAAAGACAGGGAAAGCTCCAAAAGGAAAAACAAACAAACAGGGGGAAAACCCCTGCTAGAAGGAATTACGGTAATTCTGGAAATAAATGCTGCAGAGGGGAGCAGCCAAGGATGAGGAAAGGTTTCCCAAGGCCTTGGGGTGAGCAGTGAGGATGGTATGATGAAGAAAGAATGTGCTGGAGATCCCTGTCTTTGCTTCCTACCTCTCCTACTGGTCACAGACCTTCCTTGAGGAGGTCAGAGGCTTTTCTGCACTTTGTTTTGATGGGATGGGATGGGATGGGATGGGATGGGATGGGATGGCATGGCATGGCATGGCATGGCATGGGATGGCATGGCATGGCATGGGATGGCATGGGGCAAGCATGTTCCTTGACAGATCTCTTCCTTGTCCTCCTCCAGGGTTATCAATCCATTTTTAGGCTATTTCTCTTCACGAAGCAGGCTCACAGCCTGCAGACCCAACTGAGCACCTACCCACTGGTCCCCCCTGGTAACACAAGAATCCTTTTGTTTCAGGTGCATTGACAGAAGGCTGAGGTTTCAGCAACATCCTGCCCCTACAGGTTTTGAGAAAATAAGGGACAAAATAGAGAAGCTTCTCCACTGAAGGAGTGACTACAAAAGCTGGGATGCTGTTTGGCATCAGAAAACCCACACAGACGAGTCCCTCCTCGGGCCTTATTTCTTCTGCTCCATAGGAACTCGCTCAGGTGCTAACTGAATTTTCTTGTCTGTCTCTTTATAGAGCTAGCACTCTGCTGTAACAGGGATAATGATATATTCTGCCTGAAATAGGATGCTTACAAGAGCTTAGCTTGAAATAAAGATTATAAAAATGTAATGTCTAGCAACTGTAATATCATACTCAGAGTAAGAACAAGAGACAAACAGATATATAGGTAGGCAGACAGATAGATTTCTTAATTGAACTCCCTGCTTGGCTGTATTTCTTTTAGGCAAGTACCACAGATGAGTAACAATAAAGGACAGTAAGGAAAAACATGTAGGGTTTTTTAACAAATTTGATTTATCTTAGGAAAGCTTTTACATTTCATCAGTCTGTACTGAAAATCCCTAAATAATTCAAAGCATTCAAATGGTCTAATGTTAACAGAATAGCACTGCTCACAGGTGCTTAAAAGCAGAAAACAAGGTAACCATTTTCCCTTTTAAAATACTAATAATATTTCACTTCCCCGCTCCAGAGTATTTAATATCATATATAAATCAATAGGTACTCCACTATCTACCAACAAATGAAAAATTACATTTGTACCCATCCCCAGATGCTCAGAAAACATTTATTCCAATCATTTAATCACAAAGCTGTTATTGCAGGGGAAGTTCAAGCCAGACGTGAATACACAGAGCCAAAAATAGAGAGCTGTGCTGAGGACTTCGCTGCAATAGCAGTCTCTTCCAAAGCAAGCTGCTTCCCACCTTCCCAGGAGATGTGGTAGGTATCTCTTCACTTCTCAAAACAATAACTGGTATGGTAAAGCTCAGTCAAGCACAGTAAAACTTCACTCACTTTGCTTTTCACAGTCAACATCCAAATGCAACAGGGAACCTTGTTGGTCTGATCAGGAAATCTCTCTCTCTCCCTCAAAGGACTTGGAGTCCCCAAATGTCTTCACGCTGGGGCCTCCATCAGAAAAGGAATTGCATAACAAGACCCATCTGCCTCTGTAGAAAAATGTGTTCATCTTGGATGAACTCTCTTCTTTTGTGCTTTTCTGAATGGACCTACATATGGGAAAAGTGAAAATACCCCTCTTCACCCCACAGAAGCCTTGTTTTACTGAAAGCAGCAGCACTTCCCTCCCCAGTTTCTCACCATCCTTGCCTGCTATTTGGAGATTGGATACTTATGCATGAGTGTGTGCATGTGTGTGTGTGAATGTACACACAGACACCACATAAGATTCAGAGGAAGAGTCCAGAATTGACATGAGAAGAGTAGCTTCTTATTCACTGGCATTAACACTGTCTTCCTCCTGCACATCTGTGAAAGCCTTGGAGCACAGATGACTGAATTAAGCTAACCTAAGTCAAAACACCGAACAAATATTAATTTAATGGATCTCCTTCCCATCTCAATGAGATCTATCCTTTTTGTCTGTAAGAAGGCTGGATGCCCAGACAACTTGCCAGAGTTCAGAAAGCAGAGTGGTGATACGTTCTCCCAACTCCCCATCCCGTGCAAACCTGTTCTTCCTTCCAGACTGGCTGAGTATGTTTACCAAGTCTCTACCTTTGTCTTTTCTCACCTTCCATCCCCACAGGGAGCCCTCAAGCACATATTTATTTGCACTTTGAACCTGTGCTTGCTTGCACAGAGATGCTTCAGCTCATGCTGGGACCTGACTGCTTTAAGGGAGACAGAGACAAGGTTGTCTGAGTGCCAGTAGAGCTCCAGTGCCTTTGCCTGGCATTCCACCGCAGTGCTCAAAGTTCTACTGCAGCTGATACCAACAAGCAGGAAAGAATCCTACAATAGTTCAGAGTGATGCATGTGCAGCCCAAATGGGTGCAGCCTGTGGGAAAGTGCAAAAAAGTGCAAAGAGACTGGTGCAGGCTAAGCTTCGCTTTCCACAGCACAAACAGCTTCATGCATATTCTAATGCATGCTGTTAATGTTTCTGAGTGTGAGAATGCCTTATTATGTCAGATTTATTTCTGGGAGTAGTCTTGCATCCTTTAAATGCTGGGTTACAGAAAATGCTGATGCATATATGTGTGTAAATATATACGTCTGACCCTCTGAAAAATAACAGCCCTGAGATGGATGGACCGACAGGTTCAAAACGTGGTGTAAGTGGGTATTTGTGTGGCACCTCTCCATCTCAGCCCCAAGGAGGATGCCACAGCTCCCTGTGCACTGCAGCTCTTCGTGCTGCTCCCACCTACCTAGGCTATGGGCTTAGGAGAGACACCACAGCTTTGGAGGCTACTCCAGCCCCAGAGGGCAAACTCAGCCAAGGTCAGAATGAGCCGATCCCAGCCCAAATCCACTCTTCAGGTAGCAGATCAAGACTAACTCTATTTGCTCAGAAATTGCACAGATCTGTCTGCTTGTGGGATTTGTGCTAGCTTGATGAAGGGGTTGGCTCCTATCCTCAGCTGAACTCTCATGGCTCAAAGTAGTGCTGGTTTTTCTGTGTCCTTTGGGGTGAAAAATGTCTTGCAGCTGCTGCTTAAAATTATTTCCCTTATGTTTCAACATTCTCCAGATGAATGTCACCTAAAGCAGTGCTCTGAGAGACTGCAATCATGATTGCCCATCGTCAACAACCAGACTAAAAATAAAGAGCCACAGTATGAGACTGAGAGAGAAGCAATACAACCTCTGGCAAAATACATCCAATGCTGAAAAGACCTCACCCCTCCAGTCCTGTCCTCTCCATGCTGAAAGAAGCTTCCATCTGAAAGCATCCCCTTCCAATGCCATCAAAATGATGTGTGGAAAGCAGCAGGTGAGCTGACTTCTTTTTCTTAATTACCAGTTTTCAATAGCCATGAAGTATTGTCTGGTCAGTAAATATGGTGGAGAAAAAGAGAAGTCAGTGGAGCATTTATTTGCCTCTTGGAGGAACTTGGAAACATGCTACCAAATACTTGTTTTTGATCCAAGAGGTAATAAATAGATCAATGTGTTTTTTCCTTTGTTTCAGCTTATGTGGAGGTGAATTAGGATGAAAGAATCTGCAGAAGAGGTGGAAACCCAAGGAAGACATTGGCTGAGGAGAGCTTCATTCCCTGCCTGCCAAGAAGAAGGGACAGCAGCAGTGTTTTAAGAGTACTGGAGTGTGGGTAAGGAAAGGAGACAAGGTATTTCAAATTGCTCTCCACTGCAAATCTATAACTGAGACCTCAAAGTTTTGCCTGCTATACCAATTTTTGCATATTATATCTCAGATGGCCTGAAATATTAATTTTCTTTCTTCCTAATTAGTATTTAGATTTCATGAAGAATCGGTTCATTTGCCAAGCTGACCTTGCCCAGAACAGAGTCTTGAGATGTATCATTTATGTGCTGCCAGCAGCACCCATATTTGAGTTAAGTGGAAATATTTTGTGGCAGCTGACCCATGAGTCCACCAGAGTGTTAGGGCCAATCCTAGCCCTGATCCAAAAGCCTTCCTGAATTTTGCTTGCAGTGACTTTGCCAAATGAAAACGCTAAAAAAAAATGACGTGACACTCTACCCTTCTGAAAATAAAAGGCCACATCTTTGAGCGGCAGTGGTGAGATGCTTTATTTGTGCTCATTTACCCCATGCCTGGGAGACATGAATTCTCAATCACTATTGCTACACAGTGTTACATGGGAAATAAAGTTATTTGTATGAATGATCATATTTCAAACCAGACTCTAAATACCCAGTTGAGAAAGTATAACACTGTATTTGAAATGAAAACATGGCTCAAGAAGGGAAGGAAAGAGATTCTAGCTCTTACTTTTCATTTTTGCAAGTTTCCCAAGCTCCATCCTGGGCACATTGTGTCCCTGGTGTCCGTGCCATCCACGTACAACTGATCAAGGCAGGAGAGCCACAAATGGCATTGTATTCTCATTGGAATGAAAGAATTCCCAGTTAAAACCACAGCATTCAGGCTGATTTGATAACTTGTTTGTCCCAGTGTTTTTTAAGAGATTACAGAACTATAAATATGTTTTTTCAGGGGAGGACTCAACTGCCAAGAACAAGCAGCTGATGTTATATTATTAGATTCAAGACTAGAAAGAAGAGTCTAGACATTCCCTTATTATGAAAATAAGAATTGTTACTTAGCATTTCTTCTCTTCTCTGTGCTGTGAAGTGATAAATATGATCAACGCATCTAATATCTCAAAACAAGACTCATTCTCACCTTCAGCTTTCTGCTCCCTGAAATGTTTTATGTGGGTCCACACAATTGATGATGCGTCTCCTGGGGGAAAAAAAATCTAAAAATAACGTAAACAAACTTCATAAATATTTTACAAGAGACTCCTTTTTCAACATGGGGATTTCAGTCACGACGAGAGAAGGAAGCATCATGGCTGAGCTAGGGAAGAAAGGGAGAAAGTTCTCTTCTTTAGCTGATCTAGTAAAAGCTCCTCTACCCGTGGGCCTTTGATGCATAGTGCCTAGTAAGAGCTTTCCTGCATATCTGCCTGGCTACATGTATTGCAAAGAGCACTGGGGTTGCAGCCCTGTGGATTGGTGGGCCCGTGTGTGTGGTGTGAATGGGTACAGCTGTTTATTTAATGCCATTGGAGCCACACACATTGGCATTCCAATCCCCAAAAATTTGGCAGAAAATAGCATGTGATGCCCATCACCAAATGGATTTGGTTGCTTGTTTTTTTGTGATGAAGAGTAAGTTGTTCCACATGAATAGCTTACTGCTTTGTAAATGCTACAGAAGCAGGGGCCTGATCAAGGTTTATCTGCTGCTAGCACTTCAGGTAGGTTGGCAGTGTCCTAACTCGTGCTTGCCAGACTATATAATTGTCAAATCTTACAACGACCAGTGTTTCTAGTCATATTTTATCCTAGAACATGGCTATCAGCTCATATCTGTGCCTTATTTACACTGGAATTTAAAATCATGTATGCAAACATATGCTAAATCCCTTGGTTAAAGCCAAGCGACAGCATGCATTAAAACAACCATCATCTTGTCTAGGATATTCTGCAGCTCTGAACTGCAGCATGATCCACAGCAGGCTCTGAACCGAGCCGCTGAAGCTGCACAGGTGAGACGTACTTTGCACAGCTGTGGCACCTTCCAGTGTATTCCCCATGAAGGCACGGCAGTCCCACAAGGATACACCATGCTGGCATCTGCTCTCAGCATGCCCAGTGAAGCATGGAGGAGGAGCTGCCAGAGAAGCAGGAAATTCTGCCTGCTGGAGTGTTTTCTAATTAGTATCATTTCTGGAGGTAGAGCACATAATCCCAGGGTTCAGGACTGACCTGATTACTGGAGGAAGGTAATGTCTATCCCTGGTTGCCCACAATTTTTCTGACTCTGGAATATACTTATTATATGCTCACGTAACTGGCCTGTACCATTTCTCACTAGGAAGTGAGCCAGCAGCCCGGAGAATTGCCTTTGCTCAGGCACAGAGGTTGGGTGGGTATCTGTACACGAGCACCATAGTCACACAGACACAAGAACAGGTGAGCATGGCACTCTGCCTTCCAGGAGCTAGACTTGGTGATTCTCGAAGAGGCCTTACAAATTGAGATTTTCTATTATTCCATCATTAACCATATGCCTGCACCCCTGCAAGTACTCCAGAAACCATGGGATGTGCTCCAATCCCAAGGAGCCTTCGCTCCTCACAGTGCTGCAATGAAAAAGACAAACGCACCATGCTTCACAGCCCTCATCCCAGCGGTCAGGTTTCATCACATCTGTCTGAACACACTGATAACGTCCCAGGGAAAGGCGCAGACGGCAGCACCGGCATATAAGGCAAAGCACTGCAGAGCCCTTCCTCCTGACGCAGCCAGCGCAGCCAGAGGAGGCCATGTACATCTTATCTGGGATGCCAGAGTGTTGCCTGCATGAGCAGAGGCCTGCATTATCAGAAAAGAGGCTATTTTCGTTCTTTTAGCTCACCCCCCGAGCTGGGGATGACCTGCACTGCAGGAGCACGCAATGCACAGCAATTGGGGATTTCAGGCAGTGCAGTGGGTCTTCCTGCATCCTCACTGGTCCTGGCAGCAAAGCAGAACAAGCTTGGTACAATGAGCCATGTGTCTCAGATCATTTAAGGTTTTGGTGGTGTTTTTTTTTTCTGGCCTAAACTGCTAAGCTACTGACTGGTATTTTTTATCCCATGCACCAGAGAAGAGAGGGAGTGCAGTAGGGGCAAATAGACGTAGAATTTATAATTTTAATAGCAGGATTATTTCAATGCATCAAATAAAATTCTATTCCGTTTTAAAAGTCGATAACACATTTTTATGCACACTGCACTAAAAAAGTCCACAAAGTTAAAGCAATAATTTATTCTCTGACAACAGGAAACAGCTGATAAAAGAAAATCTCTTTTGTTTTGGGTTTGCAGACTATTTCCCATGTGTTGTGTTTGCTTTGGCTGTCTCTCCAGTATCCGCTGGTAAAGATGAGAAGGAGGGGAAGGCGAGGGTGTTGCTCCAAACACAGCACCCCTGGATGCTATTCTCCTCCATATAAAGTTAGCAAGGGTTCTTCTGAACCATTTACCTTCTCACCAGTGCTATTTAAAATGACTTGTATGAGCCTGCTGTCTTAGCACGGCTCCAGAAACTCTCTGGAAACAAATCACAAACGTCCAAAGAACAGACCGGCTAGGAAGTCCATAGACTGGAGACAGGAACAAAATAAAAGGAATAGCCTAAATAAACCAGTGCACAGCTTCTCTCACGCGTTACTCTGCAAGCCTTTTGTGCTCAGCCGACGTCTCTGTTTCCTGAAGGAAGCACTCCTCAGTGATGGTCACCGAGGGCACCGGCAGTCTGGCCTCCCTTTCCTTCAGCATTTTGCCATTTTGTCCACTTGGCTGCACAGTCAAATGAGGCCGCAGAGTTGTCCCTTCTCAGTGCTTTAGGTGAAGCGTCAAGGATTGCTCCTGTCACTGGAGAAACAGCATCACTACTAAGTCCTGCATTCATGTTTTCAATCTTTTATTTTCCCCTTGAGAACCCTCCAGGGGTCTTGGAGTTGGAAAATATCAGAATATCAGATCTTTCCTGTCCAATACTGCATCCATATCTGGGCCCCTCAGCACAAGAAGGACCTGGAACAGCTAGAAATGGTCCAGAGGAGGGCCACAAAGATAATCAGAGGGCTGGAGTACCTCTCCTATGAAGGCAGGCTGAAGGAGCTGGGCTTGTTTAGTTTGGAGAAGATAAGCTCCAGGGAGACCTCATTGTGATCTTCCTGTACATCAAGAGACCATACAAGCAGGAGGTAAACTGACTTTTTACACCATCTGTTAAGAGACAGGATAAAGGGGAATGGCTTTAAGCTAAAAGAAGGGAGATTTAGGTTAGATGTTAGGAATAAATTCTTTACTCACAGGGTGGTGAGGCTCTGGCACAGCTGCCCAGAGAAGCTGTGGTGCCCCATCCCTGAAGGTTCTCAAGGGCAGGTTGGATGGGGCTCTGGGCAGCCTGGTCTGCTGGGTGGCAGCCCTGCCCATGGCACAGGGGTGGATATAGGCTCTCTTTAATGCCCCCTCCATCCGAAACCATTCTGTGATTCTATGGTTCAATATTTCCTGCAGCCTGAAGAGGAGATGAGGAACCTGAAAGTCAGTCTGTGCTTCCTGACTCTCAGTGAGCTATTGCAAAAACTACAATCTTTGCGTACAGGTGGAACCACCAGAAGGTTCTGCTGAAACATTTGTATTTTCTAGGCTTCGGGGGTTTTGAATGCTGTGATGATGATGAAATAACTGCACCATGTATTTAAAATTGCCTGAGATTTCCACTGTAGACCTTAAACACAGTGCTAAATAGGGCAAACAAAAATAGCTGTTACTTTGACAAGAGCTTATTTAAAGCCTGTTTTGTCAGCGTTGCTGCCCTGGTTATGACAGGGAAGTTGACTAGAAATTGCATAATTACCAATAGTAAGTGCAAAAGCAAAACAGCAGCACAGAACTCAATAATGGAGCAGGTCACATTTGCCATGGCTGTGGCAGACTTTATGAGGCTCTATCTCCAACTATGACCTCAGAAAGCATCGTGCTGCTGCTCCTCCTTCTCTGTCAGCCTGTGGATCACTCCGCTCCGGGCACACAGGGTGCGGGGCTGGGCAGGTGATAAGGAAAAGGGGTCTGAAAACATCAGGGGCTCCTTGCAGCTGTTCTGTGGGATGAAAGGCGGGCCTGTCAGTGCGATCGGTTGTTCAGTCAGTGTGAGGGAGGCAGTGCCGCCTGCTCTGCGCTGCCTTTCTCCACACCCCTTTCCCTCCCAAGGCTTATCGCATGCACTAGGGCAGGTTTCTACTAACAAACACTGGTTCTGCTTGGCGTGTTTAATCTGTAGCTCAGCATCGATCTGCTCTGCTCTGGTTTGCTTGCTGTCAGGAAAAAAGGGAAGCTGAGCAGGGAGCTCTGACTTTCTGTCCAGGCCTGTAGCTCCAAACGCACATTTCCCTCAATGGATATGCTGGGTGCTGAGGCAGCTTGCTGCAATTGACAGGTTTGCATTTAGCATCCATTAGTGAAAAACCTGCTCTAAATGTCTTGGTCAGCATCACGTAGGGATGCAGTGGCAGGAGCAGGTATGCCACCCAGCAGCCAAATTCCTAAGGCACCATGTAATCCTCTCTCTTCTCGTGACCCCACTGCCTTATGTGCTGTGAGTCTTTCAGCTGCAGGAATGCTTGGGGTGAGGACCCTACAGCCAAGGGCCTTCTTCATAATACAGTCTTCATTAATTTTAACAGCAGAATCATCCTGTGCAGTACATGAGGATGGGGACTTAGGGAAAAAAAAATTACCGCCATCATTTAATTAAAGATGGATCATAATAATAAAATCTCCACAAAGGGACTGGCACAGGATTACAAAGGGACCTTAATTGTGGAATCCATTCTCTTTGACTTTGAGACTGATTTTTCTGTCTCAACACAATCTTTTTAACAGCTTTGGCATGTAATTTCCTATTTGGAAAAAAAGAAATAATGAAGAAAGAACAAAGTGTTATCATTCAGCTTCACACTGACACCTGTGTGTGACATCAGCAAAGCTGAACTCCTATCTCAAACTCTTCTCACTGGACCTCAGAGTTAAACTATGGCAGGTTGCACACTAGCACCTGCTTGCTGTCGTGTAAGAAGAGAGTTTGACTAAAACACACTCAACTGTGGTGAGAAAGAGCAAGCTATAATTTTGCACTTAAAACTGGGCTTAAAAATTAGGTAGATATTCACTGACAGAAGAGCAGCATCAGATTTTTCAGCTCCTGCTTCAAATGAGGAATAGTGCCAAAGTTGCCAGCCTTTTTCTATGGGTGAAACGCCTTTTTTTCCCCTATGTTGGAGGGAGCTGAAATGCTCCAGCTGAAACTAGCAATGAAAACAACAAACTGTTCTTCTGAAGACATCTACACAGAAAATTTCACACTAAGCACTTAAAGCCTGACAGAAGTTTAATGAAGCTGAAAGACAGGAGTTTCCCTCCCAAAACAGAGTGTCTTCAGTAGCCAACAGCACTGCCCAGCTGCTCAGGTTTCCCTTGGCAGACAGAGGATAATCATCCTTCCTGCTTTCAGCAAAGCCTTTTGCACCTTCTGATGAAAAGGAAGAAATTGTAGTCATCATCATCATCATCATCAATCCCATTGTTCAGAAGAGTAGTTAGACTTTGTACACACACAGGATTTGCTGACAATTAATCAATATACCACATCTCATATGTAAGAGCTGAGTCTCCCTTTTTGGCTGGGCTGACAGCCATATTCTAGTCAAGGCTTTATCACACAGGCAGCACTTGGGAGCAGCTGATGGTCCTGGAGAACACGCTTCAGCACTGATGGGCCAGCTGCTTATGCAGGGTTCAACCTGTGAGCCCAAATTTTCTGATAACCTGGCGTGGCCTTGACAATCCATGATGCCCTGTGAACAAAATGTGTAGCTGTGGCACTTGAGGACATGGTGGTGATAGGTGGATAGTTGGACTAGATGATCTTAGAGGTCCTTTTTAACCTCAGTAATTATTATAAAAGAGATATCCTTATCCGTAAAGGTGCCCTTCAAACCTCAAACCGGAGCGCTGCAAATTACAAGCTGGCCATGGAGGTGGTGCAGGGAGGGTTGTATTTGGGAAGAAGAGCCAACTCTAGGGCAGAGAGGACTGGTACCCACCAGGACAGGTACGCAAGCAATCCAACAGCAAGTTGGGCATGAAGGACTGCTTCCTGGGTGCAGAGTTAATGCAGGAAACAGAAGCCTTCTGTCTCTGCCAGCACCCTCAGAGTGCACCACTGAAGACTAAAAGCACTGCCATTTGTTTTTCTTCTCTAAAGGAACCTAAATTGGGTGCAAATAAGAGAGCAGCACAAACCATCTTGAGAGCAAAATGACCACATGCATGTAGGTTGTTAACAAACATACCTAACTCTGCATCCAGCCAAGCTGACTGTTTATTTTTGCAGCTACAACGATCCCTTACTTTCTTCATGGTACTTTTAAACTCCACAAAGCATAGCAAATTTTCTCAAGTTCACACTTCTTGACATTGTTGTCAGCTTATTTCCACTAAACGGAACGCCGAATATTATGAAACGGCTCTGGAATGCTGGACGTAAAGGGAGATTTCCTTTTTTCCCCCTTCAGCTGAAATATCTTTTGGCAATAAATCCCCGCCGGAAATGTGCTTTCCCTGATTCCCCAGCTTAATTAGCTCAAACAATGTAAGATATGTAACACTGACCACCATGGGAAACCTGATAACAAAGCACAGCGATACAATGCGAGCCTTTCAAACAGATGCAGCCAGTGCTGTGCTGAGACAAAAGCAGCTTCAGCACAGTGTTGAGCCTTTTCTTCCTTCACTGCTGAAGGAGACACGAGTACCATGGTGAGACAAGTCAGCCTCTGCCATGTTTTTCCCTGGTAATGATCTAAAATCACCCGTTCCTCTGTAGTACTCAGGTCATGCATTAGTGTTTCCATCAAGGCGGAGGCAGCAGGCAAAGCTGCAACCCTTTGGTGCTCAGCTTGCATTTGCTGCTCTTGCCATGGGGAAAACTATGTGAAAGCTGACCCCAGACCAGCTGCATGTGGCAAGGAACAGTGCTGTTGGCTGGTGAGAGTACATGCCTTCATGCTCCTTCCTGTGAAAGTTGAAGATGCAGTGTCTTCAGGATTTCTTGTCCCCTCTGAGCGCTTCACCCTACTTCTCCTGCTGCATTCTTCAGTGATGGTCTTTGTAGATGGAGGGTAAGACAGAAAGATGTGCTGATTCCAGCTGAGAATATCCCTTTCTTTACGCATCTCCTTGCTGCATTACAAGCTGATTTGAGAACCCATTTATGTCACAGCAAAATTAATGTTCAACTGGGGGCTGGATTGATGTCTGCAATGTGGATAGTCCAAGTGTGTGTTAAAAATGATCTCACCCACTGCTGGAATGCAAGAGAAAAAAAAGATGCAATAGACTTTTGTCTATTTTCCCATTTATATTTTAACATTTTTAATATATATATACATTTGTCAGTTTCTTTTTTTCTTTTACTTGCATTAGAAATCTTGAGTTCCCCAAAGCACTCTGAGCACTGGCGCTGCATGTCACTGGGAGATGGGTCGGGAAGTGCAATTAATAATAGTTAGAAGCAGAGATGTCTTAGTCAGAACATTTAGCTTGTTGCCTCTTTTGGCTTTGTCGTGACCTATGTAATCCAAGTGCCTTGCAGGACAACACTGAAAGAACTCAGCCAGGTCAGACAGCAGAGCTTTGGTGACTCAGCAGTGTCCATCAGGACCATAAAACTGACCGAAGAACCAACCTCCACCCATGCCCAGTGCAGGGCCAGGCATGCAAGGGCTGTGCTTTGCCGGCTCAGCTTGTTTCACTGGTGCACAGGGCCAGGGGCCACTGCTGCCACTGCAACACAGCCTACCAGCTGCCTTCTCAGTGCACATCAGGCCATTTGGAAGAGGGAATAAAGCTCTAAACCCAGAATTTGTCCAGGAAGGCTTGTGGACAAATAAACAACAAAACAAGCTAACTTACTGTCTTCTTATTTCTTATACTTCTAACATATTACCAAATGGAGACCAACAGCCATCCTCTTGGACTTCTTTATTCATTGTGAAGAACCAGAAGGTCATAGGCTCACTTTTCTTCCCTGGGTCACCTTTGAAGCATAGGTGCTATTGGTGCACCGCAGGCTGTGCATAGAAGGCGCCACTTGGTCCTCATCTATAGATGGCATCTTACAGATCCACATCTTTTTGGCACTGCTGGTCATCACTTTTGTATTACAAAGCCAGTTGTGATCTGACTGACCTGTGTAAAACAAATGAGTTTCATCCCTCTAGCTCTGCTAAAACTCAAGCGTAGCCCTGAGCTGAACAAAGTGCAAACAAACTGGATTTATTTATGCTAACGTAATTATAAATAGACCAATGCTGAAATGGCCAGTGTGCACTCTAGGCAAAATAAACAAATGTTTATCTGGTTATCGTGCTTTTTTTGTTGGTTTTTGTTGTTGTTGTTTTTAACTACAACCTGCATGCTAACTCTAGATGTAGATAATACCTAGAAAAGGCAAAATCTTAATTCTCAGAGATGGTAAATGTTGCTCATTTTCCAATATCTCAAAGCAGTAGATTCTATAGTTACACAGTAGATATGAAATCTCAGTCCCATCGAAGCCATTGGCAAAATTGCTGCTAACTTTAGTTTTCGAGGGTATATGTGTGTGTGCAGTGAACAAACATAAGAAGCATAAGGAAAGAACAATAGCTATCAGGAACACGGAGTAGGAGTAGTAGGAGACTGTAAGATCTACCAAGTCTATTGTGAGTGCTGAGCAGTCACATGTCCCACATCTGTTTCTCAAAATTAGTTCCATACAAAGAAGCAGCATCAATTATAACAAGATCCCGATTCATGGAGTCTTAGAGAGTTGTTATTACTGTTTACTATGCACAGCTGTGCTTAATTTCTTCTCACATATTCCTTGGTTTCTGCAGAGAATTTAAGATGTTCCTGTTACCACAGCAGTTCTGGAAACAAAACTTGCAGGAGAGAACAAAGATGCAGATCTTCTTCCTCATCTTCTTTTCCACCCAGGCAACCACGTACACTGCCAATATAGAATAACACCAAAAACCTGGTTTTATGCGGAAGAGCTGGTGTGAACATTTTCTTTGGTTTGAATCCAGAGGGGATAACAGTCTTCTTGTGATTTAGGTCTGATTGTTCACTGTTTTCTCAAAATGAGCTCCCCTGGGGCTTTAGCAGAATTTGGCTTGTAACTTCTGAGCCTCAGCATCTGGAGGTCTGCCAAGCCTCTGCCTTTGGGTGATACATGCTCTTTTTTAACGGGAACCCACCGCTCCCACCCCACACACACAAGGCTTCAGGCAGGAGGCATCACTTTATTTGGGAAAATTACCATGACACGGACACACGCCAGTTGTGCCCGAGCAGTCACTCAGCTATGGGATGAATTGGATCTACAGGGCACGCAGTAGATGGCTGGACGTAGCAAAACTTCCCCATCCTATTGCTCACACACGGGTCAGCTCTCCACCCCAGCTTCACTGAGTTCATCCAGGCCTGCATGCCTGGAGCTGGTGAAGCAGCCAGCCCTACAAACCACGACACAGCACGCCGTCATCGTCACCAAGCTTTCCATGTGCTTGGCATGGTGAGTCAATTAAACCAGGGTTTTCAGCCTGTTGCCTCGTGGTTCATTGGCTTAGGTTCACATAAACAGATGCCTCCAGAAGGTCAACTCAGAAAGGTAATGAAACACAAGTTAGAAAAACGAGTGCTTCTTTGGACACTTTGTGCAGTCTTGCCAACACAGGAGAAACACACACAGGGCAACTTCACCCTTGCCCAGTGTAAGTGGTTGCACAAAATGGAGGAATGTCAAGGAAGACTTTGGATGCAGAAAACATGGTTTAAAATACAGAAGAAACTGATTCCTAAGCTAATAAACGTAGGTAAAATATTCATCCACTACTTCACATGGTGAGAGGAATTCCAGCTGTTTTCTTCTTGAAGTCTGCAGGTAGCTAAAGGAAGACAAACTCACTGAACCATTTTAACTGACTCAGGGAGACAGGGATTTTTTAGTACTTCACAACTTAAAATCTTAAGTTTATAGAGAATAGTGAAATTGAAGATCTGTTGCAGACTTCCAGATAATCCTTTTGGAGACGTACTTTGCTTATTATACTTCTGGTCTTCATTTACCATGCAGTCAAAAAAAACCCGACATTTGGCTGGCTTCAAAATGCAGAGCAGACTAAAACTACTCAGCAACTGCATCGTGGTTACGGTCTTACAGCACTGGTGCTGCACAAGGCAGTGGTTGGTGGAGCAAGGAAAGACGACCTCTCTAAAATCAAAGTGCCTCACTGAATGAAGGTTTCATGGGAGATGTGACTGAGGAACAGGATCTGATGATATCCTAGGAAGCCAGTCCAAAGAGTCTGAGCTGAACACCCTAATCTTTCCAAAATTTTTGTCAGGGATGTCAGTATTGTGACTCGTGTCCATATTATATATACATATATGTATGTATATCTATTTTCTGTTGCTGCTAGCTACCACGTCTTTTAATAACTAAGTAAGCCTTCCACTCTGAAGGGCAACCAATTGTCACAAAAATTATTTTTAGTGCATTCACTCTGTATGTTCCCATCTCTATATAACTCAGAACCCCAACCACATTACCAACAGCCCTCTATTCAAGTCTTTTCTCATGCACGCTGCATAAGAACAAAAACAGTCTGCCTCCCATCACACTACGTGAGTAAAACTGAAGGTGTAGGATGATGCCAGACCACACATTTGTGGAAACATTTAAAGGTGGTTTCTTAGCTCCCTTGGACTGTCTTGAAATTTGAGCGTGTGCTTAAAATCCTTTGCACCCATTGCCTTCTTGGAGGTCAAAGTACCAACAGGGAAAGTAGCCAGTGAGCAGTACTGAACTTAAAAGTCTTACACACTATACTCTGAGTACTGGTAGATCAGAAAGTCCTTCACTGTGTTTTAATTGATGAACCAAATCTTGATTTATTCTTTTCCAGACATTTGGACTAGCTCATGGCCTCCAGACACTGATGAGAAAAACTGAGGAACAGAGCTGCTGAGATTTGGGGTCCTGAGCCTGTAAGGTACCCAGTGCAAACAGAGGTTGCTCCCAGTGACATCCCAGTGTGGAATGGAAGATGTGCATATGCAAGCTGCCCCAGATCAGATCTGAAACCTTTGCAGAGTCACTGCCTCATGGCATTATACTGATGTCAACAGACAACAACTTTAAATGAAGCAGGGCTCTCACATGCATTCGCTGAGAAAATGTTACTGCCTCCCAGTTCCAGCTATTTGTTACCACCCGTGTGCTACCATCTCTGAAGAACAGAGTTGACAGGAGGGCACTGTGTCTGAGCCTCAGCCACTGCAATTTAGACACTGCATGACCTTAGTACTAACCCTCCCTGCTCAGTGGGTCAGTTTCACACATGAGATACAAACTGGGTACACGCTCACCTCTACCGCTTCTGTTCCAGAGAAGCAATCATCTAATGCCAAAGTCTGTAGGGGAACAAAACATGTAGAAGACAAATGAACACGTCCACAGTATATTACACCCAGTCACTGCCGCTCAGTGATGAATAAGCATGTGATGTGGGCTCTACAGCAGCCTTCTGGCTGGGTACTCAGCCAAGCCTGGCTGGTGGACAAACTCTCATGGGCTCCCATCAGAGATCTGTGGTGAGCCAGGTGGCCTCTGACCACAGCACAAACGCTGAAGGCAAAACCAAACCAGACCACATCCAGCAGCTCTTGCCCCATTCTGCAAGGTGTGCTGCCCAGGGCACTGTGGTGGCTCCCATTCCCCAAATCACTCAAACTGATGCAGTGGTTCCCATTCCCTATCTGACCCCATTCTCCCGCACTCCCATGTCAGTCCTCAGCTATCTGTGATGCCCATAACAACACATCCCTTTGTTTACAAGCCCCAGGCTTGCTTAAGGGGAGTTTTGTTTTAAAAATGTAAACTCAAGTGCTTCGTGTTTATGGTCCAGAGTCACAATGACACTGATGAACTTCACACCACTTAAAGACATACCTTTGGGCTGGCTTTTTTTTTCTTCTTTTTCTCTGAACTACAAGTAAAAGTTATAGGAGTGGTCTCTCATTTGGATTCTAAATGTTCTTTCCGTTTCCCCAGATCAAGCGTGGAATTTTATTTTATTATTACAGTTTTATTATTAGAATATGCTTTTATTATTGCTGTCAGTTATGACTTAGCTGTATTGATTATTAAATTCATTATTGCCTGGAAACTTCCATGTTAGACCTGGTTTGGATAAGTATCAAAAGATTTGGATAGTTTTCCTAAAGTTCTGAATATGCGAAATTGTCTGTATTCTTGGAAAGGAGTGGGATTTAGCATATGAAAGAGGAAGAAACAGACAAAGTAGGGCAAATTAAAGGACAGACATGAGTACCTCCCATCTCTGCGAGAATTTCCTTAAAAATTAGACGCAGCTAGGTTAGTGAGTCTGTTCCTGCATTAGCTTGGTATTTGTTGTGATAATTTAAAGGGTTTGTGTTGTATCATTATCCTTTATTACTGGGCTTTTTGCAATGGTCAGTGTTACATATCTCCAGCCATGTCAATACTAAGTCAGGAGCTGAAATTTTTGGAGTGATATAACAGACTGTTCTCACAAAAACATTCCCACAATATTTCATCACCTCAGACTCCATACTTAGAGTGAAAAGCAAATTCAGTTTTGAAACTGGGTCTAGTTTAAATCTTTATCCAGACGCCTGTGTGAGGTGTTCTCTACAGAAAGAAATGAGGGAGCGAAGGGTGGGCAGGGGAGCAGCTCTCCTCCCACTCCCCCATTTGGGCTTGGGTCAGACAACGAGCCAGGTCCAGACGCACAGTGCTCACGCTGGGTTCAGCCAAGTGGAACTCTACCAAGGTGGGTGAGACCCTGATGGAGCACTTGGCTATGGGGACACCCCATGAAAGACTGGGGATGCCTGTTGCAAAGAAAGCCAATTCTGAGGGTATCCATAGACGTGTAGACCTGCCTTTGTGTCAGGATAGAAGGGTGAGAGGGGCTGGATAAATGAAGGGAGTGAAAAATCTCATGGTTGAACTGGAGGCAGTGTGGCTTTTTGGAGATCACAGGTTAGACAGACTTGTTTTGAGAAAAACTATGCCCAGTCCTGCTGATTACTACGGCTATTGAAGAACATTTGGACATGCATTCATTTTTTGAAGAGCCATATTCAGAGGTATTCAGATTTCACATCAGTTTTGCTTCTGGTAGCAAAAAGAATGCCAACGAAGGCTGGCATTTGAAAACTGTATCACACAAAGCCTCGCTTTCTGAGGAAGAAGTTTTCTCCAAAAATTTACTAAGGTTTAGCATAACTGACATGTTACTCTGTAATTTCCTTGTAAACTCTGGCTTTATTTTAGTTATTTCTGCTCTGGAATGCCAAGTAATTAACAGCACCATCCACCAGAGGATAAATGTTTATTTCACAAACGCCTGAGCAGAACGGACATCAATCGGCCATGCCAAATATCCCATAGCTTGTCTAGCTTTTTCTGTTAACATTTGATTATTAATGCTGCGGAATGTTCCTTAATGGGTGATGTGTGCAGAGAGATTGTAAGCAGTCACGGTGTGGTTTGCTTGCTGATGCACTGTTAATTTGGTTGTCTCCTTCAAGTGAATTTACATCTTTCCATCTTCATATAATGCCCTTGCATAGGAACTCGGGACATGTATCAGTCTGATTACACGAGGAACTGCAATCCAATCCAGTGAATCAACCTGAAGAAGAAACTTTGATGCCAGGAACTTCTCTGCCTTCTAAAATGGAGTTGAAATACGGATTATTTGTGTTTAAAAATTACCCAGGCAGAGCAGCAAACTGTGTTCAGCTTCACAAGGGCAACTTTAATTAATTTTCCCTGCAGATATAAATGAGTGGAGAACTCTTCCCTTCACGGCAGTCACTTTCTTACACTGCAGTACTTTTGTAACCAACAACATCGGTGTGTCGTATTTCATCTTTTGCAAGAATTGTACAAAATTGCTTCACCTATCAGGAAATGTATAATTCAATTGGATGCATTTTTCAGTTTACATCAGCAGTAAATTTATTTTAAAATGCATTACAAACACCGTAGCCAAATATAGTCTCCTGAATTGATAATAAATTGTAATTACCAGACTACAGTTTTCTCCCCAGTCAATCCTACAGCTGTCCTAAAAAGTACTCCTATACTTGTTTTCCTTGAGACTTAATTACTGTATGCCCTAAATATGCCATTTTCAACCTCTTATTTGGCTACGAATAAAGGTTTAAAAAATCTCTTTTCTGTGCTATTAGGGAGAATGTTTTCAATTTCTAAACTGCAAATATTTGTGAAAATATGTGATCAGAAAGAACATATTGTACATTAAACTGTAAGAAATAAAATTCCCATTATTTCTGCTGCTGATAGGAGAGAGGTGGAATTTAAATTCAGACATTGTTAATCGTCAATTCCTTCCTCCTCCTTGAAAATCAATGAAAATGAAATCCATAACTTATGATCCGCATTTAGAATTGTTCTTAATAGCTGATGACATGATATAACCTATGGGGAGGAAATAACAGAAAGAGTCTCAACTTGAAGAAATTCTAGCCCAGACATCTAGGGAAAATAATCCAAAACTCAGTTATTCTTTAGAAGGGAAAATGAGGAAAGTAATGCTGAGAGAAGCCTGAGGGTGATAGTAGAGAGTGAATTAAATGTGACTGAGCAAAAAGAGAGAAAGGGAAATTTTTGGCTGCACATTCAAAGACATCACCTCCTGGAAAAGGGAAGAAAAGGTTTCACTCCATGTGGCTTTGGTGTGACCACTCTAGGAATACTAAATTCACTCCTGGGTACCTGATTAGCATATAAAAGGGCAGGTTCAGTGGAGAGCAACAATGGTGTCTGAGGAGTTGTCTGGGCTGACTTTTAAGGAAAGATTAAAATAGTTTAGGGGTGGATTGGGGCACGTTTTATTCCTGTAGAGTAGCTTAGTTCATATGCCATCCTTTTCCCCTATATCTTAACAGGCCTACTTACAAAGCAAACTGTTATGGGCAACTCTGTAAAAGTCTGGCCCTAAAGATATATATATTGGCTAAGCAATGAAGAAGTTCCAATAGGCATACATGTTGAAAGTGTTATTAACACCAGTGGGCATAACAAGCAGTACGATGGTATTTTTAAAGACAGAAATGTGAAAGAAAATGAAAACTTTTATTGACAGGTCTGTTAGGGTATGGATTACTCTCATAAATGAAGGGATGCATCTCTTGATACACACTGGGCTGTTTGCAAAACATAAGCAGTAGTACTCAGGAGAGCAAGCCTACACAGGACAGAAAATGGACTAGATGGCTTAGTGCATTTCTCTTACTTCTGCTTGCACTGAGTTAGAAATTTTAACGAGATACAGGGAATTACAAGTCAACCTGGTAGCAAATATACACAACTGTCTCATGTATTGTTTGGCCAAAGCCCAGACATTTCCTGAAGCACACCTCAGGGTTTCATCATGATGCCAGTGCTAAACATCTTACAGTCCCACCTCTGACTGGCTGGAGCACTGAAACATTATGCAGCACAAACAAGAGATCCTGAGCCACAGTTTCTAATGGTAGTGTTGGGAAGACTCTTCAAATCTGCTCAAAATGCTTTTTGGATCAGCTTTCTGCTGCGTTTAACATACTAAGGTCTCCCTTGGGCTGTTTACTTTCAGAGGGTTTCTCTGTCTTGCTCTTTTCAAGTCATATCTTCTCCTTCCTCCTTATCCAGGCTTGCATCAGAAGATGGATCATCATCACTTCAGCCAGGCAGAAAAGTTCAGATGCTCCGACTGATGGATCTGCCACCCTTTGATACTGCAGACATTCAATAGTGATGGTAGGCACTGGTTAGTTATGGCTCCTGCTTTGACCCCCATAGACAGCTGAAGATCTGGACCCCACCGCAAGATGCTCATTGCACCACCCAGGACACCACCATCTTTTCTCCAGTGCAAAGCAAACTTAACGCATACCTTCCATGTTCTGGCAGACTATTTTGGGTTTCCTTCATTGGTCATTAAATCCCTACTGATTTCGAGCAACTAGCTCTCAACACAGTGACAACAGGGTTATAAACCACAACTATGGAATGTGTGTTAGTCCAGCTTCTCATCTGATGCATTTAGAAGCACCTTGAAGGTGTCTGTGCTTTGAGCTCGTGTCCTTTCTTCAGTTTCTCCTGTTGCTCTTGTGGTGGTCCCCATAGAGCGATCTCTGGTCATCTTGGATATTAGACTCTTTCACAGAGGGCCACACTGTGGTGTGTCATTCTGGTGCAATTAGTTATCCTTCAGAGAGGGCATGTCCCTGGAGCTCCCCAGGCATTTGATACCCCCTTTCACCATGGGAAACTTCATTACTTTTTGGACAGAAACCAAAATCATGCAGACTGAACCTTAGTTTAATATTGCACTAAGGTAGATGCTTTGGCGCGAAATCACCCTGCGACAAACATTACATCACATGTTTAACTGGTAATGTTTTAATGTATAAATTTCACTAGGCAACAGACTAATAGAGCTTTTCACCTTTTAAAGCGACAAGAGATATGTACCAGCTTTTTTGCCTGAGAGCATTGCAAAGGCAGTCAGTCCCATAAATGTGAGGCGGGAAAGGTTCATATTCACCTCAAGTGGTTTTCTATGTCTTTATTACACATGCATGCACACAAACACGTACATATGTATATGCAGAAAATTACATACAGATAACTGCTACAGAGAGCGACTGCATGTATATAAAATGTTTAGAAGCATTTGTCTCTCACACCCATCCTTAGTTTGTGTGAGTGCCAGAAACTAGGCATGACGATCCAGACTGGAAGAAATATATTGCATTTATGGAAATCATTCCTTTTCCCTGTCTGGGAATCTCTTGAATATAAATAATATTTTCATTTATAAATTTCAAAGCGCAGTCCTAAGAATGGGTAAGAATCATTATCTTCATTTGACAGTTGGAGAAACAAAGAGCAGACTGTTTTAAGCAGCAGTCTAAGGTCACATGGAGCAAATGAAGTCAAACCTCATCTCCCCGGCCTGACTTTCCCCTGAGAGAGCACGGCAGATAGCGCACCACTCAACTTTATCAGCCGAAACTCTTCAGCATGTATGCTAATAGTACTGGCAGCCCTCAGCCTTCGCAGATCAGGGCTGAGGTTTCAAATGGTCAGCAAATTTGCTTTAAATTCCTAAGATTAAAAAGCCTGAATAAATACACTTTTCTTTCTTCTGTTCGTTTGCTGCCATCTGAACCTTTGCGGTGTGTTAAGGTGATGGCTTCCAGGTATTTCTACCACCAAAAGATCTAGCCATCTTTCCTTTATAAAAAGGCCAGGAGAGGGGAAACACTAAACAAACAGCACTGAATGCTGTCAGTAAAATCAGGAGAGCTGGCAATGAGATGTAGAAATCATACCTATTTCTGGCACGTGCTGAAGCCTTCTTAGAGATCTTTGGAAAAATAATCTCCTTCCTCCATCCCAGAAAAACCTTAAAAAACAACAAGCCCCACATTTTAGTTTTGGAGATGCAGCAGGACCGGCAATGACCCCAGGGACTGGTGAATGTTTGTCACCAGCCTGGGTGGGGTCCTTGGGACCTTTTGCAAGGCACTAGAGCTTGGGGCATTGGTCGATTTGCACTGTGAACTGTGGGAACCAGGCAGCCAATGTGGCCAGAGCACCATTCAGGGCTGGGCATGTCAGCCTTCTTTTGCAACCAGAACAGTTCTTCCCTCAGTGTCAGCCAGGTCCTCCCATCAGGGTGGTAACGTGGGACCATAGTGGCCACAGCCACATGAAGCAGTGCACTTCAGCCTCAGTTCATCCATCCTCTTCACGCTAGCTCAAGAAATGCTGATGGGTTAACATGGTCTGTGAAGCTTTACATCAGGTAGCATTTATCTGCACCCTTCTTGCTTTGCACCAGCTGAAATTCACCACTCTGAAGTGATGGTGTTTGGTGTAGAGCTTTTTTTTCTTCTAAGACCTGTCTTGTTCAGATGTCTCCAAATTAGAGAATGACTAGGGACACTGATAGTTGTTTTCCTTTTAAGTCAGAGGCACTGTTTGCTTTTTCGGTTCCTCCGTTGTTTTATCTCTTATTATGTTGAACCATTTTGAAAGCTATATCTTGCATTTAAAAGTCATATCCCATTATCTAGGAGGGAATTTGAAAAGGTCGGTGTTAAAAGAAAACACAAGTTAAAACAACCCCAACACTTGAGCCTTCAACACTAACTAACCCAGGCGATATTGAAGGTTAATTACACTTTAAGAAAATTCTCAGGCAACACATGTGGCACGCTACTGATAAAATGACATTGCTTATAATAAATTAAATTACAGTAGAATCTCATTGAGGCACTAATCATGGGCAAAGTGCTGAAAAAAAAGAAGTAATGTTTCATCAGGCTGGTATTCTTTCGAGTTAATAAACAAAGGAAATGGTGTATTCTGATCCATAGTCAATTACAGTTCAGATTTATTTGGTATTAATGCATTTGCACATATGTTTTTAAAATGACAGTGGTGGGTGTGTGACAACACTGGAAATATCTGGGTGGTCTCTAAGAGTGTGAGTAGCAGTATGGTTTTTAATAAACATTTTTTGGGGAGCACAGACATCTCTGTGGTGTCTCCTTGCTCTGCCATGTCTGTTAGCATTTTGGTGTTGGTACAGGCCTTGTATGCACTCGGGAGAAATACATACTGACATTCAAAAAAATGAAAGTCAAATATGTTATCCAGGTTTCATTTCTTTCTCAAAGTCAGAAAATCACATGTTGGTACACATTTGCTGGTATGTGAAAAATGAAGTTTGGTTGTTACTGAATCTCAGTTTTAGCAGGACAGTCTTGAGTGTATGCCCTGTATATCATATTGGTATGTTATTTGCTATGGTAATATATAAATCAATCTCTTCTGAGAACCTGGTTCTTGTTTTTCAGCTAACTTGTTGACTAGGTCTGGTAAATGCAATTGTTCTGACTTCTTCATGCTACAACCCTTGGAAATGTTACAAACTCTTTTACAAGAGTAAGCCTCAAGAAGTGGCACCCAATAGCATTTAAACTGCTGACACGTAAATGGCTTTAATGTCTGCAGAGTCTTCAGTCAGCTCCACTATATTCCTCTCAAACAAAACCACAAAATGTATTCAATAACATCACAGTTTCATTAGCTCAAACTCTACTGCTGCAAGCTGTAAGCAATATGGCCAGACATCCTTGCCTTTAGAAGAAAATGCAGATCGCATCTACTTGACTTTGCTTTCTCTGAGAATTCAGAAACCCAGACAAATAAAAATCCCTTGTTAGAAAGAAATAGAAGGAGAAGATCTCAAAAAAATAAAGAATAGCTGGTCCTACAAACTTTGGTTCCGTTTGATAGCACTCAGCACATTGTTAAAGCCTATGTGAAGACATATTTAAGAACAGAGGCAAATGCCATGGATAGTCACGGATAAATAATCACAACATGAACATGGTCCAGCAAAATTCTTAATATGAAGGAGAAGGTAACATGCAGTCATCACAACTTTAATTCTAACACTTAAAGATGAAGCACTAAAACGTCTTAAATCAGATGATGTCTGCTCCCATTTCAGTTGATCATTAAACTTTTTCCATGTGTTTGGGGTTGCAGCCCTGCCTGACTCCTTCTGGATAGCATCTGATGCATGAAAGCAGCACAGAAGCAGATCCGTCCATGCCATGATTAAAACACACACACAGAAAGCTGCTTGGACGGCTGTGCAAAATAAAAATGCATTTTCTTCCTTTGCATTCCTTCAAAACACATCCCTCTTTTAACCCCTGCCTTTCAAAGGGTGTTCTTGTTACTACAAAATGGAAGAAAACACAGATGGAAGATGGAGCACATCTTTTAAGGGTTTCCAGGCAGTCTATATCAGCCCAGAGCAAAGGAGGGTCTGGTAAGCTGTCTTCCATCTTCTCAACCATTCTCATCTCCAGTTCTGTTTCTAAGGTCAGTAAAAACACAGAGAAGTGATTATGCAGGAACTAGCTCTAAGGGATTATGCTATTTGTCAAAATAATAACAGTGAATTCAATATGTGTAAATCTCTTCTCCCTGTGCAGTAGATCTGTGCTCTCGTGCACACGTGGGATATTGATAGGAGTCATTTCCTAGGCACTTGCCTTTGGAAAGAGTTTGTGGTTGATATAATAAGAATCCCAAATTTTCTAACAACCTACAAATTACAAGGGACAGTCCCTCAGGTTCCTTCTGCTAACTGCTGAGTTACTTAGCATTTTTATCAGTGACATGAAAGTAAATATAAAATCAACTCTGATAAAGTCGGCGGATGACATGGACAACAAAGATGAGAGGTCACCGGTGCAGGGTGATTTATTAGTAAGAAAACAGCATGTGTTTTAATGCATCCTAGTGTAAAGGTGTGAAGAAGTTATGACTGTAAAAGGTTGTTAGAGAATCGGGGACTGATCTTGAGTTAAATGATAGAAATGAAAGCTTTGTGGTTAAAGCACATGTCCTGGTGAGTGCCAGTCCCTGGGGAGATACATTTGCCAAAAGAATAAGTCTCTAAGACAAGAGTGGGGGAGCCAAAGCATCTAGAGGCTATATTATGGCACTGATTCATCTTGCAGAAGGCTTAAGCCCATCTGTGAATCCTAACAGCCTTGCAGCCTCATTACATGAAGCCAGCCTGTATGCAGGGTGTGACTCCATGTCTGGGGAACTGCCAGAAAGCAGAAAATCTTGGGTTCATTTGACTATTAGTGGGGATCCAACTTTCATATACTGGCAGTGGGGGTGAATTGTATGGCTCAGCCATTACTAGCTAGACTGTGTACCTCCTGGAATCTCTGATGGGACAGAGGGGCTGCCAGAATTTGGGCTGTCCCAGTGAAGAACACCAGCCTTTCACAACACATAGATATGTAGATACAGTCATCGACCCCAACTTTAGCTTTAGCCAACCTGTCATCATGTAGATGAGGCACGGCCAAAATGGTGGCACTTTGTCCTGTTCTGATATCTGTAGTCCAGGAAGATGTCAATAATAGCAGGTTTGGAGAATTTGTCTTTTAGAGTTGAAACTCATCACGGATAAAAAGATCCATGGACTGGATTTGATCAGTCTTTAAGTGCCTCCACAATGAACAAAGCTTCATACAGGGCTATGTGGTATAGAAGACAGAGGTGTAACACCACCCAGGAGCTGGAAAGTGAAACCAAACATGTTCAGACTAGACATTAGGAGTGCTGATGTTTGACTACTGGAAGAACCTCCTAAAAACCTTTCTGTGTTTCTTTGCCCTAGCTGTTTTAAAATCTACATTAGTTGCCTTCTAGAATAGAATTGGATTTGAAAAACCCTGTAGTACCTCTGGCCTTCTAGTCTTTGACTATAGGAAGACCACTTCCTTTCTTTTCCTCCAGGGAGGAGGCACCCACACATCAGCACAGAGTTGTTGTTTTTTTTGTTGTTGACTTTCTATCCACACAGGATATTTGAGAGTATAGTCATAGGCTATGCTGGATGAAATGCCAAAGGAATTAACTTCCTGTGTGATATGACATTGCTGGGGATGATAAGGACTTAAGGCAGGCTGGAATGGAGAAACCGAGCCAGTCTTCCTCTCATACAGACCAGGAATAAATCCAGAATTTGCCACTTAAACCCAGATTTGTCTTTTACAAATCTTGCTTGGAAGAGAGACAGAGACATGATGTGACTATCTTATGGCTCCTCCAGAATGGGAAGTGACGTTTGGGAGTGGAGATCCTACAGAAGCATCATCATCACAGGAAGAAGGAAGCATTCTCAGAAATTTGGATGTCAGTATCTGAGACTATAAATAGGCTTTTAGGGAGCCTGAAAGCTTCTATAGTTTTGCTTGTGATTTTAAAATGTTAATGTCATTTTAGAGCTCATGAAAGACATGAGATCGCTGGTAAAGACCTGTCTAGCCACATATAGCATCAGCAAGAAATTCAGGTTCTTCCATCCCATTCAGCCTTGCCATGGAAGAAAGACCAGCTCACGGTAAGCTTTGGTCTTTATTAACAGTTTAGCCTCCAGGCTCCCTGATGGCCTATGTTTAGTTTGAGGTCTGCTTTGTGATACTGATATGTGTTACCTGGAAACTAGGCTGTTACCAGCCATTTATTTCTTTCTTCTTATTTTACACCATGTTGTTTAGAAAAAAAGTTGCAGTGCCGTAAGAGGAACAGAGGTTGAATTTACACAATCATCTCCCACTATGCCTCTAGTTAGTACGCCTTCAAAGAACAGCTCAAAAAGGATACTTCAGCAAAACATGGATCTTTAACAGTGGTTCTATGCATTGGACAGTGAAATCATCACTTCAGGCTACCAGTTTCTAACAAATTCCACTTGTGTCTTCTTGACTCCTTGTGGCTTCATCCACCATCAATGCCCCTTCCAAGAACCATGCACTGAGACCTCAGCTGTCTATGGTCTGGTTATTTTCAGGTTTTACTTTTTACTGTAAAATTTGTTCATATTAATTCCGGATAAGAGGAAAAAAAATATTTGGGGAAAATAAGGGCTTTTTAATTATTTTTTTCTTCAGCTTTTATAATCAGAAAGCAACATAAGTTGTTTTCCAGGTTGGATGAGTCAGATTGAGCTGATAATCATTAACATTGCATTAGAACACTGCTTTAAAAAAATAAATGCTTCTTGTAAACATCTGATTAAAAAAAAAAAAGAAGAAGAAAAACACAGGTTAGTAGCTGACAGAAATTATTAGCAATAAGCTCTTTCGCATAGAAATAGGCTTATTACCATGCAGTTGCAGCTGCTGGCATGAGCCTGGCTTGATGCCAGCAAACTGTGTCCTGCAAAAACCATCTTTCCACCTAACACCAGGAAAAGCACCAGCAAGATGAGGTTGCATTTGCTTCTCAGTCTCTGCATTATATACTCTCAATTGACGCTGGCTGCAGTCCTGTGCATGTGTGTAAATGTTTCTAAAAGGGAAAAAAAATGTCAGTTTTGCCTTTTCAGCTGGTAGACCTGTGAGAAAGGATTGTGGGCTGCTTTTAAAAGATAGGGGCAGAAGGGTAGGGGGATGTGCTTTATTATGTCTTTGAAAGCCAGTAGAGGCCACTCAGGAAGGAAAGAATAAATTAAGTGCATCTTCATAGAGATCTTAGTTGCTACAGTTTGGGGGAGGAGAGAGTGTTGTTTGTTTTTTGTTTTTCAATCAGCAGAAACTTACCGTCTGCACGATGCATGGCGCCGTCTTCAGGTGCTGAGTCTGCCCACACTCAGATGTTGAAGCACTTGTGGTTTGCTGAGATCTGGTGTTGTTTGCTTACCTTTTTTGGCCAAGGACTTTTCCATGTGATTACGCTGTAGAAATTGTGCCATGGACCTCAATCAGGTTACAAGGAGAGAACACAAGTCTGCATTTAGGAAACCATCTTCAGTCCCAGTAGGAATAACTTCGAACATTTGACCTTCAAACGTTTTTGTCATTGACTTGGTTAAATGTAGGATCAGACGCTGCAAATGTCAAGGCTGTTCACTTTGCTGGGAGTCAAAAATATTTAAGGTGTGGAAAACACAATGGTAGCGACCTGCCGTTTTACCAGTGATTTTTGCATTTATTCCGAAAGGCCAAATTATGTAAGATTTTGTCAACTGTAGTTAAATGAGGGTGAAAAATACTGGCTTTAAAGGAGGTGAGTGAAATGGCCTGTGAGGCTTTATGGGGAGCACAAAAATCACTACTGAAGCCATGATCACCCTTATGGCTGAAAACAGTGACCTTTGCCGAAAAAGCTCAAAGGTCTGGAGCACATTTCTCACTGCCTAGTCCAATTTCAAGTCAATCGAAGGAAACAAAATACAAAGGGAAAGGTCATATTGACTTAATGTAACAGTCTTGATGAATCTGGCTCTCTCTTTTGCATTTCCAGTTGAAACATAAACTCAATGGCTCGTTCCCTTCCTCTGTGTGCTGTTTCAAAAAACACGGGTAGAGGGAATAAGCTTTTGCTCAGCTTGATCCCTGAATAGCACCGTGTTTAAACAGAGCCTGAAAAGCAGTCTTTTTATTTTTAGCAGCAGTATTTTCTAAAAGGAGCTGTTGTTGACAAGAAAAGCCGCTCATATTTGAATACGAAACACTTACAGCACTTTAAGTGCGAGGGGTAAGGTAAGCAATTCTATCCAAAGAATTTGGGGGTCACAGTCGATAAGGAAGAGACCGTGAAGGATTTCTGGACAGGAAATATTTATTTACTTCTCCAAAACAATTGCCCTGCACAGACCCAGAGTATTTGTTTTCATGGCTACAGCTCATAGCTGCAGAAGTCATGGACCAGCACCCAGCTGTATAAAGCAGTGCACAAATGCAGATCAGAAAGACAGGCTCAAATCTAAGAAAAGAGATCACAGATGTATGCAGACAGGTAGCTGGAGGAATACAAGAAAACAAGGTGAGATTATAATGTTTGAGTTCTTATTGCAAAACAAACAAAAAAAAGTACTGAAAGGTAAAAGGATAATATTTATTTGCATGCTTTTAAAGCTGCTGCTCCCTCCTCCAACTCCAGTCCTGCCATGATCTCCAAATGAAATAAATTAACCTCTTACTAATACCTGAGCAGCAGCAGCAGCCAAAGGTAGAAGTCTAGGTAAAGACAAATGCTTAAAGTTTACTAAGTACTTAAAAACGACGACAAGCAGGCCTTAAAATGGGAAGTGTCAGACAAGCCTTTAATAACAGGTAACACTACCAGCCCCACCTATAATTGCTGTATTCCTTTCTCCACCCTCTGAATGTCACTTCATTTCCATCAATTGCAGCTTTTCTCCGGGCACAGATGGTGCCTTAGCAATGTCTGCGTACTGCTTCACAAAAAATGGGGTGACTTTTCTGTCTGAACCTCTCAGGGGTTGCTGTGAGATCAGTACGAAATGACAAGGCCACGGATAATAGCAGTAGTAAGGAAAAAGGAGGTCCAGCTTTGCCAACATCTAGCTGTGTCGATGCTATCATATCCACAGTACGGTTTGAGGGAACCTTGAAAGCCTGCACGCAGAGGGAATAACGTACTGAAAGGAATACATTTACTGTGCATCACACAGTCTCCATTAGGAGATTTTTATGATCATATTATTACGTGCTTTGTCTTCAAACAGAGACTTTGCTGGCTTTTTCACCCATAAGCAGGAAAAAAATACTCGGCATACTTCTTATCAGTATCTTAGTTCAGATTTTCTCTCTGATGTACAGCTGCTTCATTTTGGTTCTCCATTCCAACAAGACATATTATTGTCACCTTTTCTGTAACAATTTCCTTATGCTCCTGGAACTAGATGACAGTCAAAATATTACTATGAATCTGAGAGAGGTGTGCGTTTACAAATGTTTTAGATGTGTAGAGATGGTTGCATGTTTGTGTTTTGACGTTATTTTACACCAAGTGGACTAGAGGATTTTTTAAATATTATATCAGTGCTTAATAACCAGACAAATATATTCGTTTTCAGACTTCTTGCTCCAGCTATTTGGAGGGGCTCGGTGACCACACAAATCACTTGGAAGCTGTTAACACTTGCTGATTGGGTATGAGATGCTTTTTTAAATATCTGATGCATGATCAGGAAATAATAAGAAATAAAGAAGGAAATAAGAAAAATCTGTGATGAGTTTTCAAATAAATACAGGCTTGTGAGACAAATTAGGGAAGCTTTTGAGAGACGGTGCCTCAGTGAATAAGCTCCTGTGTACTTGTAATAATGTAACACACAAATCACAGTAAACCAAGCGTGATGCTTTGATTCGCAAAAATATGCAAGAATATCCTTTCAACTATGCGATCAGTTCTATAGCGAGCCCTCGCGCTACCAAAAGGTCAGACTCCAAAAGGGTTAAGTATTGACTGACAAGAGGATGAAAGGAAGAGCAACAGAATGTAGGTGTATAAAGGTCTTGGGGGACATTCCTAAAAGTCAGCATCGGTTTTTACATTTCTTGCACAGGAACAGATATGAATTTCAAATAATGAATAGACTTGAATCGTCTGTACTTTTCAGAAGTGTGAAACTCATGTTTAACTCTGTCCATGCTGAACACTTTTCTTCTGTTTTCATCCTTACACCTTCATTCATTTGAAAATTCATGCCAGAAATTCATCGGTTTTGCTCCTTCTCACCCATTTTCAGCTGCACAGAAAAGATCGTGCAATTTCTGCAGCCATTAGCTGCATAAGGCAGCTACAAAGGAACAAACACAGGTGAAAACTATTAGTTACCCAGAGGTGACAGTGTGTTAGAAACAAAGGAGTCTGAAAGCAAATAAAAATAACAGGCACCACAAAAAAAGGGCTTGCAGCCTAGGCAAACACAAGGGGTTGGGAAGCTGGACAGGGCATGCACCCCTCAGTCCTGCTGCAACAGAGCCGCGGTGGGGATGATGGCCCTGTGGCAGGGCGCTCTGTGGTGGTGGTGGTGGCCAAACAGCAGACTGGCTGGGTGAGTGGGTGAATCGAACAGGCCCCTGGCAATCTGTGCTCTACTCTCCTTATATAGTGGCAGGATGTTTTAGGAAGGGAGAGTCTGCTGGCAACCTGATCCTCCCTCCGGTTGTGGGGATCTTCAAAGGAGATGGTGCTGGCAGCTGACGTCCCCCCCTGCTCCTGCTGTTTATTTTTCCCCATTCACTCTGCAGATGCCTCCCCCAACAGATCTCCTGACCAGCTCCTTCTTCCTCCTCACAGATCGAGTGCGGCCCTGTGCGAGACTTTCCTTCTGCGTGCCACTCTGGCCCTCACCACAGCCTCTAAATAGGAGCAGGAGCCTGGAGGTTGAGAATGGTGATGGCAAAACACACTGACACTGAGAAGATAAAAGAAATGACTTCTGGGAAGGAGCTTGCTGCAATCTACCCCAGATGCTTCCCAATATACTACAGTGGTTTCATCCCTGCCCCATTGCACTTCACACACACACAGACAAATGCATCTGCTTGCAAAGTTGGCAGTGACCTTTCCCCACTTGCATTTGTAGAGGGCAAAGTTGGCACTGGCCTATGCCCACTTGTGTTTCTAAAGGCCTGGGTGCCAAGAATTATGCCCTTTGCCTAAAAAAACGTCGCAAGCCATCCCTGTACACTTGAGGTACAAGGAGAGTTTGACTCATCCAGCCCTGCAGAAAGGCAGAAGAGCGTGGAAACTGTGAATTCACATTTCAGCCCCAAACCTCCAGCCATGCAACTCCCATACAATGAGATTTGGCACAGTGCTTTGTTGGGTAGAGGCAGGGACAGCGGGGTGAAACGTACCGGTGTGTGCACGCTGCCTTCCCAGCAGTCCAACTGCTTCCTGATAAACTGCACCGAGCAATGTTGCTGTAGACAGCAATATCTAGCCCTTGGAATGGTTTCAGTCAAACCACACTTAACTGTCAGCACGCGTGAGGAGAAAGGTGGGTGGAAGAAAAAAAGTCAGAGCCAGCACAGCAGCAAATATTGACACAAAACAATAGCAAAACATTATTGTAAAACCCACACAAATGAACGGGTGAGTCTGTGGATAAGCACAGCCCAGGCGAGTGCTTCAGACTCATGCATTAATGTTATGTTTCCAGGGCTAAAGAATGCACTTGGAGAAACACAGCCTGCGTAAGCACAGTATGCAGAAACTGTGATGAGGGAAATTCAGTAAGAAGTGTCACTTACAGTCATGCAGCAGGGCAGATATTACTATGCATAATAAAGTGCAAACAGGCTCAGTCTTTGTTCTTTGTTTGTTTGTCTGTCTGGAATTTTTTGGTTGTTTATTTAGTTGCCCTTTGTTTTGTTTTGTTTGGTTGTTGCGGCTGTTTGTTGTTTTTTTGATTATTTTTTTTTTTATCTGGGGAGCTCCACTGGGCATCTTTAACTCTCAGCAAACGCCTTCTTGATCAGGTGCTCGGAACCTGGCAGGATGAGGCCCACATTTAACCCTCACACTAAAACTTAACCTTGAGTCACAGTAGCTCACATTAAAAAAAGAAGTCTTTGCTTAGTCACACAGCAATAAAAAGTAGCCAGTTCCACCGCCTGCATTGCATGTGCTCGTGTACACTTAACTACCTGCTTCTCTCCTGAGATGGCTGAAATTTTCTCTTCCTTTTCTTTTTTACTTTTTTGTCAGAAAGTTTCACAACGGAAACGTAAATAGCTTGTTTCCATTCTTCCCCTGTTAAATTAATCAGGAGGTATAATGTCTAAAATAAATTGCATGCTTTTCATAATAAAGCTGGACATAATTCCCTCCATGTAATGTCTTCCTGTGTAAAGTCCCTGTTCTCAAGCTGCTTTTTTCCTGTATTGGGCTAGGGCAGAAGCAGACAGTGCAGCCCACACTCCTGGCTTTGGTCAACTGTGGTTCCCCTCTGTTTCCCTTCAGAATACCAAGCAAGCCATAGTTCTTGGTAGACAGAGACTGTATGGAGCATTCCACTAGCTGCCTCTGTACACCCAAACCTGCCCCTGAGCCCTACTGCAGATCCCCAGCTTTGATTTATATTTTCCTGTCCCATATGAAATGGTCCCAATAACTCGAGTACGGTGGGTGCTCAGGTACTCCAGAAACAGGATCCAGCTGGATGAACAAATCAAGACATTGACCCAAACAGTTCTCCTCTAGGTCTACTTCTGAGTTATGGCATTCACCTTTTATTCCTTTTAGCCAGGTTGTGCCGTTGATCAAATTCCCCTACTGAAGTCACCTGTCAGCAAAATATGGCCACCCTTTGAGAAGGGGAATGGCACACCACGTCTCTTTAGGGGGAGGCCGAGCATACAAAACTATTCTTTCGTGGCATCAGCCTTATTTCAGGGGAGAGGTAATACTGGGCTGTGCAAATGCAGGCACAGGAGTTTGCGAAAGCACATTTTCCCTCCCCGTGCTTCAGATGCAGAAATGCTATACTATTTACTCATTTGGATGATGACTAGGAGACACATTACCATAAGCATTATGGAGATGAATGCCTCAAATTTAGGAATTCATGTCCCAGTTGTTACTCTGAGAAAATAGCTGTGGACATGGATGGAAGCTTAGCTCAACTAACAGCGTAGAAATCAGATCTTGGGAGCAGATGTGAGTGAAGCTGCAGAAACAAAACAAGAGCGTGATACAGAAGTAGCAACAAAAACAAAACAATTTTCACTAGCACGGCACAGCCGTCTTTCTTTAATGGATTGTATGTTTTCCTCTTCAGGCAACAGGGATTTGAGACATGCAAATTCTAGCATGGGGAGGAGTTGAGCAACTATGCACTTGCAGGTGAGTAATCCCATTGACCTCCCTGGGATGGCTCGTGGAAGCCTGGCACAGTCAAAAAGGACACTGGCAGCACTAGGCTGAGTGCACCATCTGTACATTGCCTTGCTGGAGCATGGAAGCTTCTCCTGGGGCTCCCATCACTGCAAAGCCACTCCGATACATAGCAAGTGTGTCCTGGGCAAGGAATTAGTTTGATTAGTTCTCTTAGGGTGGTTTTGTTTGTTTGTTTTTTGTTTTTTTTTTCACAGAAAGACCATTTCAAGGTTACTCTGTGAGAGTGATCAATCATTTAAAACTCACGTTCTCTGGCTATATTTGAGAAAAATGTTAAGAAAATTTAAAAAATTAAAAAATAAAAGAAGAAAAATGAGCAGTGTATATTCTGGCAATGAAAAAAAAAAACAGAAAAATTAGCACAGTTTGAGCCCTTAATTTTTTCCTTTTCACCTGGTTTCTGACGATCAGGTCTGAAAAGAGGAAAAGGGGAAAAAGAAAAAGGACCTTGCTAGTTCTTTCACATTAGCGTGCACACGGGAACAGCTCACTGGGCTTCACCTGACTTCCTGTCTTCGTAGTCTGGAGAACGCTGTGAGATGCTACGGGTGTCTGCCCGTGAGGCAAGTCGGAACTGGCTCCACAAGCACTGTGTTTACCAGAGAAAACAGTAAAAATCTCTGCTCAGTTCGCTGCACATTGCACAAGCCAAATGGCAAAGAGACGGGGTTTTTTTTGTTGTTGTTTTTGTTTTGATTTGTTTTGTTTTTCTGTGCTCGGAAGTAAATGGCAGTGCCAACACACACAAATATGCATCTGTTACTAATGAGGTGTTTACAGCCCCTGCCTTGCCAATTGCATGCGTGTAATACCTCAGCCCATCTTCACCTTCAGGGCTCTGGGTAAGAGACAATAGGTACAAATTAACGTATGGACATGCATTATCTCCTCCAGCTTGGACACGACTGGAAACCTCCTTAAATATTTTTAAATGCCACAGCTCACTACCAGGGCTTTAAAATCCCTTCTCCCAGTCTTTGCTGATGGTTAAAATGTTCTGGGGACAGGACGAGATGTTTATAATCGCAGGACATTTCACTCTGCACTTTGTTTTAGCGTGTGGGGAGAATAATAATTGTATTCAGACTTGAAATGGCTTGGGTTACGCAGTTCAGAGCACAAGCACCTGCAGCAAATTAATTTGTTGTAGCACATTTATTATCTCATAGCTTCTCTTTAGGCTGCAGCTGTTGCTATTATGTTAATAATGTTTTTTATCACCACTGTATACAACAGGTTATGGTAATACAGAAATTTTGGGGCGAGAGGTGTTTCTTTCTTAATTTTATTTCTCAGGGAAAAAAAAAAAAGAAAGAAAGATGGGGAGAATATAGCACGTAAGCATTGATCAGGCATTTAGCTCTGCGTTTATTAGCTGATTTGAAAGAGAATGGGCAACAGAAATTAGAAAAGAGTAACAATAGACAAAGATGGCGCGTGCAGAATTTGTGAAAGCAAAAAAGAAGAAGAAGAGGTGGAAAAAAAGAAAGAAAGAAAGAAAGAAACACCGAACACCGCAGTGCTGGGGTGGTGAGTGTTCGGGTGGGGGCGGGGAAAATGCTGCAGTTTTCGTGAAATAATAAGGTGGAAAAAAAGGCATACAAAGAGTAGGTTTTTCATTGTCTGTAAAATATAAACACAGATGAATTCTGTCTTTGGTTTGTTCATGCTTTTCACTCTGCACAGCAGGGATGTTCTTAAGAAGTTGCCCTCTGCGAAATTTCACTAAATGGAAACCGTGGACCCTGCATGATGCGATTATAATCACACCAGCCATTCTTTTTACATAATTTTTTGTTTAAAATCCAGTAATGCTTCTTGTTTTTAAAACATATATCTATATCTCTACGTGCATCTAAACCGGCGCTGGTTTACGTCCCCTCAGCAAAGCGCAAGCTGGAGCTATAACTGGCTGTATCCCATCCACAAATCTCAATGGACTCAAAAACAATATGAAAATTTTTAGCTGACAAGAACATGTCTGCTGCCTGCAGTCACTGCAATAGCTCACCATGTTGCCTACTAACCAAAAGATCAAAAATTATCGATTTCATGGCGCTGCGTGCTTTGGATAGAAAAGCTACTTTAAAATTTGCATTATTTAAGAAACGAATTAAGAGAAAAGACCAGTGTTTTAGAGCACTTTGGAACGCAAGAAATGGCTTTATGTTTTAATCTTATCAATGATTTACTATAATTCTATTATTTTTACCAGCTGGGGTCTGGAAATGATTTTTTTTTGCCGATGAATTTAGGATTTTGCCGCAGTATACATCTGCAGTCCCAGAATCCTCTGGTAAGATAATCCCTCCTGCGATGGGGAAACGCCTTTAACCTTTTCGTGAATGAAAAATCTGCAACCATTTTGAAATAAAAAGGGGGAAAGAATGATGATTTCTAAAAGCTGGAATGAAATATGCTGTGAATTGAAAGGACAATGAAAGGAAAACATACTGTAGTCGCGTTGTGTCGGTGGAGTTTCCAGCCGTTGTCTCCATCGCTCAAACCCTTTCTTCCATGGTGTCCGTACATACGCCCGGAGAATGGCGTTAGCCGTACTGCATGTGGGCGAGAGATGGAGAACCATGATCGGAGACAGACGGAGCTTCCTTGCCAGGAGTGCAGAAATGCTACAACCTCCATTCTGCAGACTGGAAGGAGAATTTCGACTGCAAGTCATTGATTTTGACCAGTGGGTTCTTAGGACTACCAGGCTGCATTAGGATAGCCAAGTGCCCAGGTAGCGAGAGGTGCTTACAGCTGCTTGGTGCTTACAGACCGAAAGGGAAGAGGAAATTTTCTGAGGCATAAGGAAAATGCAAAGCCCTAGCCCGTGCACAGCCTGTTTGGAGATTTGTTCAAATGAATCTCCAGCCCCGATATGCTTGTATTTTCAGACCACGCAGTAATTAACAAAGATCGGTCTGAGCAGACAAAAAAAAATATCAGGCCTTAATAATTTATTATCTTACGTTTTATGGCTATGTATTAGAATGAATTACTCAGAATTGGGAAATGTGGCCTAGAGCTATCGAAAGAAGGCGGCAACATTTAGCAACTATCTTTTAAAAAAACAGCCTTCTACAGCTCTATCCAGCTCTCTAGTTAGAGCATTGACAATTAAAGGGTTACGAGTCTGAGCATCGGTGGTTTCTTGTGGACCAAGTTTGATCAGGAGAGAAGGCGGCAGGTGTCACACCTCTGCCGCTGCCATTGTTTCCCCTTTGCGGCCAGCTTTCCTGCAGGGGCGGCTGAGCACCACTGCCATTGTTTTAAATTAGGAACAGGGGACCCGGAACGATTACAACAGGCACACAGAGAGATTCTAATTGAAAACTTAGGAGCTGAGAAATTCTTGTTAATGACAACACTTTTACTAGGACCAATATTGTAGATTTCTGTTTACCTTGATCACGCACTAAATCTTGAATATGAAGCCAGTCTGGTATTTATTTGTTTGGTTAGTAGTAATTAAAATATATGTATTGCTAGATGCAGTGCTTCATGTTTATTCTGTTCCACTGTGTCTGCTGCTTAATATGCCAGTAATCAGATATTCTGATGAGTAATGCCTCAGCTGCTAAATCAGCTGGAGACTTTTTCAGTTTCTGAAGCGTACCTGATATATAAAGTTAAACTGTGGTAGACATTCACGTGCACTGAATTAAAGAGGGAAAGACTGAGGTATACTGCATAAATCCAAAACAGGAACACTGAAGGAAAGAATTACCTTTTTTTCTTTTTTTTTTTTCATATCAAATTGGTGACCAATGATAATTCTATTTCCATGCTTGAAACATTCATAGAGTACTCCAATTTATGTCAATACAACCAGCTGACCAGATGTTTTCATCAGCATCTTCTATAGTAATTTACTAATATTTTTAGTGTCCCTCTTTCCTTCTAAATGACCTACAGCTACACAGTGGCAGAGTTTTTTTTTTCTCTGTAATTTTTGAGGGAAATCTCACCACTATTTTGAATTTGGCTATTCCTCTCCCTTTATCTATATTAAAGAATAGTTTTTTTTTTTTTTTTTCATTAAAACTGAACTTGAGTGGCATGACTATTTGTTTAACAGAGCAAAAACACATGTATTAATAAACTGCAGTTCTCAAGCATGTGGCAGGAACTACATTGATTAGTCTTGTATCTCAAAGAGTGCTTAAATATTGCAGACATCTCTGCTCTTTTCCACTTCATGCCTGTATGAAAGAGAAAACGCACTGTTTTTTTAATATACTACAACTTTACTTTGCTGGACAAAGGTTTCTTCTATTTTTTTTTCCTTTTTCTTTTTTTTTTTTTTGAGAGAGAGAGGATCAGAATGATGTATTTTTTTTTTTTTCTGCTGACAAGTGAACATATACATTTTATCAGCGTCTGAAAAAATATCTGTAGTTGATTCTAGAGCACGTTCATAGAAAATGCGCAGTCAGAAGGCAGTAATGTGTTTGTTTTTAAGATCCAAACAGGAAATCAAAGATTCAGGCCCAGAGCCCTGGATGTTTCTCCATAATTGGTAATTTTGCTTTGTCCTTACATTAGGCTGTGGCCACTTATTTGTTACCACGTTTCTTACAAACACAGCCAAATGCCAGGATTTCAGAGGGAAAGGTGACCAACTAAGTTTACCTTTTGCTGTTTGTTATTTTTAATGGGCTTCCTGCTTTCTACAGTGTTAGAAGTTGACGCTCCAAAAGCAGTGCTAAGGATGTTAAAAAAAAAAAAAAGAAAGAAAGAGAAAGAAAGAAAGAAAGAAAGAAAAAAAAAGAGAGAGGAAAATAAAAAAGGCTACAACAAAAAGATTTAAATCATTATCTTTTAAAATTTAACCATGAAGCTTTCCTTTGCACTGAGGATTTCTTACTGCAGGGATACACAATGGACACGTTAGAAGACTGCTTGACCTTTTGAAAAAAAAATATGTCTGCAGCATACTCGTCTAGCATATAGTCACCAAAACAAACCTATTAAAGTATAAAGGTGCTCTAAGGAAACTTCTGAAGCTGCATATTCACCCTCAGTGCCTCTTGGAGCAGGGGGAGAAGAGCAAATGAGGAAAAATAGCTGGGGTATTCGTGAATTTATTCATGGAAGCCCCACGCTACAATATCCAATATAACATCTACTCTTCTATAAAACTTCTATCCATAAAACTCTGTTTTCGAAAAATCATAAAAATTAAATGTCTTTTAGAGAATTTTAAAATTGAAAAAAGAAGGGAATTACATGACGGAGTTAATTATAACAGCAACACTTCCAGCAATTAAGATATTCATTTCCCTGGTGTAGGTTTGTGGGGGTTTTTTTTAAGTGAAATTTTAGAAAATGGTTAGCTCCCTAACAGCTACAAATTTCAAACCTGAAATGAACCAAATTTCTATTAGCAGTGTGCCTATATCTAAAAGCAGCCTAATCACTCTGCAGTGAAACAAATGCAGATTAAAATGACAATGAACCATGCAAGACTACAACAGCGAAAATTCAACAAGAGTCTAGCACTATGTACTATAGGTGTTATGATTTTATATATATATATATATATATAAATATATACAAAGTTGTTTAAAACCTGTTTGTAAAAGGGCTAGTTCCAGTAGTCCTCACCAGGTCAAAAAGAAAAGCGGTCCACGGTTCAGGGACCAGAAGATGCGGACCAAACCCCTCCTATTCCTGCAGAATCCAGGCTCCAAAAGCCCCATCCTCATCGACCTCAGGGGGTGGGATGGCACACAAAGAGGCTCTGAAGGGTATCTGGGACCATGCAATGAATGCATCAAGGGCGTCTGACTGATTCTGCTGTTGTTATCAAGTGCCCAATGGAATTGCTTATAGTGAATTTGGCAATAATACCCTATAGAAGGAGCACTTTGTACTTATATAGTACCTTTGATCCAAGCATCTAAAAGGAGGGGTCTGTCATGACTGTTATCACCGTTTTACAGAGGCCGAAACCGAGGCAGACAAGATTTTCCCAAGATTGCACAGGGTAGTAGCTGCAAAAGGGAGGTGGACAAAGAAAGTAACTCTTCCTCCCATGCCTCTTTTAATGCCCCAAACTCAACTCCAGGAACGTTTTCCTGTACCACAAGTGGAGTCAAACTTCAGGAGTCAAGAACAGCACGGTCCTTCTGCCCATTGCTGCAGACTTCCATGGCATGCAGCACCACTGGATAATTCCCCTGAAAGGCGACCAGTGTTCGCAGCCTGCTGGCCCTGCACTGCCAGCGTTTGCTTTGCCAGCTCTTGCCGCCTCGTTGCCCTCATTCTTACCCTCCTTTTGGCCTGCAGAACCAAAACAGGCAACTGTCCTGAGAGAAAACACTGTGACAAACGAAGCTGGATGCCTTGGACCTCCAACTACAGGGCTGTCCAGGCAACATTTCACCTCTTACAGTGGGGACCTGAGGGTGCCTAGGGGCTCAGAGGGGGCCACTGCTGTACACCCTGCAACAGAACGGCAAGGAATCAAACATTGTTATTCTTAGAGTCACTACTTCGAGAGCCATTTTAATGGGACAAGTCTCCCTGCCCCGTACAGGGTGCGGCCCCATAGGGATGGGAAGGGTGCCCGGGCCGCCTGGGAGGTTGGGGCATGCTCTGCGTGCAGCAAACCCTCCTTTTTTCTTTTTCTTTTCTTTTCTTTTCTTTTCTTTTCTTTTCTTTTCTTTTCTTTTCTTTTCTTTTCTTTTCTTTTCTTTCTTTTCTTTTTTTCCACGGGGAAAAAAAAATTGGAAAAAAAAAAAGCACCGATGGGAGAAAGTTGACGCGGAAAAAATCATTGTAGAAAGAGCTTTTTTTTAAAAAAAAAAATATTATTTTTAGTCTGGGTATTACAGAGAGAAGAGATCTGTCAGCAGATAACTCGCAGCCCGTCCCGCCGTCCCACAGCCCGCACTGAGGCGCCGGGGCAGGGCTGGGCTCCGCGCACGCTGGGAGGAGGCGGCCCCTGTGCGTTCCTGTTTGTGAGGAGCTGGGGGGGGGGGGAAGAGGGGGAGGCCGGGGGCAGCTCGCTTGTTTCGTCGGACGGACATACACTGCACAGCGAGACGCTTCTCTTCAGCACCCGCTTCCTGGAGAAGAACGCGGGGCGCGTTTCCGCCGAGCTGCGTGTGAAACGGGAGCGTGCGTGGCGAAGCGTGCTTAAAAGCCAGGAAAAAATATATATATATATGTACATACATACAGAAAATAACCATCTCCGTGCAGACAAACGGCGCGCAGGCCGATCCCCGCGGCCGCACCCCTCAGCACAACTTCCCTCGCCCGCTCCCTCCCCCCCCCCCCCCCCCGCCCCGCGTCCCCCCCCCCCCCCCGCCCGCCCCCCCCCTCTCTCTCACTCCCTCCCTCCCTCCCTCCCTCAGGCTCTGCTATTGCCGCCGCCGCGGCCTTCCCCCCGCTCTCTGCGGCCGCTTCCCTCCGCCGTCTCCCTCCGCCCTGGGAGCCGGGCACTATTTCTCCTCCCCCTGCCCTGTGCGCTGGGTGCCTGTGGAATGCTGCGCGCTGGGCCCGGCCGCGGCGGCAGGATACAGCCAGCCCGGCGCTCGCTATAAGAGCCTCCTTGTGAGCGCCGCCATTTTAAGCCTCTCGCCCGGTTCGGCGCTGGGAGCAGCGAGCAGCGGCGCTCGGGGGACTGCCGCCGCCGCCTCGCACGGTCGCCACACGGGAGGCAGCGGCGGGGGACGCGGCCGGGAGCGGGCCGAGCGAGGAGGAGAAGAAGGGCGGCACGAGGAAGGAGCGACGGATCCGGCCGGGATCGCCCGGGCGGCAGCAGCTGCAGCAGCAGGAGCACGGGGGGACGCCGCGCTCTCGCCTCAGTGCCACGTTAGTGCCGCTTCGTCCGGCGGGGCCTCGGGGCGGGCCCCTCCCTCGGCGGGGAGCGGGGGTCCGGGCTGCGCGCGGGGGGGCGGCAGGGCTCGGGACAGCTGCGGGGGGCGGCAGCTGCGGCCCCCGGGGCCTCTCGGGAGGCGCGTCCCGGGGCGAGGCTCGGCGGCCTTGGGGCTCCTCGGGAGGCTTTTCGCTTCTCGGGGGGTCGCCGAGCCGCCGTCGCGGTGGCAGCGGGGTGTTGGGTTGGGGGGTGGGGGACGGGGAGCCGTGGGTTTGTTCGTAGCCGGTGTAACGAAGTGAGCGCGGCCGCTGCAGCCGGCAGGAGGTAGCCGGGCTGCTGCCGCGTGGGTTTTCCGTCTTACTTGCGTGCCCGTGTTTGCTGGGGGTCTTGCGGGGCTCCGCGAAGTGCGGTTTGTGACACCCCGCAGCCGGGGGTGGGGTCCCATCGGGGCACCGCGGTTACCCCCAGCTGAGTGAGGCGTTTGGGGGGGGAGGCAAAACAACTTAGCGGTCGCTCCCAGTAGCGTACGAGGCAACTCGCTTCCGACTCGCCGTGAAACGGGAGATCCAGGTGTTGCCCTTTCCTGAAAAGCCGCCTTCTGTGCACCGTCGGTTGCTCCTGGGGCAGGTTACTCAAAAAGCTCCCCAAATTATCCCCGAGCTGAAACTCGCTGCAGGACGTCGCGCAGTTGATTGGATTCTCTCTTCCCAGAAGAGAGATTGCCGCCAGAGCTTTCTGGGAAGGGAGGACCGGCTGTGAAAGTACCGCGGGCAGGCTGTGACTTCGGGAGCAGCGGTGCTGATTTTGCAGTCGGCTGTTACTTCTTGATCTCTTTCTCGTGGAGCGGCCATTGTTCTGACACTCGGTACGTTCCAGACATCTGTGGTCCTCCCATCCCCCAAAGTATGCAGTGGTGAATGGAAAGAGGCCGGGCTGGTATGCTGAGGTCGGGGGAAGGAAATCAAGGAGGGGTTTTAGTAAAACAGGATCTTTGTGCGCTGGGAATAGGGCGAGGGCAGGCTAGGAAACTACCTGGACGTGTCACTATTTCCTTCACCTTAAGTTCAGACACACAGGAGAGAAACTCTTCGCATAACAAATTTGCTTCTGAATGGCAGAAAGGTCATCCTGCAAGCCTTTAAAACTGCAGTGAGGGAGAAGCTTGCTGGTGTTTGTTAATGCGAATTTCAGTAACTGACAATGCAGAAACCTAGTGTAAATCTTGCACCTCTTATAAAAGATGCTGACAGCTGCAGTTATCTGTCTGCTGCAGAACGGCTGGTACTGCTGGAAGTGAGCTGCTGAAGTGCTCAGGAAAAGTCTTAAACCTCTTTAAATTCAGCCACTGCAGAAAGCATCAGGTCAAGTGCTGGGCTTTTCTGGAGCTCTAAGGAAATGTCATTGTTCTGTGGCTATTAGTTCACAAATTTGTTTAGTTACGATAGACACAAGAATGTTCATGTTGATGTGCTTGACTATTTCATTTCAGAGTGTAGGGAAGAAATCAGTAGAAACACCCTGATGAAAGGACAAAGCAACAGAGCTTTTCAAAGCAAAGATTTGCTGTAAGCAAAGCTTGATTGGAAAAAGTCAGGCAGTTCTTCAAATGTCGTGTTCTGTTACATCCCCTGCAAACCAGGCTTCCTGTTCTTGCTAAAGCAATAAATGGGCTGGGCTGCTTGCCTGGTACGTTCTCGTGAATGCTTGCATGTTGCTGTGACTGCCTGGTGTATCAGTAACCAGCTTATAGAATCTCACTCCTGAAACCTCACTGCTTTTCAGAGGTGAGGCTTTCTTTGTGTGGTGAATGTTGGGTTTTAGTGACTTAATACCAGCAGAAGTTTGTGCTTCATTTTTTTAGAACACAGTACTGTGAATTCTTCTGTAAGGGAGAAAAGTCAGTACTGGTGGCCTTCTAAATTAAATTTGGAGTAGAGAGGCATGTAGCAATAAGGGAATAAGAAAGAACAATTGTAATCTTCTGTCTTCGTGAATGGAAGTCTGAATGTGCTGTCTGAAACTTATGGATAAAGATGTTTCTGCAGAATACTGTCTGGTAGGCAGATTAGTGTGCAAACACAGCAGTAATCTGAATCACTCCTGTTAACTCAGTTAAAGCTGGTAACACAGGGCTTGCGGTGATGATGGCAGCAAAACTCGTTCTGTAACTCTGGCAGACTGCATACTGTGGCAGGAAAATCAGGACTGACCTTACTTATCTTGAACATCATATACTTTGTGGGGCCTGATAAGACTTGGTGAGAAACTACACAGGCAGCTGGGACTTGTGCATGGCTCCTCAAGTATGTGCTTGCAAATCCTGAGCCTCCTGCCTTTTTGGGTGGCTCTGCAAGGGCTCCAGCTTATCCGTGGCACCCTGCTAATTCTGCAAACTGCATGGCACTGAGTATTGCATGTGACTTCCTTGTCTGTACAGGTGAAATGACTCTCCTGGTAAAAGAGGGCAGGGCACTACTGCTGGCTGACCTGGCTAAGCATCAGGAGGCTGGTGTTGGGGTGCTTTGCTATGTGACCCATCCGCTGTATTGGTTAGAGTTAGCAATGTAAGTAGCTTAACTGGTTAATTTTAATATCCATCTCTGATACTTGATTCTGAGCTAGAATTTTCTCTAGGCTATGTTGGGACTATAGTCTCAAGGGGTCATGACTTAATATACTTGTGTTGTGTGATCTGTGTTGTCTCTTTTGGGATGAAGAAATAAGTAGCCAGAAGGTTTTTTTTTTTGCAGTGATAAATAAAATTCAAGTGCAAGAGAATTTATAATAATGATTTTTGCTGATACTTGTCTGTGTGGAACCCCATACTGGTAGTGTGAGCAGATGAGAAGTACTTGCAGGTTAACTTGGGTTTGATTCAAAAGCAAAATACATCCATTTCTTCCATCATCTTGGGAGGTATGGGTGCAGAAGTTGCTTTGTAGCTTTAGTTACAGAAACTTTGAACGTGCTTTGTAAAGGTAATGAGAACAACACATGTTGACTCACTGTTACAGAAATGGAATGTCTGCTCTGCTAGTTAACACTAGATAAACTGTAGAGTTTAAGGAATAAATTCATCCATGTGAAGGTTGAAAGAGTTAATCTAGTATCCCAGACTCTGCTTTTAAAAGGTAGCATGAGCTAGCTGGAACTCACTGGAGTTGGCAAATGCCAAGTATGTGGCTTAAGGGTATTTGCTGGAACTAGCATTTGTTGGTTGACTTGCTGTGCTGAGTAGATTTGTAAAAATTGGAGAAGTTTGCCAACTCTGCAGCAAATGTAGCAAGTATTCCTGTATTGTCCTGGCAACAATTCAGGTGCCCTCCAGTGGTCAAAACTCTTAACATCCTAGAGCTGCTGATAAATGCTGTTACATTGTCAATTTGTTTTCATTAAAAGTGAGCTGAGCATTAGTGTGTTTAATAAGCAGTACTTGTTGCACTATTGTAAATACTTGTACATTATGACAGACAAGCTGAGGCCACCAGTACATACATTCACTCTCAGATTCATAAGTCTTTCACTGGTGTCAGTGCGTTTATGACTAATCCCTCTGGTTTCTTAAACCTGAGATTAATGTTTAACATCCATATTTGGGGTTGGTTGTGCAGCTGCAGCCGAAGAAGAAACTAGATTATGGTTGGATACTTTGGGAAGGGAGATACAGTGGCAATTTAGAAAGCACTTGTCTGGAAATAAGATAGTTCTGTAATACAGTGGCTGTCTGTCGTCTTATTGATACCTGCTATCATTAACTGTGGAATTACTGTGTTGTTTTTACATTCTGGGCAGGAAGTTTGAGAGTTGACAGTGTGTTGTTACTGAGCTGCTTTAGTGGTAAATGAAATGTGATGCGATTGTCAGAGCTATTGTAGACTGTCTCTAAATGGTTGTCATGGCAGGCTTGTTTTCTGTATATGACTACTTAAGACTTGAGGATGTTAGGTCCTGACTACTGCTCTTTCCACTGAGGAATTCTGAAGCGATAAAAGCAGGGGTATGTAGACCAGGATCTACAAATTGTGCAAGCAGGTTAGCAAAGTCTGCAAGCAGTGCGGGCTAGCATTTCTGCCAATGGCTGTTCCCAAGTGAGGAAGGCAGGGGTACACATAATGTAGATGATAGTTGCATCCCTCAAATTAAAGGAGGTGATTTTCTAATCTGTGACAGAACTTCTTAGTGCTTTGCCTGGCTGTGGAAGTACTCCAGCGTAATGAATGCTGCATGAAAGCCAACATCAGAACTGCTTGCTGGTGAGTAGATCACATTGAGTCTGTTGCTGAGCAGAAGTGACTTAGTAACTGGTTTGAGGGTTCAGGCATGAATCTGTGATGCTTAGCTGATTTAAACAATGAAGACAGAGTAATTGGGTTGATAATACAAGTTCATAAGTAGATTAAGTTCATAAACTTGGAACTGTCATAGCAGTCCTTTAATGCTAGGCTTCAAACTGTTGTCACGTGGTTGGTGTATGCACTATGTGGAGGCTAACTTTTTTTCTGTGCTGGATGTGTAGCACTCAATAAGTAGTTAATGCAGTCTCTTCCATCCTATCTTAACATTTAAGATTATGATCAGCTCCTCTTAGGCAGAGGAGGAAGAGACACAGATATTTAAGCCAATGTGGACAACTGTATTATAGTATATTGCTAGTGTTACAGTGTACTTGCCAGTGAAATGCTCTTAAGCTGTTGCTTTCAAGCATGAACTGATGATTTCAACAGTCAGCTTGATCACAGCTGTTGCTTCTGTCTCTTGGAGGCAACAGAAGTCTTTATAGAGCACAAACAAAATCCCATTGCACAGTGTAGCTTTGAGAAGACTGCTTTGGCTGTTCCATTTGTAGGTCTTGTTAGAAACTGTTGATGTACGTCCATGATTTTTGAACACAAAAGATGTTAACAGACCTCCTGCAGAATGACTGTGCTGTGGATCCTAGCACTCTAACGTCAGCAAAGTGATAAAATCCAGTGCTATCAGATTCAAGATACTGCAGTAGAAATACTCCTTTAAGTGGCAGAGTTTGTGGACTGAGGAGGTGCTGTTTTTGCGCTGTTAGTTACGTGGCAGGGTGTACGCACAGGCTTTCCACTAGCATGTGAAGCTTCAAAGTTCATCTCTTAAGTGATCTTCTCAGCTCAGTGCCCTGATAAGCTGAATTATCTTTTGATTCAGTTGCCTTTTGACATTGGTCTGTGTTCTCTAGGCTCCCATTTTTACACATTGGAACTTATCTTAAGCATTTGTTGGCTGACCAGTAGCTCTTAGACCAGTGTTAAGTGTTCCTTTACTGGAACTTTTAATGGGCTGTTTTTAACAGGGTACTTAAACCTTGCTGCTTGTGAAGAGCCTGACTAATTGAACAGGCTGCTGGGGCCTGTATGCTGTGTCTGTTGCTCAGAAGTGCTGCTCTCCAGATCCATTCAGTACCTGCAGCTGAAAGCCAGTTCGGCAGTGGGGGCTCACTAAGTCAGTCTTCCTGATGCATTCCCACTACCTGAACTACCAGTCAGTGGCTGAAGTTGTTCCTCAGTGGTAGACTGGAGCTCTTCTGGGTGGCGTTCTGTAAGTGGGCCAAGGGAAAGCATTGAGCACTATGCTGTAGTCTTAGCTGCACTCAGAGCTGGGTGTGCTGTCACAGTTAATCACCTGACAAGCTGGGTGGGGGATGGTTCTTCACCAGCTTGCTGCCTCTTTTAGAGAGAAGTATAGCTGGCCATTGCTCTGTGCCATCAGATAGCTAGTGCTGTATCTGGCTGTGTGTGCAGCTTTCCTGCTCCTGTGTGAGCATGAGGCTGCATGGATGCAGGGAGGAGCCTTTCTTTTTCTGGCCATGTAATCTGAGTCTTTCACTTTCTTTTGAGTCTAATCTAGTTCTTAGCCTAGTCAAGACAGCTGGATGCCTTGACTTTAGTTCCCTTAAGCACTTGTAATCACCTTTCTTAGAGAAATAGAGCAAGAACAGAAATATTTGCCTGCTGCTTGCTGTGGATAATGAGCATGTGCATAGAAACTCAGTGCTCTTCATTGGCCTTAGATTGCTGAGATGACTGAAAACAGAATAGCGTAACGCTGCATTTTGTGATGTGGCATCAAATGAACTCCTACAAGAGGTGCTGTATAGAGGCCAACCTGCTTTTTGGACAGGGAGCCTTTAGATAACTTCCAAGGCAGAAGGCAAGGGTTAGAAATCTGGGGGGAGGGAGGAGGAGATAAAGTAACGAGATGGGGTATGGTAAAAAGCAAAGAACTTTTATTGAACATTAGTTGATTGATGTTTGTGTGTTTCAGGTACCCCTTTTCCATTTAAATACTGTTCATGGATTATGTGAGCTTATTTGTTGCCTCTTTCCATGTGTATTAAGGATATGTAAAGCTTGATGGTGTCAAACTGTTCTCTCTTGTGGGAGGTCACTGAAACAAATACTACTCAGGTATTTCCTGATGCTTACCTGACAAATTTCTTTATGTAGTCTTTATTAAGAGTCAGACTTGTTGTGATCTGATTATTGAAATCAAGAACAAAAAGTCACTGATGGCAAGGCAACTACCACCTTTCTGTAGGCATCAGCAGAATGTGTTGTCAGAGATATTAGAGCTGGATAGTCCTGCTGTTGCATTTACATAAAATACTGAGTTTATCAGTGGATTGAAGTATCCTTCCTTGGTAACTGGTGGGAATGGTTAAAGTTCTCTAATGCATTTGCTCTGTTGAAGGCTAGGATTAGTAAACTGGATTTGATGCGGTTACCTGCTGCAGGAGGAAAGTTAGATTTCCTGTCACTTCGTAGCTCTCAGTTGTGTTTTTTCTTAAGCTGTTGCCATAGTTGAGATTGCTGCATGTTAACTACTTAACTAGTAAGACTGCTGTGACTCATGGTGTGACATTTCTTGGGGGAGATGAGCTGGATGAGTGTTTCTGCCACCTAAACAGGACTGAACTGTCCTGAACTGTGTTCTAGGGCTGCGAAGACGCGTGGTATGTTTTCCTTTTCACAGCAGTAAAAAAGAAATGGTGTTTCCCCATGTTGTATGGTTTGACCTGTTAGGGCATTGTCAAATAAACTGTAACAAAACACTTTCATCTTGTGTTAAATCAGCTTGCTTGAATAAAGTCAAATTAATATCCTGATTCCAAATGCGGATAAGGGTAATCCTTAACTTCACTGTCTCAGACATAGTCTGTGAGAGCAAAGTCTGTTGCTTTGTTTAAATGTGATTACTTCCAGCCCTGAACCACTGTGGGAGGCAGCTTTTCAATGTGATCCATAGTAATTTTTATCTGTCCACGTCCTTAAACTGCTGGTCTGAAGAGCAATGTGAAAAACTGAGTTTCTCAATTCAGAAGCCACTGCTGGTGCATGACAAATCTGGCTTTCATCAAGGTCTGCCTGTGCTTGGCTGTAACTAACTTCAAACTAATATCTATTTGTTGCAAGCAGTTACCACAAAGATGGTTACTCTTGGAATTGTCAGGGTGACTGAGGTCTGCAAGTGTCTCTGCTTCACACAGCATGGGAATGCTACTTAGTACTTGGTTTGTGGATATGGAATGTATTTAGAGAAAGTTGATTTTTTTAACTTTGATACCTTTAAAAGAATGTTTCATGCTGAAGATTTCTAATTTATTTTTATTTAAATAAAACTTAGCTTTTATCTGTTTCTGCTCTGCAATAAAGATCTACTCATTGAGAATAAAGCCTGTAAACCCAACTGTCATTCTTACTGTGAGCTTCTGAAATTCCTTAAAAGATACAGAACCTGCATCCCTGGAATTCCTTATTAACCTAAAAGAGCACCTTGTACATAAAAACCTTCAAAGCTATCACCCCAGAACTCAAAGGAAGCCAGAAATTGCCCAAATTAAATCTTTTGTGTCCTCTTTGGAAGGAGAGGGGAGAAGAGGATTTTTCCTCCTGGGGGGATAGAGAATCTTAAGGCGCTCCATATGTGAGTAGAACTTCTTTTACTTTTCAAGATACTGAAGGAGATCAGTATAGATTCAAACTTCCAGGGCATCATGGCCTCCTCAGGTTTCACACTGTCTCACAGAATGGCCAGGGAAGGACCATGAATCTCCAACCCCCTGCCACAGGCAGGGCCACCAACCTCCACATTTAATACCAGACCAGGCTGCCCAGGGCCCCATCCAACCTGGCCTTCAACACCTCCAGGGACGGGGCATCCACAGCCTCTCTGGGCAGCCTGTTCCAGCACGTCACCACTCTCTCTGTAGAGAACTTCCCCTTGACATCCAACCTAAATTCTCCCTCCCTCAACTTAAAACCATTTCCCCTTGTCCTGCAGTTATCTACCCTTTCAACGAATGGATTCCCCTCCCCTCTGTAGGCTCCCTTTAGGTACTGAAAGGCTGCAGTGAGGTCACCCTGCAGCCTTCTTTACTCCAGGCTGAACAAGCCCAGCTCCCTCAGCCTGTCTTCATAGGGGAGGTGCTCCAGTCCCTTGATCATCTCTGGACCTCCTCTGGACCCTCTCCAACAGCTCCCTGTCTTTCTTGTACTGGGGACTCCAGACCTGGACACAGTACTCCAGATGGGGCCTCACAAGAGCAGAGTAGAGGGGGACAATCACCTCCCTGTTCCTGAAGTATTTCCCTTACTCTGGTGAAGCTGGAATCAGCAGTTTCACATTGAATGCCAGTATCCAAGTGTAATTGCTGTATGTGTTGTTTTCTGTAGGTATTTAAACCAGTTATTTTAGGTCACCTGTAGCTTTTAAATAGTATCATAGAATCTCTCAGGGTGGAGAGGTCCTTAAAGATCATCAGGTCCGACCACAGCCCAACCACACTACGCTAACAGTCCTCTGCTAAATCTTGTCCTTGAGCACCACCACATCCAGATGGATCTTAAACACATTCAGGGATGGACAAAGCAGCTAAAGTGATTGGATTTCCCCTATGGAGGAGAAAAACAAGTTTCAACTTGTTCTAGGTTTCCTGTTCATCAGTTCAGTGCTATTCTGAATCAGTACCGAAGTGTGTATCTCAGTTGGATCGTGTCTCTGTGTGTCTAAAAGCAGTGGAAGTAGGCCTGCCTGCTGCGAGGTTGTGTAGTTGAAGTTAAAACTGGGGGAGAGAAGCGTGGGCTTGCTTTTCCTTGGTAAAAATAAAAACTGGAGGAAAGAGTGAAGAAGTATTTTCATAGTTGGTAAAAGAGGTAAAAGAGTCATATCTGGTAAAAGAGGCAGATCAAAGAATTAAACCCAAAGAAAGCTTCCAGGAGAAAGCTGTCATTGCACATGCTTCTCTTCTTCAGTTGTAGGTGTGAGCCGTGATTTTAACTGCTGCAGTTTCATTATGAGATGAAGATTTGCTTGTTCTAAGCGAGAAAGTCTTTGTGACACTTAGCGCTGATGGTTAATTTGAAGATGCAGCTCTGTAGTCGGTCCTAGATGAGACATGGATTGTGAGAGCGTGGGCAGTAGGGACTTCCTTTCCCATATCAGGCTTTCCAAAATGCTGCTTTCAAACAGAAGATTTCTGGAACACTTAAACTTTGGTATTCAGCGTAAGCAGTTAGCCAGTTTGTAAATTATCACATCTACCAGGCGTAAATGGAGTCAATTTTAATGAAGGTTTTCTATTAAGATTAAGGCAATAACCTTGAAAGAAGGCGGAAATACCTTGTTTAGTATCAGCTGCAAATATGAGCTGTTTGTTGTGTAGGATAGCAGATTGATAGTGAAAATGAGTTTTGGTAGATAAAGTGCAGAAAAGTTGCTAATGGTGTTGTCTTAATGTAGCAAGCAGGTAAATATCAGGCTGGTACTTGCCTCTTGCAACAGGCTCTTCTCCTAATTCTCTCCATGTGTAAGACAGCAAAAGTAAATAATTCTGTGTGCTTTGTATCCTGGTGGAGCTGCTTCTTTTTAGGAAGAGAATTAGGTTTCATTGAAGCTGACTTACCATTTACCACCTTGGCATACACTGTCCTTGAAAATCAAAAGTTAATACCAAAGATTTTTCGATCCTTAAAATACTCCTCATCTTTCATTCCTCGAGAACAGAGAAATTTGAATTACTCTTCCATATTACGAGCTACCAATTTCAAGTTAAGCTTGTTCTGCTCACAGAAGAGCTCAAATGCATGCATGGGACTGAGGGTACCTGGTGCAGTCCAGTGCAGAGCCTTGTTAGTACTCTTCATATGAGAAATTTAGTATGTATTCATTATAAAAGTCCATTAAAAGCTGGAGCTGATGGTGCTTGCTAAATAAATTGATGTTGTCCTGGTGGAGGCTTATAAGAGGTTAATAGGATTAGACCTCTGTAATGCAGCCGTATGGATATATGTTGTGCATAACACGATACTTAGAGGAATTCAGGCCTGAATGCTGAGCACTGGGCACTCCTTAAAACTAGTGAGGGCTACAGAAGTTTGCTGGGATGCTAATATTTATTTCTGAAATGCATTAGATCCTTTTTCTTCCTGATGATTCAGATTTGTGACCTTGACGATGCAGCGTTTCTTCTAGTCCTGTCTCCTCCAGGAAGCCTGAGGAGGAGCTCCATGTAAAGGAGCCTCATGATCTTTACAGGGTTGGAGTTTTCCTGTTTGTTTACCTTTCCCTCAGTGATCCACTTTCATGGATCATTGTTACCTCATGGAGAGGTAACAGCACAAACCTTTGCACCCAGGCTGGGGTTGTTGCTGTCAGAGGTGGCAGTTTGCCTTAGTGATACGCCCTGGGAGGAGCCAGCAGCTTTTCTGGGCTCTGTTGTACCTCCTCAAAAGAAGAGAACAGAGTGGGAAGCGAAATACAGAAGAACGTTCAGTTGCAGAAGCCCTAAAAGCAATCAGAACATACTGCTTTTCCCTGGCTGGCTTTAATCTGTGGTTATTTTTAACTTTGAGGATTAAATCCAATTTCACATCTAAATTAGGAACGCTGGCTGGGAGTGCTGGGGGGCTTTATGGTTGTATGAAATGCAGATTAGGAAGTTAGGAACTTTGAGGTGCGGCAAGCAGGCTGATCTAAGGTCAGCGCTTCAAAGTCATGCTGTATCTGACTGGTAATGCAGCTCTGAACGCTTAACTCTGTTCTCATTGCTAACCTGCAGGTGTTCTTCAGCTTCGTTTTTAAATGTTATTGCTGTGCAGTGACTGGTGTGCTGTGTTGGATCTGTGCTGCTGCTCGTCTGATTTCTTCAGGATGTTGAAAGTGAACCATTTTGGAGTGCAGTTGCTGTAAACGAGCTGCTTTCCTTTGTGCAGAATCCAACAGCAGAAGGAAGTGATGCGCATTCTCCCCAAGCTCCCTATTGCATATTTGAATGTGAGGTGCTACTGACCATATTGGTGCTCTTGGCTGTTCATCTACTGGTGTGTTAACTTTGGAACTAAGCTGGTGATTGGTTTCTTGTTAGCAGAGCAGGCAAGAAAGCTTACAATTAACACAGATCTTTTGTGCATAGGATATTGAGCATAACAGATTACCCACCTTCAGTACTGTTCTGCTTCTTTCTGCATGGAAGGCGTTAGTGGGGCTGGCAAAATAATGCATGAAGCTTGCATGCTATCAGGATGTTGTATTGGCACTTCTACTAACTTAGACAGCCAGGAGAACTTATTTATTAATATTGAAGTGATAGCTTGAGTTAGTTTCTCTTTCCCTTTCTTTACCGGTGCTTACTCCCAAACTCTTAGCAGCATCTGGAAATAATTGTTTTGCAGCATTTAAGGTGGTGGAGAGAAGGATGTGGAACGTGTGAAGCAGACTGAAGCAGCTCATCTCCTCAAGGCTGCAGAGTAGGATCCATTTGGAAATGTTAGCATTTCCTACTGCTTAGCAGCATATTTACAGTATGTTGTGTTGTATCTTAAATCAGCTCCGTGCTGCTTATCTGCTACAGAGGCAAATCTGCTGTCCATTTTAAAAGAGCCAGGAAAGGGATGCTGCCAAAAATGGTGGGAGCACTAAGTCGGGACAGGCAGCACTGGCGTTTGTGCAGCAGAGTTTGCTCAGGAGCTGCTTGGGGTATCCTGCAAGTGGCTCAGACAGCAAAACACAGCATTGCGTAGTCTGTTCACTGAGAGCCCTGAAACTGCAGGCCTGTCTTCTATTGAATTCTCATTTTCTAAAAGCTGCTCCTGAAGGAAATCCTTAAACTGCTAGGTCTGTCTTTACACAAATAAAGCGTCAAATGGACTTTGTTCTCCTGACACAGTACAGCAGACCTGTCCTTGCCGTTACTTCATTGTCTAGGAATGTTTTGATCAGCATAGCTCTAACACCGAACACACACTGAAAGCTGATTGCTGGAAGAGATGGTTTTGCTCTCTGCACTAGTTACCACTACAAATGTTTCTGCTTGGCTAGCTCCCAGAACAGGCTGTCATCAGCACTGTGTTTGTGCTGGAAAAAAAAACACACAACCCTCCAATAAAACTGATACAGACTAGTAACAAAAAAAAACCAACAACCCAAAACAACAGAGTTGGACTGCATGGGGAAGGGAAGCAAATAAAAGCATGACAGCTTTCACTGACCCTTTGTGAAGTAGCAGCTTTGAGTTTCTGCATCTGTATTAATGAGGAGACAGCTACAAATGTATGGTACAAGTACTTTGGTAGTGTTTGGTGATGTTAAATGGATGTGCATACAAGATTTGATACAAGATTTAATCACTGTTCAACCTTGTGTGCCTTGGATTTCAGAAAAAAAATTTTTTGGAGGCTTAATGTGTGCAAATGAAGCAGAGTTCTTGATTTTCAAACCTGGTTCAGTTTTCCATTTTAAGTTCACAGAAAAGTATTTTATATAGAAAGAAACCTTTTTTTCTGGTTGTACAGAAATGGAGTGAAGAAGGAGGTTCAGTTACAATTTTTTATAACACTGAAATGATATTAGATTGCCTTAGATGGTCGTTAAGCTTTCCTGGCAGAAAACCCTATTGTAGCCCTGTATCAAGCAGTTTTGCTAATATCTTCAGAGTGAGAAGGGAATGAGCAATTCCAACATTTAGCTCTTGTCTCTGCAGCACATCCAGGCCAGGTAATGTAATGTCTGTACTTCATCTTACACGAGGATAAAGAAGTGGAAAATGGCTCTATCGTGGTCATTTTTCACTTATTTTTCTCTTGCAGCTTAAAAGAAGTGAATGTATCTTACACAGAGTCTGCCAGGAGAAGTCTGGGTGATACATCTCATTCTTCTGTGTCCACAGGGGGGTTGCTAATTAGCACTGAATATACTCTCTTTAGCAGTGACGTGGCAATATGTGTTAAGCTTTAGATTGCATTTCTACTGTTAGAATATGAAATCCTGTCTTAGTAGTTCTGATTAGTGTTTAATAGTTTCTAATCTTGCTCTTTTTTAGAGTCTCTGAAAGGCAGCAAGAAAGAGTTCTGGGAGCACAGCAAGGAACATGGCAACCCAAGGTATATAATTTATTACACTTAATTTTTTATTAGACTCTACCAGTTGTAATAAAGAAGAGTTAAACTGGCTCCTTACTTTCCTTTTTTAACTTTTCTAAGTCGCTTGAATAGAATTATGCTTACTGTACTGCAGCAATTAATATCTTACCACAGTAACTTCAGCCTGAATAGAAGTTTGTCATTGTAAATGTTTTGAGTCACTTAAGTATGGCCAGGTACTTAATCATATGATGTGGAAAGGGAGCCCTTAAGCAGCAGACTTAAGTCCTAACAACAGTGATTGCTCTGTCTGCTAGTCAGGCTTATACATGTCTGCACTGGTTTGATATAATGCCTGAGTTTAAAATGGCTGTCTCATTTTCTGTGCTAGACTCAACTGGGCTGAGGTAGCTGTTTGTAACACTTTATTTTACTGTAGAATCCTAGTCATTTTTTTGAAGGACTAATACACATTGGAGTAATTAAACTAAACCAAATTGTTCAATGGTTTGTTACAGCTGACTTGATGGAGTTGGATATGGCCATGGAGCCAGACAGAAAAGCTGCAGTCAGTCATTGGCAGCAGCAGTCGTATCTGGACTCTGGTATCCATTCCGGTGCCACAACAACTGCTCCCTCTTTGAGTGGCAAAGGAAATCCTGAAGAGGAAGATGTGGACACAACGCAAGTCCTGTATGAGTGGGAGCAAGGGTTCTCTCAGTCCTTCACCCAGGAGCAAGTTGCTGGTAAGGCCTTCTCTACTATGGCAGCTTGTTTAGACGCACAGCTTAGTAATACAGAAACGTCAATACTGAATTATTACTAAGCTAGAAGACTACTATTTCTGTTTGAGTTAAAGACATACTTACCTTGGTTTTCAGATATTGATGGCCAGTATGCAATGACTAGAGCTCAGAGAGTGCGTGCAGCCATGTTCCCTGAAACACTGGATGAAGGAATGCAAATCCCATCCACGCAATTTGATGCTGCCCATCCAACTAATGTGCAGCGCCTGGCTGAGCCATCCCAGATGCTAAAACATGCTGTTGTTAATTTGATAAACTATCAGGATGATGCTGAACTTGCAACTCGTGCAATCCCAGAACTGACCAAACTGTTGAATGATGAGGACCAGGTAAGTATTTTTTATTTTGTTAACCTTGGTCTAGCGTGCCTATGGGGATCCTTTGATGTCCTTATACAAAAGCTTTCTTTAAATACTCCTGTAGGTGGTGGTAAACAAGGCTGCGGTTATGGTTCATCAGCTATCCAAAAAGGAAGCATCTCGCCATGCTATTATGAGGTCTCCTCAAATGGTATCTGCAATTGTACGTACCATGCAAAATACGAACGATGTGGAAACAGCCCGTTGTACTGCAGGCACACTACACAATCTCTCACATCACCGTGAAGGCTTGTTGGCAATCTTCAAATCAGGAGGCATCCCCGCCTTGGTTAAAATGCTTGGGTATGTGGATTGCTGAGACAGTAGTTTGTGTCTTTGAGCTGTTGTTGGTAGATCCGGATGCTCATCAGGCTTTTCCTTTTGTAGGTCTCCAGTGGATTCTGTGTTGTTCTATGCCATTACAACTCTTCACAATCTCCTGTTACATCAGGAAGGAGCCAAAATGGCTGTCCGTCTGGCTGGAGGGCTGCAAAAAATGGTTGCCCTGCTCAACAAGACAAATGTTAAATTCTTGGCCATCACGACAGACTGTCTTCAGATTTTAGCCTATGGCAATCAAGAAAGTAAGGTATGTGCTTCAACTCTTGAACCTCTTCTGAATGAGCAAGCTTGCTAAGGATAGCCTTAAAGAATCTTGTGTACTGACATTTTTGTTCTGAATCCCATGTTAAGCTAAGGATTTTATCAGTTGTTGCTCAGTTTCCCAGTCAGTCCTGGCCTTGAAAGAAGGATGCTGTTTTGTGGAAATGTTCGTGGTCAGACAGCAGAACTTTACAGAACTGACCAGTAGTTGTGAATAATTTTTTAGAGATCTGTAGCACACAGTCTGTGCAAGCCAGTCTACTCGCATGATCAGGAAGTGACAGATAAGTGCTATATTGCTATATTTCCGCTGTCTTTCAGCTGATTATTCTGGCAAGTGGTGGACCCCAAGCTCTAGTAAACATAATGAGGACCTATACTTATGAGAAACTATTGTGGACCACAAGTAGGGTGCTGAAGGTGTTGTCAGTCTGCTCCAGCAACAAACCTGCTATTGTTGAGGCTGGTAAGTACATTCCTTGTACCCCTCCCCTCCCCTCCCCTCCCCTCCCCTTCCCCCTTTTTTTTTAAATAAATGTATACTGGACTTCAGAATCAGTACATTCTGCACTAACTGATACTTGCCAGCACTAGAAATTAAACACAGCTGGTCTTGTGATTTATAACTAGTTTTAGAGGCCTTAAGTATGCATAAGTATAAAAGATAGTTTGGTTTTATTAATTCTGCTGTGGAATTAGCTATGTGCCTTTATGGCTGAATGTTGTCAGAACTGTCTCCTTAGAACATAAATACATTTTAAGTCAATGTCACAAAGAGAATCACAGTTTTTTTTCTTCATATGTAATGAGTGGTTAGTGTGTAGGCATATTAGGATACTAATCCAAAGAAAGAACCTGAAGCATGTAAGATATAGTGAGAAAAATTACTCCATTTACAGGGTGAGCATTTGAGTAACAGTGAGTGACAAACATGTACCATTTTCTTGTAGGTGGGATGCAAGCTTTAGGACTCCACCTTACAGATCCAAGCCAGCGTCTTGTCCAGAACTGTCTCTGGACTCTGAGAAATCTGTCAGATGCAGCAACCAAACAGGTAAGTGGGCCTTCTAAGGGATCAGGATCAAAAGCCAACGTAGTGGAAGAGGAAAGAGACTAAATTTTCTTCTCCTCTTTTTGCAGGAGGGAATGGAAGGCCTTCTAGGAACTCTTGTTCAGCTTTTAGGATCAGATGATATTAATGTTGTGACTTGTGCTGCCGGAATCCTTTCTAACCTTACTTGCAACAATTACAAGAACAAGATGATGGTCTGCCAGGTTGGTGGCATTGAGGCTCTTGTGCGCACGGTTCTTCGGGCTGGAGACAGGGAAGACATCACAGAACCTGCTATTTGTGCGCTCCGTCACCTCACCAGCAGACATCAGGAAGCTGAAATGGCTCAAAATGCAGTACGTCTCCATTATGGACTGCCAGTGGTTGTTAAACTGTTGCACCCACCCTCACACTGGCCTTTGATCAAGGTAAATAAATAATGGCTGATGTCTGTCAGTGCTGAAAACCAGTGCCTTTTTAATGTAACATTAACTGAGAACAATACTGTGTTTCCAAGGCGTTGGAGAATGTAACTTGCCTGATGGAAAGGCTGCTTTGAATGAGCAACTTTCAAATTGTCTCTTAGCAAGATCCAACTGCTTGGGACCAACTGATTTAATAACAAACGCAGTGCTAAATAGCAAACACACCCCTTACGTTCTCTTATTCCCCACCTCCTTTCTGAACTGCAGGCTACTGTTGGGTTGATTCGCAATCTCGCGCTCTGCCCTGCGAACCATGCCCCGCTGCGTGAGCAGGGTGCTATCCCACGGCTAGTTCAGCTGCTGGTTAGAGCACATCAAGATACCCAGCGACGTACTTCCATGGGTGGAACGCAACAGCAGTTTGTGGTAAGTGGCCACCAGGAACTACAGTTACCTAAATAGCTATTTTCTTAACGTATGCTATGGTTTGTATTACTCTGTTGGTATGCTGATCGTTCTGCCTTGGCAGATCTGAAGTGTTTCTGAATGCTACAAATTGCAGAAATACTGGTTTTGCCTACCCTGGCAAAGAGTAGTTCGTTACAAGGAAGTTCCTTCCTTGTTGGAACTATGAGTTTTGGAATGTTGTCACAGCTTAATGCATATTTTCATGCTTATAGCTGTACTAGTACAGAGAAATTGTATAGACTCCATAATTAACATACCAGGTCAGTGTGGCAGGATCAGTCTTGATTTTTCCCTCCCTCTATTAAACATGCTGACAAAGGGGAAGTTACATTAGCATAGGCAAATGGAAGCAATACCTACTAGTACAGGACTGCAGTACTTGAAAAGTCAGGGCCTCTTAATCACTGATTAGCACTTTCAAACTTAGTGCATGGCCAAGCTAATTCAGTTCGGGAAAAAGCAACAGTGTGGTCAGACATCAAGTTTATAATGAGCTGGGAAAAAAAATGAGAACACAGAGATGTTCCACTGAAATGCTTTGCTCGCTGAATTTAGCTGGATAAACTAGGCCAGGTCTTAGCAGGGATGTTAAGCTTGAAGGCCAGCAGTAGGCAGTGGGTACTGAGGCCTGCTGGGGGAGGGATGTGTGTGCAGGAGATGATTCTTTGATAATGTTAGGCCGATTTGATAATCAGTTAGGCTGATTCTTTGATAATGATCAGCTTATTGACAGTTGTTTTAGAAGGTAGCATTCAAGATCTCAACTGAAATGCCTTTTCTTTCCCTGACTTAGGAGGGTGTGCGCATGGAGGAAATTGTTGAGGGCTGCACTGGAGCCCTGCATATTCTTGCACGTGATGTTCACAATCGAATTGTAATCAGGGGTCTAAATACCATTCCACTATTTGTGCAGGTAAGCGGGAGCTCAAGAAAATGCTGTAGTATATACTAGAAAAACTAGTATAACTGCTCCAGTGCTTTGTTAGTAGAACTGCAACTTTGCATTGTACTTTTCAAACAGAAGAGTTAAAAGAAACCCTTGTGTTTTGATTGCAGTTGTTGTACTCCCCCATTGAGAATATCCAGAGAGTAGCTGCAGGTGTACTTTGTGAACTTGCTCAAGACAAGGAAGCAGCTGAAGCAATTGAAGCTGAAGGTGCAACTGCCCCTTTAACAGAACTGCTTCATTCTAGGAATGAGGGTGTTGGTAAGTGAACTTAAAAAAAATAAGTTTCATACTTTAAGTTAGAGAAGTTGCTAGAAGAATTGATGTTGACTAAATTTGCTTCTTTTAATAGCAACATATGCAGCTGCAGTGCTGTTCAGAATGTCTGAGGACAAACCACAAGACTACAAGAAGCGACTTTCAGTTGAACTGACAAGCTCTCTGTTCCGGACTGAGCCAATGGCTTGGAATGAGGTGAGTTGTGTCCCTCTATGAATGGCACCTTGGGCAGACTTCACTTTCAAGTCCCTCTTCCTTCCAGTAGTGAACTGTAGATGCCATCATTGACATGGGTTCAGTTTTACACATGCCTGTAGCTTCGTTACTCTCTCTGCATGTTCAGGTTTAGTGAACATGTGCTGATAGATCTACAGAAAATTATGGAAGCTTCGAGTGTATACTGTTGTCCTAGGGCAACAATTTATACATGAACAGGTGATAGTAACAGTCTTGGGAAACCACTGCATAGGGCAAGAAACCCTTCTAAGAACTACAGACTTGCTCAAGTAGAATGAAGAATGAGCAGTCTTAGAGCTGCTACTTTGGTGCTTTCTTTTTGGATAGGAAGAGTCTAAAGTTTCTAAATCTCATTCTGCTCTGTGTAAAGCTGTGTATAAGAATTTTGTAGGTCTCTGTTCTGCTTCTGATATCAAAGGACAGCTTGGCAGTAATCCCTAGGAATTTCAGCCAATTTTTGCAGATTGTCCAAACCTGATGAACTCTGGTGGCAGATGCTGAGGAAAGAATGATAGGATACAAGCATAACCATAACATTATCCTGTAAGAACTCTTATTTAGCAAACCCTATAGGACTAAGAAGCTTGGTATGGGTATGTTGCTTATATTCTCCTTAATTGAGAATTGAGCTCTCAGACTTGGAAGTATTTGCAAGCTATCACACAAAGTTTTTTCATGCTTAAAGGCCTGCACAGTGAATTGAGTCTCAAAACTGCCACTGGGGAATGTTTCACTAAGTCTGTCTTCCCCCAGATCCTTAAGGTTCAGGAGTTTTATCTTGACTTAATTAATAATAGGTAGTAGCCTTTGATTTGTAGTATTTCAGCACTCATTTCTTATTTCCTAAAGTCTGTATCCATCTAACATAGTAACATGAGAAAACAAAGTAAAAATGGAATATCTCTTTGAAATACAGGTTGTTTCATTACACTACAGACATGCAGTTCAGTAATTTGACAAACCAGGGGAAGTGCACTGGGAACTGAATGCTCTGTTGCTAGCTCAGGAATCTCTATCCAGCTGACTCACAGAGGTTGGGTGGGTGTGCCAGAGCAGTGCTCCTAGACCTGCCCCTTCCTACTTGTTCCCAAACAGAAGCGTCTTTCCAGTGAGTTATGGCTCCTGTATCTAAGTAGGGCTGTTAGACAGTGGGTGTAGATGCTTGGTAAAAAGACATTTCACGTTCACAGAAGTACAATACTGTTGTATGCAGTGGAGAAGAGTTGCTAAAAAAGGATTTGTGGCAAGCTTTAGAATTTGTTAAATTCAATTACTCGTGTTGGCCCTAAGACCTGACATTAAAACTGTTCTGTAACTTTCTGTGCACATCTAGACAGCGGATCTTGGACTTGACATTGGTGCCCAGGGAGAGCCTCTTGGATACCGCCCAGATGGTATGTCTGTTCCATTCCCCTTGACTAAGCTTAAGCTGCATAAAGTCAAGTCACTGACTGTAAAGGAGAACTGCAAATGACTGAAGAGTGAATTACTCTTCAGCAAGATATTGTAAACTGACAGGCAGATGGGGAACTGCCAGTTCAAATAAGCAGTTTCTGCAACACCTCTGGCTGCACTGAAATGGGAGCCATATGAATGTGCAAAATTGGTGTTGCTTGTATGAGTCTTGCAAGAGAATCTCCCACTGAGCTACTGTTTCCAGAAATCTTTTAAATCCTTTACAGATGGACTTGACAATTCCAAAAGTGCAGTTCTTCTTTAAAACAAATGTCGGTATTGTATATATTAGTCTTCAAGTGTCTGTAGACTTAAACTCAAGCCTATCCCTACGGGTTCTGAGCTGTTTTTGACTAGTCTTTCAGAAGAAAGTCTGCAGTCTTGTAGCCTGGTTTTGCTGTAGTATTGTTGAATTTTAGTACTGTTGATTGTGCAGACTAATGGCTTGGCTGGAATCTGCTCGTGCTTCTGACTGCAGTGTGCTTTGTCTGCAGAATCACACTGGAAGGCTGTTTCAAACGATGGAATAGTCATTAAGGGCAGGCAGCAGATCGTTTTGAACTTGGCTGAACTAGAAAAACAATTAGATGGCTACAACGATCTTCTCACACACTGATACTTGCAGCTTCTGATGCATCTAACATCTGTTAACATTATGCTCTTTTTCCCTCTGCCACCTTTAACTTTCTTAGATCCTAGCTACCGTTCTTTCCACTCTGGCGGATACGGTCAGGATGCCTTGGGTATGGACCCTATGATGGAACATGAAATGGGTGGCCACCACCCTGGTGCTGACTACCCAGTTGATGGTCTGCCAGATCTTGGCCATGCCCAGGACCTTATGGATGGGCTGCCTCCAGGTGACAGTAATCAGTTGGCCTGGTTCGATACTGACCTGTAAATCATCCTTTAGGTAAGAAGCTCCAATCTTGAATTTAAAAACAAAACAAAAAGAGAGAAACAAATTACTGGACTCAGGACTTGGTTGGCAGGGAGGGAATGGCTTAAATGGGTCCCTGTGTGACAGAATACTGAGAAAAAAAAAAAAGCTCTGGAGAAACACGATCAATCTGTACACTCCTACAATCCAAACTGACTTCTGCCATGAAGTGTGGAAGTAATTAACTGTAATGTCTTGTGCATCACCGGCTTCATGCAGTCTTTATGTTAAAATACTGTTTACTAAGGAACACTGACATTTTTATCTTTTTTTTCTTTTTTGCAGCTGTATCATCTGAATGAACTTGCATTGATTGGCCTGTAGAGTTGCTGAGAGGGCTCGAGGGGTGGGCTAGTATCTCAGAAAGTGCCTGACACACTAACCAAGCTGAGTTTCCTATGGGAACAATTGAAGTAAACTTTTTGTTCTGGTCCTTTTTGGTCGAGGAGTAATAATACAAATGGATTTTGGGAGTGATTCAAGAAACGAGGAATGCACAAGAATGAATTGCAAGATGGAATTTATCAAACCCTAGCCTTGCTTGTTAAAAATTTATTATTTTTTTTAAATCTCTGTAATGGTACTGACCTTTGCTTGCTTTGAAAGTAGCCTTTCTTTTTGCAGTAATTGTTGTTAGTTTTTTTTTTTTTTTTAAGTCTCTCGTAGTATTAAGTTATAGTGAATATGCTACAGCAGTTTCTAATTTTTAAGGATTGAGTAAAGGTGTAGAACACTAATTCATAATCGCTCTAACTGTATTCTGAATAAAGTGTAACATTGTGTAGCCTTTTTGTATAAAAAAACTAGACAAATAGAAATGGTCCAATTAGTTTCCTTTTTAATATGCTTAAAATAAGCAGGTGGATCTATTTCATGTTTTTGATCAAAAACTTTATCTGGGATATGTCTGGGTAGGGGCCAGTAAGAACTGTTTATTTGGAACCTTGTATTGGACAGTTTACCAGTTGCCTTTTATCCCAAAGTTATTGTAGCCTGCTGTGATACAGATGCTTCATGAGAAAAATGCAGTTATAAAATGGTTCAAAATTAAAGTAAACTTTTAATTCACTCTGTGTCAAATTATTTCTGACTGTATAGTTATGTGTTGACAGGTTTTCCAAAACCTGTTCTCAAATTGCACAACACTTTCGCTACTTCAAAGGCAGAAACCATCCCACTGAGGACTGTTCTGTCCTTTAGAGCTCAGAGCTATAACCACAGAGGCTTCCTCCTGCAGTATTTTTTCCCTTGAACTGCTGCTGCTTTGTTGCAGCAGCTTTCTCAGCGAGGCAGCTACACTTAGTGCCTGGCCTGCAAGACACGTACTGTCCTATGGTCAAAAAATCAAATAAAAATATAAAGCAGCATAAGTCAGAAGCATACTGTCAGTATGAGGGGGAGAAGGTCCTTAACAATTCTCAGCTGCTCCACTAGCTTTAATTCATTTTCAGGTGTACTCAGCCTTCAGTTCCCACGTGAGATAGGACCTGCATGCAGCTTGCTTTCTCTTAGAGGCAGCACCTGTGCGGCTGGAAGTGGGTAATGCTGTTCTTAACTGCTGACTAATTTATAGACTGCACACATCTGCACTCTGCAGCTGTCACCAGCCTCTGCCCAGAGTGCTCATCCTGCCTCAGAGCAGCAGCTTGCCAGCAGAAGATCACAGGGGGAAAAAGCTGTAAAGGATCACAGCTCATGGTAGGATCCCAAGGAGATGAGAGCTGAAGCAAACTACAAAAGTGCTTTCCTCTGCTTACAGAGCAGATGAACTGCAGCTATGGTGACGTCTCATTGAGTAACCCAGTTTCACTCCTCCCAGCAACATGTGCACTAGATGGTTGTTATAAAACATTTCACCAAATAATTTTCTTCCTTTCTGAAACCTACAGCTCTAATTCCAGCTGTCAAGCTTTAAAAGGGGGTACATACAGTGATAGTAAAGGTTCTGTAAGAAAGCAATTCCAGTAGAAGGTACAAGGTGAAGTCAGTTTGTTTTCCTTGTGTTGTTGGCTTGCCTTGCCACTTAGAGAAAGGGCTGTCCAAAGGTGGGCTGGTATCAGCAACTCAGGAAAGTCCCTGCTTTCTAGGTGTGGCAGCAACATGCAGTTGCTTTAACACACCAATGTCACATTTCTAACACACCTTAGAACAGTGAAACACTTCATGCCCATACTGTGAAGCGACTAAATTATTTTATTTACACTTCTCAAAGTCTAGTTGTCAAGTACTCACGCTACATCACGCACTGCCAGCAAGGTAAAATAGTAATCAAGAAGCCCCATAAGGGGCTTGAAAAAAGAAAGCTGTTCCTTCTAAGAAGACAAAACCATGCCTGTGCTCAGACACAGAAGTGACTCACTGGTTTGCTGAGTGAGTTAGGACTGTGTGAAGACGTTGATTCAGTGTTGAGCATCACACACAGCTATGCATTTTGGTGGGCTGGTCAAAAGTAGTTCACTTGGTCAGCTTTGGATTGTCGTGTGCCACTGTTCTCAGAATTTCACATGCCAGGGAGGCAACAGCAACATCAGCGTGAGAGCTAGGAATTAAACACAGTGACAGCTGTTAAATACCCTCAAGGGAAAACTTTTTGTTTAAATTGCAATTATCTATGCTGGAAAATTCTCAGCATCATCCATTGAGTAACTTAACCCCATTTTCCTGTTGAGCAAGGACACGCAACTGGTGATTTTATCCTGCAGCAGATCTTGTGTAAAAATGAGTTCCAGTTTAAATTCACAGTAACTGCTGCCTTGCCCAATCTCCTCCGTGAACGGGAAGATAAAATCTACCATGTCCCCATGAATCCCACACACACACACACAGCTTGACAGCAAAATGACTCCACTTCTGCTTTCTCCCATGCAGAAACAAGAAGGGTTTTTTTTTTTTTTGTTTTTTTTTTTTTTTTTTTTTTTTTAATAGGCTGCCATCCTTCATTATTAACTCAGGAAGTACAGCAGTAGGCCAACTTGCAGCTTCCCTTGTTGCTGCTAATGACAGATACCTACCGACACTCCATCTTCTGGGGAACACAAAACTGCCCATGAAATCCCAAAGATCAGTCCATATTGTAAATTCCACCTCACTATGAAGCATGATGGGTTGGTTACACACCAACCCCAAGGCTGCCTGTTCTGACTAGCCAAGAATACGTAACAGAGAGTTTGGCAAGAGGCAGCTGCTACAAGGCAGCAGGAGAGCACCGAGAGCAGCTTGCTGCCCAGCCGTGTCCCTGCCAGCAATGGCACTGCTTGCTTGTTGTCTTCCTTCTGCTGCACTGAAAGAGGAGAAACCGGTCTGTGAAAAACAAGCGAAGCAAAAACACGCCTCACCCACTCCGACCTGGTGATGGTACGTGGGTGGCAGGGCCTGGGAGTTCAGGCTGCCTGTGTTTCCAATTCAGCATGAAGTTCGGAAAGGCTTCTTTGCAGGGCTCAAAGTACAGGTGAGAAGGGGAGGCTGAAATGAGTAGGTGACAAGGGATATTCTAGGGAAGATGGCAGAGGAGAGGGAGTTTGAAGTTTGAGGAGTCCGCAGAATGTCCATAATGTCCATATACAGAAAGACCATTTGGCTACAGTTGACTGAACATGCTAACCCCAGCCTTTTCCTGTCTACCCTGTAGGCCATTTGTCCGTGCTTGAGATCCAGGCTAGATCCCTCCCAGGCTCCTCAGCAGGTGAATGGACAGAGATGTGTGTTCCTTAAAGAATGGGAGGAGGGAAAATGAAATCCGTGAGCTCCTGGGAGCCTTCCTGACACTGCTGCAAGCAGAGGAGCCTGACCTATGATTTGGTCTCCTAAACATCTCGAGTCAAACGAGAGAGGCTGCTGCTTATTTTGGACTCTGTAGCATGTGGTTTTCTGAGTGCAGAACTGTGCAGATAACAATTAGAGATCAGAAAGGCAGATTCAGAGCTGGCTGGTGGATGGGCTGTGCAGTGTATTTAACACTGAAATGCAGTGAAAGAGATTGAAAACATGTTCTAAAACAAGAAAAAAATCTTCTTTTCCCACCGCCACACCACTGTCATCTTCAGTGGCAGTGGCAGTGTCTCCCTTAGGGAGAGCTGTCATTTTGTTAGTTGGATAATTTACCATGCTGTACAAAAAATGTGAGTCAGCAGCTGCTCAGGATGGGTTTGCTGTGTCCCAGCACACAGATCCTCAAGCTCACCACTTCCTGAGCATTTCCTCTCTATTCACATCCCTGCTCCCATCACAGGGTGACATCAAGGAGGCATCCCAGACCACTGCCTGTGTTTGAGAGCACGGACAGCACTGCACAAACTGAGTGTTTCAAGAATTGATCTATAAAATACACATCTCAGATTTATTTTCGCCAGGAGCAAAATGGAGCCTAACAGCCTGCAGTTGGGGTGCAGAGAACAGCAGTGCATTCATTTATACATCCAAGGGGGGACTGAGGTGAGGGAAAGTCCAAGAGATAGGAGCTGAGGTCTGGCCAAGCTGCTGGGACCGGCACCTCTGTTCCAGCAGAGGAAGGCCTCTGCAGTGCCCACAGTTTCATGGCTTTGCTGGGAAGCCACAGGTATTTGCAAACAAAAGCATCCCTGTTCTTCAGCTGCATATTTAGGAAAAATAAAATAAAATCAATCAGCTTGCAAGCATACCACACAGTTTGGTTACTTTAAAACAGGGCACAACTACCACATTGTGCATCTCGCCCACTATGCCAAGAAACACGGACCAGTATCCGGTCATAAAAGAGACTGATTGTTTGAAATAAAATAAAAAAAAACCAAGTTTAACATGACAGATGTGCACCAGCACAGGCTGGCGGTGGCAGCTGACTTTGGCCAGCCACAGCTGGGATCAAAGCGGGCCACAGATCCGCCACACAGCTCTGATGGAGGGGGCCAAGGGTGGAAACCTGAGAGGCCTCTATGCAGGAGGCGGAGAGCTCCCATCCTGAAAGCCCCGAAGCCCGAGGGGACGCACCTGGCAGGCTGGGCCAGGCTCTGCAGAGCACAGAGCAGAGCATCGCCATCACTCTTCAGGCTCTCTGAGCACTTCTCGTTTGAAGTTATCTGGAACAAAAAGAAAGCAAGCTTATCAAAGGCATAGAAAGAAATTCCTCTCTGTCATTTTCTGTGGGATAGGGAAGAGGGAAACAAGTTACAGCATTTGTTAGCCTTGTAAATGGAATGTGACATTAAAGAGACCCAAGAGGAAAGTCCCTTTTACCAAACAGGGCTGAAGTTTAGGCACGGTCTGTCTAAAATGTCTCAGCATAATTAACAAAGTCCGTTCTTTTTCTGAGCGCCTGTATATGTGCGAGTTCACACATCACAGTCTGCTAACCCTGATTTCATCCTTAGGACCACTGAAAATACAAACCCCATTGATTCTGAATTCCAGGGGGGGCCGAGGAAAAACCAACCAAGCCTGTACCAGTCTTAACATCAGGACATGTGGGGTTTTCTCTGGTTGAAAGTCGCTGCACTGGAAACAACTGCATTTCAGTTGTATCTTGCTGCTCACCATTCATAAGGAATATTGCCTGCACAGGGCTGTCTCCTATAGAGCATGCAATGAATGACCCAGGCTGTATGTCCTTCACTACCAAGAGCATCCTGATCACAGCTGCATTTGCTGTGACCGCTTTCTCTCACTCATCTATAACAGCTGATTTGTGAGGTCTCCAGCCTTACACAGCATAGCCACACAGCTACAGCCAGCTGCACACTCCCTGACCCAATGTCAGAGTGAATGGGAAGGCCATGGGAACGCAGCTTTAACCTGCCCAGCATTGTGGCACAGACACTGTATACCTAACAGCTTGCTTCAGCTGTCCCCGGGGGGGGGGGGGGGGGGGAGAATGGAAAGTGCTGCATATCAGTTCCTGCTTACAAAGGTAAGTAAATCTTGGCCAAACAGAAAGGAAAAGGAGAGGATCAGAGCAGCTGATTATTTTGATACCGGAGGAGTTAATGCCTGAAACAACAACTTCTAATCCCAAAATCTGGCAAGAACTTTTAAGCCTTAGCATGCCATGGCTGGTCCTATTTACCACTGATCAAGCAACATGTCTTTGAGTCTGCCTTTTAAATTACATGAGAAGCTGTACTTAGAGCTGCCACCCCCACCATTTATCAGCAGTGATTCTCAGACACTACAACTGTAATCAGAACATCCTGTTGCTAGCAGGAATAGGGATCTGTCTGTAGTACACTAAAATCTATCCTGTGGGTTGGAGAAAAAAAAAACAGTGACCTCATTACCTAAGTATAAATCATTAGTAAGTTCTGATTACATGTTATTGGGCATTTTTACTCTCCTGAGGTCATTTCTGAACCCTCTGATCTATATTTCAGCAATCCATTATATCTCAGTAATCCATTCTCCTTTAATTCACATCCCATAGCTGCAAAAGACATTTTGTAATCTGAGTTCTGAATTTCAGACAAAGACAAAACTGTAACAGTATGGCTGCTGAGAGAGGGAAGTGCTCCAACCACAAGACTCTGCTGTTCCTCCCAAGGGAGAGCTCCTAGCCTCTACTGAACACTTCCAACCAACTCTGAGGTACCCCTCATGCTCATTCCCCCCACTTATCGCACACACTTGAAGGAGAAGAGGTTATGGCAGAACAGTCACTGAAACCTGGATCATGCTTCATGGAGTTAAGATGTCAAATAAAAAGTCTACTGGTATCTCTAGTTCTAATAAGCCCTAAAGCTTAGGTGCTGAAATCTGTACCACCTCCATGTTCTTTTAACAACTTGTCTTCTGTGCATTACACATCAACCATTCAAAGCATGCTCAATTATAAAACCTTATATCAGTTTTTTGTTTTCTTTTTCTTTTCATTCTGAAAAGCTTTACTTCAATGAATGACTTAATCCTATGGAATTTTAGGATCTGACTACAAGTTTGCCCGTGTAGCAGTGTGCCTCATGCCATTATCACCATAGAATCACAAAATGGGTTGGAAGGGACCTTAAAGCCCACCCAGCCCCAACTCCCTGTCATGGGCAGGGCTGCCACCCACCAGACCAGGCTGCCCAGGGCCCCATCCAGCCTGGCCTTGAGTGCCTCCAGGGATGGGGTACCACAGCTTCTCTGGACAGCCGTACCAGGGCCTCACCACCCTCTGAGTAAAGAATTTCTTCCTAATATCTAGCCTAAATCTCCCCTAGCTAGACAGCACTGCAGTGATGCATTGCCAGCAGTGCAGGTGGTATCCCAAGGCAGGAACTGGATCAGCAGCACTTTGCAGACTTCTTAATGTATTAAAAGATTGCTCAGTTTTTGTCTTCATTTTGTTCCACAAACAAAAATAAGTTAACACATCAAGCTGTCAGCAATCAAGCTTTTTGGAGCCACATGTACTTCTCATGCGTTTCACTGTCCTCTTCCCAGCTCTTCTGTATCCTTTATCCACACCAGTTCTACTTCAGTTAGAATCTTACCAACTTCTTTAATGATCTCTTGTAACAATGCTGATTTGCCAGGGCTGGCAACAGCACATACTTGATCACATAATCAATAGCTGTTCCATTAATTTAAAAGGTAATTAAAATCTCAGTTTAGTTGCACACTCACTGCAATTCTAAAATAATTTCAAAATGGCTCTCCTTTGTTAAGCTAATAGCCATTCCAAAGCTTTCCTTCCTTCAGTTCTATTCAGCAAGGATGAGTCATAAAGAATTCCATAACTGATACACGAAGATCAGTATTACTTACACTTGAGAGTAGCTGTCCAGGTATTGCGGGGCTGCTGAGGGTGAGTGCAGGAAGGGGGACAGCATGAAGCACCCAAAGGAAGAATGCTTTTGTGGCACTGAGGGACATGGTTAGCGGGCATGGCGGTGATGGGTTGGCAGTTGGACTGGATAATCTTAGGGGCCTTTTCCAACCTTAATGATCCTGTGACTCGATGATTCTTTGCTAATAAATTGAGAAGTCAACGATTCTTGGCCCAAGAAATTTTTGCAACTTGGTTTTCAAGAAAACGTGGAGATCTAAGAGAGTTACTTTTCTTAAGGCCTCTGGTTTCACCATACTTGCCCTCGTTAGTCAAAGCTCACAAATATAGTAACTTAGGACTGAGTTAAAAGTGACCCTGCGGCAAGCTGCTCTGTCACCATTTAGAAGAGAAAGGCATCATCATAGAGTCACAGAATATGCAGATTTGGAAGGGACCCATAAGGATCACAGATAACTGTTCTGCTTTTTGGAGCTTTAAAGAGACTGCAGGCCCGATCTCTGTGAAGCAGTGGCGCACAGACACAAGCAGGCTGCTTCATAAATGCTCTTTCACATAAACTTGGCTTTCTTTTCTAAATGTGGCTCAATGTTCTAATCTCAAAGTGATGCTTCCCACTTTTTCCTCAAGCTTTAAATGCAAGTAAGGCAATAATCTTGCAGGATCAGTTAGCCGAATTTCTCACTCAGCTTTGCTAGCAATGGGAGCAGCCACTGTCAGTACATGGGCTGGTTTACCAAACAAACACCAGATATTCACAGGTTTAGAATCACTGTGACAGCAACACGAACCCAAGCATTAAGCATCTCAAAGGTTCTTCTGTGAACAGGAGCCGTAGCTTTGGCTCATGCTGCAATCAGAATACGCACATTTCTTCCCTGTGCACTACCTGAGCTTCTACGTAGGACATGAAGAAACTGAAGGAATGTCACAAAATACAAGGTGTTGTCAAAGCATCGCCACAGCCAATGTGACAGCCCAGTGAATAAGTGAATGGATTGGCATCACTGGGAACGGGGCTGGAGAAGAAAACCTCGCCATGCTGCTGACATCTTGTATCTTTACATGTCCTGAGATGGACTTTTTCTTCCAGTCTGTCTCACCAAGCTATTTGCAGGCAGTGCAGGAATCAAACAAAGTGCGTTCCTTGGTTTGTCATTCACCATTTGTGGACAGTAACACTCAGCCACTGCCTCTTACAGAGGAGTGCTGTGACCAAGAACATGCTCAAGGAGAGATCAGTGCAGGTGAGAGTGCTCACGAGAGTGCTGCACAGTACTGTTGCTCCCCGTGATGTATGAGATTTCATAATAAGGACTGAGCACCTCTGTGACATCCGTCCCATCAGAGCAGGCTTCCTTGCTACTCTTCTCTCTACAAATGGCTCACCGCAGAGAGGCAGACGGAATGTGTGTGGGAAGAACAAATCAAGTCAGACGAGTTATATTTACGTTACTAATTGCCAACTCATCTGAACAGGCCTGAGCAATTTTGCTGGACCGTAAAAACAAGAAATGAAAGTTACAAATGCATGAGCATTCCAGGTGTGCTTTGGCAAGTACTACTATAGCCAGGGATTGCAGACACAAAGACAGTGTGGCCTTCAGATCCTGCAAATACATGTGAAAACAAGCAGGTATCTGTGGCAAAAGAGCCCCTACATCAGACAGTTTAACTCTGATTTTAGAATTCAAAAATCTTTTTTTTTCTTTTTATGAATAAAATTCATGTTCCGCTGAAGTCAGCAGCAAGCTCCATTTGACTTTGATAGCGCCAAGATTTCACCCAATGTGTTTTGTTGTCTTGTAATTTGTAGGTGTGCAGGTTTATTCCAAGCTTAAAGCAGTTTCCTCTGCTAACTTGCAGACAGCCGGGCTCCAGGCAGGCTGAGCACACTGCCTCAAGGGCCTGTTGCAGTGAGACAAGGCAGGTCTGCTCCCATTATATCACTGTTAATTGATTTTGGAACTGAGGTTGGAATCAGATGATCTTTGAGGTCCCTTCCAACCCAAGTCACTCTACAATTCTATGATTTTGAGTCTTCCTTGACACCTTTCACTTTATAACCCTTATAACCCTCTTTATAACCCAGGAAACAGACATTATCACAGCTTCTATTTTCTACAACTGAGTTCAGAATATTTGACTTAGTGGAGGTTCCTTTAGAACCAGTTGGCCACAGCAATTCCACCAGCAAAAGTAACCCACAGTCCTGTCCAGCAGATGGTAGCTTCAAGATGCCAGAGAAGACTTCCACACACTGTTGCAGGGTTATGTTATACATAGAATCATAGAAATATTAATGTTGGAAAAGACGGTTAAGATCATCTAGCCCAACCTCAACCCATCCCCGCCGTGCCCACTAACCACATCCCTGAGCGCCACATACACACATTTCTTGAACCCCTCCAGGGTTGGTGACTCCACCGCTTCTCTGGACAACCTGTTCCAATACATGCATCCTGTTCCATAGTGCACATTAGAAAGTCCAACATCAACATGACATTAAAAATAAACACTTGCCACTGTGTTGCTGGTGACCTCATCCACAAACACAGGTTCATCCATCATCTGCATGCTGACAGCTCCATGAGGTATCACTTCAGACTAATTTCAGTCTGCCCAAGCATCCCCTGCTGGGCCCAAATATCAGCTCTAGCAAAAAGGGCCATGGACAGAGCTTGTACACTCTGGCAAGACTCTCATAGGTCTCACTGTATTTGAAGAGACCAACAACTCCTAGACACCTGCTGGTCTCATATGAATTCCCCTGTACAAAAGAAAAAGGAGTAATCTATCATTTATATTTTCCCATGAAACCACAAAACAGCCTGACTACACAGTTTGGAATTATACCCAAATTTAACTGATATATGCTCCAGAAGTTAGGGATGGCCTCCTTTTCTGGGCGTAGCAATGAATACAACTGACCCCAGATCTTTCACTACCATACTTCATGCTATGGTGATTTAAAATTATTTCAAATGTTTCTATGCCCGTATGGGTAAGAATCATTACTACAGATAACTCATCTTCTCACTACTAGGAAAAAAGGTGACACCCAGAATATATTGGAAAGTGCTGACCTTTAAATGGCAATTACTATACAGGAAAAGTATGAAAGCAACCAAGCAAGTACCAATTTCATAAATGCCTACACATATCCAAGGACGCAAACACTTGAGCAGCCATGCCTGTGATGCAAAAAGGAACTGACTAAATCCCTATGAACTGCCAAATACTTACAACTCACTGGAGAAATTTGAGTTTTAATGCATAGCCTCAAAAAATTAAAAGATGAAAGAAATCCAAGAACGACAACAAAAAAAGCTGGTCTTGCTTTAAAGTGCTTCTCATAAAAATAAAGACTAAGACACCATCATGAAGCCATATTTGAGTAGATACTGTCAAACTGTCCTTTTACAGAATTGTTGGTGCAATTCAGGCTTCCCCTGGCAGAGCCTTTACATAGCATTAACTTTTGCTGAAGATGAAACAGAAGAACTTTGTGCTCAAACTGGTTATAATCTGGACTTGAGCACAGTGCCCCAACAACTGAAAACCTGTACAACTTGACTTCAGGTTTTAGATTTACCATTCCAAGAATAGAAGGAATATCAGGAGTTATGTTAAAAATACAGAATGTGAAAAATGAATACTTGAAGAATAAAAAGAGCAACAAAATCTTAAAAATCATTACAGACTATGAGCTTAAGCTAAATATTAAAGCATTAAACATTAATTCCTTCATAACCTTTATAGGCTTTATAGGCTATTAGAGGCTTAATTTCTATGGACACGTAAAACTTGATGTTTTCTTTTAGTACCAAAAATAGATGGTCCTTCATACAGTGGAAAAAGACAAAACATGGGTCTGAAGAGTTTTTATTAGAGGAGAAAGGCATCATTTTTATTCTTTGCATAAAAAGCAACTGAATATGTAAATGACTGAACAGGGATGTAAGTCTCTAAACCATCTATTTCTGAGGAAAATTACGCTTTATGTAATGGTTCAGTTTGCATAAAATTGTAAAAACGGTCATAAAAACAAATGAACTTCTAAAAACCTGTCTGCTCATTGTCGTGTGACAGATGGCTCTGGCTGCCTGGCAGGAAGCAAACAGTTACATAGTTGGTCCTCTCTGACCTCAAAAAGAATCATTTTGGTCTATCCACTTTTTCTGTTTGTTTGGTTCTTTCTTTTAAACGAGCACGGTTGAATTTAGGTATCTTTACAGCAGCCAGTAAGTCATGCATGTGCAATTACAGAGAAGAGGTCAAAAGGAAGTAATAGTGATGAGCCCAACAGATGACACAGCTGGGCAATCTCAACAGAATTGCTCTATGTAAAATTACAATGCACCAAAACACCAAACGAGTCCAGCAATACTTTTGTGCTTGCAGAAACAATGAATTAGGTCTCCATAACAAAAAATAACAATGATAATCACTGGGAATTATGCTGGCCTTGAATGACGAATCAAATAAACAGGTAGCAGGTTTCAGAATGCTTGGCTTCACTGTACAATCAGAAGAAAAACATCTGTCTGTGTGAAAACAGAGCGCTTTTCTCACTGCTGACCATGATAGTTCTGCTTTCTGGATGGCTCCTGTATCTATTCCCAACCATACTGGGCCCCCAGCATCCAAACACCAGCACAGCTAATCCCTACAGATGGCTCTCAGAAAGTGAACGCATTTCCAAAGAAGGAGATAAGAAACTTTTCAGGGGAACACAAGTCCACAGCTTGCCAGCTGCTGGAACAAATATTTTCCTCCTTGCTGCTCTCTCAAGAACAGGTTCCATACTTGACTCCCCTCGTTATAAGAGATCACCCAGCACAGACTGACTGAACACTTCAGCGTCAGTCATGAACAATCACCAAAATGGCAGCCCAACTCTGCACCCAAGGAAGATACGCACATTTCCAGACTTGCACTGCTCATTCCAAATGAACAGACTAAAGAGAATTAATACTTCCACATGCCAACTTGCAAGTAAGAGCTTCCATCAGGGGTCATCCCTGCTCACTGCAGCTCCTCCTGCGGAAAAACACAAGTTCTCTGTCACTCACATTCGGGATGTTGTTACTATCAGCCATTTTGGTCTCTTTGGACTCCATATGCTTCACCCTGAGTACTGCTGATTTAGTGCTATCAAGCAGCTAGTGATCTCATAATTTCATACCCATTTTCCTCTTCATATCTTAGCTCACAGGTACCCACACCTGGCTGATGACCACATTCATCAGTCATGAATAGATTCGTGAGCAGCTTTCCTTTACCTTTACCTTCCTTTTCCTTTACCAATGCACTATGCTCCAGCTCCTCGCAGTCTGTGTATGAAAGAAATCCTTACAGCCATCCCTAAAATAATACCACCTTCCTGTTCTTTATAGTCATATTTCAAGAAACAGATAAATTTAAACACTGCAGAATTTCTTTGCTGCAACTGCAAAACAAAAGGGCCCTAAGACAAGGTTAAATGATTTAGAGCAGAAACTTGCAAAGAAAAGAAAAATCACCCTTATTTATTTATTTATTTATTTATTACTCTCAGTACAGTGCATTACAGTCATCTTAATCTTTTCTTATCAGCTGACATTTCCAACTCACGCAAGAAGTGCTCTTATTATGCTAGAGAGCAAAAAGGATCAAGCTCTTCAACCTGGCAGTCTTCTATCAACAACAAAAGCAAAAAGATACAGCGACTGCAGGTCCAACATGATGTCATTAACCAATGACACAAATGGTAATGTACTCTATTTCTGTTGATAAAAGATGTCATGGAAGACCAAAGTTCATTTTATTTAAGGGCAAGCTGCTGGTAACTCATCCCTGACAGTTTAAAAAGAAGGGCAGCACATGACAACTCTGCATAAATACTTGATGGCAGATAGAATGAGGAGAGGGGCTGTGAGTGCAGCTCATGGGCATGGGGGATATTTCCTTCTGGTTTCACTGCCCAGCTGTGAGCAAAAGAAAGTAAGGAAGTCTCTATCACAGTGTCAAGGAAAGAACATAGAAATTACAAGCTAGCTACTTAAATTGTTCTTCCTCACCACACAGAAGGCTGTCTAGTACTGAGTTATCACTCCAGCTTATCTTCTGCATTGTGTATTCAAACAAATTTTAGCTAAATTAAAACTATGCAATTAAGTAAATAATCACTAGCACTTGAGCTTAAACAGTTGAAGAAATTACCAAGCACTTAGCTAGAATGTGACATCTATACACACACCCACTAAGTCAGCTAACTCAAACTACCACTGATGGGGATTTACAGTAACCCATTGCATCCTCTGCTGCAGAAGAGTTAGGAGCAACAATCAGCTGTGCTGTATCAGGCAAGGGAGAATGAATTTCCAAGCAAGGGGGCAACAGCTCCTTCAACATCTGTGCTCTCAGTACTGTGATGGAAGTTCTTATTTTGAAAGTTCTGTCAATGATAAAATTCTGAGCTACCAACAGAGGAAAGACGCTAGTGCAACATTTTTAGTGCATCTTTATTTTCATAAAACACATCCAAACTGAAATTAATTATGTCATCTATTAGTAACGTGGTCCAAGGGCCTTGACAAATGAACTTCTATGGGCTTAGCTGCCATGGTTTTTTGTTCTGTTTTTAAAGTAAAAATCACTGTTCTAGCTGGCTGCTGCATTTCACTGCCAGTGGTTCCTGACACCCCAGAGCAGGAACAGGAGAATAAAATCCCTTCTTATATCACTGAGCTCACACACCGTTATCACTAAAGGCGGAGAGTAAGAGGCAGAAAACTGAAAAGACAAAACTTTCTTGGTGAAGAAACAAGTCCACAACAAAGGGAGAATCTTGCCTTCCATAGACACAAAACGCACCGAACTGCCACACTGAAAAGCCTTTTTCCTATAGAAAGTAATCAGTTTAATTTGGATAGAACATTCGCTGGAAGACAAACTGATTGTTTCTCTTTGTAACTCTGTAGTACAACGAAGACTAACCGTCATTTTGATGCTTATCTTGAACAAGCAGCCTAAAAGGCAATGTCTAATAAGAAAAAAATTTAGGAAGTGACTTTTATGTAAAATTGTCAAGCAAGTCCTATTGAAAAGTATCATAAATATGAGCCCAGCTGCTGTGGCTCAACATTAACCAACTTTGTGATGCATTGTTTGTTTGGCCATGAGACGCTTGCTGAGACAAGTTAAATTTCAATCTTGAGTTGTATTATTAAGTCTTTCAGGGAGAAAATTCTTCTTTGTAGTTTTTGTTATCTCAAAATACGTTCTATTTGAGTATCAGCAGATGAACAAACATTCTCTCATTTTACACATGCATCGGCTTTTTGCTTTTATCTTGTGTGTGAAATTGGTGTTCAAGAAATGGATACCACTGGCTAAAAGCAATCCTAATGAATGCAGGGGTTCTGAGAAACTTCGCCCACGCAGATCAGACGGTGAACCTTACACTTAGCTTACAGCACTGCCATTGCTGCAGCTTTGGCTTCAGCTGAATAGACAATCCTATCGAACTGTGTACAAAAGGCTGCCGACAGCACAGCTTTCAGCTATGATCTAATCAGGATGTGAACTGGGTATTTACCCCCTCGTTTTCTTTGTGACTATGAGAAGAAAGTTGTCAAGTATTATCATCGCTGCTAATATACACAGTATCCAAACACGGGATCCACATACAGCATTCTGAACTTTATAAAGCAGTTTGTTTTATCCTAGAGGTTTGTAGATAAAACCCTCCAGACATTTTTTTTGCTGATGGGCAGCTAATTACATCATTGTTTCCAGCTTGATGTTGCACAACTCCTATGAACAAGGTGTGCCTTAAAATTAGATGGTGCAGCCCTTATGCTTAACCCGATTAGGTCAATAATTTAAATATTAACACTGTGATGGAAACGAAAGCAGACATCCTCATTAAAAAAAGAAGCCATATACACTCATGTTGTGCTTTTTTAAGACAAGACTTAATGTTTTCAGACTCAGAACGAACATCTGGATGTCTGCCATGCAATACTGCCTTTTGCTCCCATACCTACAGTGGCAGTCAATTCGATAACTTTGTCCTCCAGGACAAGGTAACTGAGTCACAGCACAAACTGAATCATGTCACAATACAAAGCCGATATGATGATCTCATCTTTGTTCCAGGAAAAGTAATAAACTCCGTTTCCTATTTACACTGGAAAAAATCTAACTTTTGGTAAATATCTTACAAAGGCCCTGACCACACAGTACACAGAACAAGTAATGTGATTGGCACACTATTAAGGAAAATTTTCATGTAAGCTAGACGGTGGAGTTTTGAAGTCTAATCAGATCTACGATCCTTTCTGGAAAAGGTTAAGGTACGTGGAAATTATACTGATGTCAGGTTAAAAGTAATTTCATAGATTAAAGTAAAGATTTATTGTTCTATTTTAAGCACTCAACCCAATCTAAATTAGTTAGCTCATTCTGAAGCATGCAGAAACAAAATCTAAAATGACTAAACCTGACTTAAAAAGCATACCTGTCTAATCAAAGCCTCTAGCTCACCTGTTGGTTTTTTCCTGTGATTTTTTTTTTATTTGGTAGAACTAGCAGGAAAAGTTTTATCTTCTAAGAGTTGCTGATTGCTTATAAAGATTTGAAGAATGATTGAGATTATCATTCTAAAGCAGCACCCAGGGAACTGGGTGGATCAAGGGATTGTTAATGTGATATCAAGTCTTTCACATCCACACTGCTGATTTAAATTCAATCCAAGACAAAGATCACCCATCTAGTGGCCATCTGATGATGTGCAAGAGAGGTGATATCCTTACTCTTACATGCCTTAAGAACACTGAACTGCCAGCCAATTTGGCACTGTTTGCAGTGAAACCAAGGAACGAGTTGACAACAAGAATAATTAAATCAACTTTTTATCCCTCAATACAGTAATATAAAACAAGGCATTGGCTTGCTGGATCAGGTTTAGAACACAATTACTTTAATTAAACTGCTTATAATAAGCGTTTCAGACTTAAAGGCTACTAGGGAGAATTGAAATGAAGTATTTTAGTAGGGGAAAAATTACTAACTTCCAGGGTAGACATATTGGGTTTTAATGACTTATAATTTACAGAGAAGCCATCACTAGATGTGAGCGAGTTAGACAGCTTCCTATTGTGGTTTTCTGAAGGAGTAGTCATTATCACGTCAGCTGCTCATAATGTAGCACTCTTTAGTCTTCTCTCATTTCATAAAAGCAAACTAATCATTTCCAAACATTTATTTACCAGTGAATTTAGACTCTAGATTCACTTATAGATTATAGTAAATATATCATTTTAATATACTTACTAGTCACAGCTGTTCTACATATGCTTGTTTGAACAGTTTGCAACTCCTAATACTATGACTCTTCATTTACTAATGGGTCTTAGAACAGATTAACTGCATCACATACAAATATTACTCTTCGCTGACTACTGGACTGGATCAGACTAAGAGTCCACCTCCCAGGCCTAAAGCTCTTTGCTCCCAGTACATGACTACATTTCAGATGGCTACAATGGAAACCAAGCCCACAGCCAGCACATGGAGATGAACTGACTTGCCTATGTAAGGTAATCAGTGGGTTGGGCACACAGCAATTGATGCAGCAGGAGCAGAGCCTATTCCCTCAGTCAGCCTTCTTCCTTTCCCCATTCCCTCCCAAAGGTACTCCTTTCACCCCTTAACCCAAGGCCGTTCCACCCCTTAACCCAAGACCCAAGGAGGTTCCCAGCAGGAACCTCTCAGCTCCATGGCAATTACTTCCCACCTTTAGGACAGGAAACCACCAGAGCAAGAAATGGGAAAGGCTAGAGGAATCCTTTGTTGAGTCTTTCAAAGGATCCCTCTACTGAGTTCACTGCTCTACTAGGGATGCCAGCCTCTTTCCCTAGCTAGGTCCCAGGAAAAATCCAGACAAAAAAGCCCCTTACTCCAGGAAGAGGTAATACGGTCTCTAAATACTGAAAAGTACTGACCATCCACAGGTGTCTCCCTCCATGACTTTACCAAAGCTCATGTAGGTTCTAAAATGCTACCCTACAGCAGGTTTTCATAGCAGGCCAAAGCCACCCAGCACAGCAAGACAGGTTTCTTAGTCAGGGGTGAAGAGTAAAGCCACAGGCTGTAAAAGAGGACAACTTCCAGGAAGATACTAGTGATTTTCCTGCTGATTCTTTCCTACTCTCTTCCTCTTGTGCATTCTCTTCCAGCTCCTGTTCACCCCTGGTTTTGCTAGCCATTGCTCTGTAGACACCCACACACTTGTCTTAGGGGATATACTGCATATTTGTCTTAGGGGATGAAAACAGCAAGCATAAGTTAGGGGAAGGGATTGGGGGACAAGGTTCCTTCACATTATTACAGAAGTAACACCACCATCAACACTTCTTTCAGTGTTCCTGGGGAAGCCTTGGGTACAGTCCTCTGTGGAATGGTTGGTGAGAACATAGTGATGACTGTGGCCAAATTCACAAGATTCGGCAAATGACTGAATCAACGGAACCCATGAAGAGAAGGTCTAAAGAGGAAGCCCTTTCTTCTCAAATTTCCTGTGGTCTGTAAGAGGGATGCCACCTTCTGCCAGGAGGCAGCTAATGTGCTTCTTGGTACCCTTCTATGCACAGTCTGGCAATCCTGGCGATGGCTTGGGGGGTTGTAACCAGAGGATCTTTGAGGTTTCTTTCAACCCAAGTCATTCTATGATTCTAGGATCCTCCAATTCCTCTATCACATGAGTGGGATGTTTGATCAGAGAAATGTGACTCAGGACAAGGGGTCTTCCTGGAGCCAGACTTTGCCCTCTCTTTCCTGTCCTTCAGTACACTAGGATGGGTAAAGCACGTGCCTTCAGACTCTAAAGCATATTGCACCAGATGCCAACTTGCCATAACCAAGTAGCCTTTTTCACGGTATTACGGTAAGTGGACTGGCATATAACTTTTGCTACATGCCAGCACTTTTCCAGCAAGAATAAGGCTTACTTTTCTTCCTATCATGCAAGCCAAAATTTCCAAAAGGCCTTTATAAAGTCCATGTCCTCTGACAGCCTATTGTAAAAATGACAGTAGGCCAATCCTCATCAAAATTAAAATCTGGTGACCACTGCAGAAAACAAGCAGCAGTCCAGGAGAGGTGCTGACCCAGCCAGAGGGAAGCTTCTTACTTCTGGTCTGACGGACACTTCTTAGAGTAATATCATGCAAGCTCCAAAGTCTGTATAGTTAGGGTAATTTTTCCCTACATACATTATTAATATCTGTCATTACTGATATGATACTGAATATTATCTGCAATTCTGTCATCCATTCAATCAATATTTTGTCTGCAACTCTTCACAGTCAGTCTTAGTTTTAAATAACTCTCTATTATTAAAAACCTTTGTCACATTGCTGTTCATCTCTTTACTCAGACAATTTATGAATACATTCCATAGGAAAGATCTTGGCGGGATTACGAGAGTTGCTCACATTTATCGTGAAAAACTAACCATTTATTATTTCTTATCATTTAAGCTGTTATTAATCTTGAGAAGAACTTTGCTCTCTTCCAGTATCTTTGCTGCTTTAGGAAGTCCTACTGATGGACCTTATGGAAAGCTTTTTAAAAATCCAAGTTTACTATATCAGATAGATTACAACTCTACACAAACTACTGAATCACTTGGAAAATCTGGAGAAATATGAATTTCATTTCAGATGTGATATTGACTAAGGTGTCATATTTACCTTTTCTTTTCCTGTCCTTTCCTTATTACCATACCTACCATTCCTGTCTTAGAAAAGTCAGAGTTAATTGTTTGTAGATCCCTGGAGACCTTTTAAAAATTTTAGTATAGATGATTGTACTTGATAGGTTTCATACCACAATTACAGGGTAAGCAACTTCATGAGTTCCTCTACAATTTCTGGACAACTGCAGAAAATCACCACCAGGAACAGCTGACCTGTTACTACTCAATTAAATTACTCTAAAACACCTTTTTGTAACTCCTCAATTTGTAGACATTTCCTTATACATAAAAAAAAATGTTTGAGATGACAAAACTGTGTAACTTTTACTAGCAAAGATCAGAAAATCTGAAAAGTGAAGTTTGTGGCATAAGACTTTCCCTCTTCAGAGGAATACTTCCTATGCCAGCATACAAGATGAATCTTTGATACAAAGATTTAGTAGTTTCTCAAAGCTCTGTAGATAGCAATGAATGACTACTTTCATTGCCAACCATGTATTTTTTCATTTGATGAACTGATGCACCATTAAAGAGGACTGTCTATGAGCATGAAGAACGACACTCTTGTCTCTATAAGACAATTACTTGAAAAATATACACATCAGAATATAAACCAGATAACTGATCGTGATAGCTAACTCAATAATCAAATTCTAGAAGTACAAAAGCAATAACCAAAATTATTTCTTCCTCAATGTTTATAGACAAGCATTCCATTCAAATGTAGAAAACTACAGACATTTGAAAGTTCTTGTGGATGTCACACCTGGAGGTAAGCCATCTCATCACCTTGAAATGGTTTCTTATGATTTCTCTTGAAATACACCCTGGATAAATCTCCTGAAGATAATACAGTTATTGGTGATTGTGTCTGTTTGTTACCACGTATCCATTCAAAAATTTTGCATTTCAGAGGGGCTATCCTAAAAAGCGACACTCAGTGACACTCCCTATAAGGCTTAGCTTCTGAATTTGCTCCTAAAATTAAAATGAGAAAAGTTTTTGAAGAGCATATTCCTATATATTTGTAGCACACGTATGACAAGCACATAAATATAATTAATATATCTAACTTCTGAGTCTGAGAACAAATTGTGGGTGTATTAGTTCTTGCTTAATGAAAGTACCACTGAGAAGTGCTTTTTGAAAGGATAATAAGGCAGTGCAGAGGACTAAGATTCACAAAACTATTTAAGAGAAGAGGATAATTTTGTAATGGGTGTGGACTGTGGGAGTTTTCTGACTGGATGCTCAAAGCCAAGAATAACTAACCCTTTCTTCTTTTCCTAAATGAAACAAAACCTTCTCATACAGACAACACATAAATTGAAAAATGTTACTGCTATAGGACATGCAAGTACATTAAAACCACCAGGATATTACAGCATTTAATAAGCAGAAATCATAGTTTAGAGAGGGATACAAAATAAGAAATGTAAAATTAGAAAATGTTTGTTGCAGATGTATCTGAAAACATAACCACAATACTCATGAGAACACTGTGCTTACAGTGTTAGTAGAGGAAAATTTGCATAATTAAAAGGCATTGATAATTTTCATAAAGCAGGTGTAGCAGTAAGAACATCACTGCATTGTAATTAGGAGAATTATATGTCAGTCTCATTTCAAATTGAACTCTGAAACTTCAGACACGTTAGTGACATTTATATGAGTAAAAGTTACCGGAACAACCATATTTAAAACACTAATGGGCAACTAACCTTTAGTTTGTTAGTTAAAAAAAAAAAAAAAAAAAAGACTGTCAAAAGTTTGCTGCTAACCAACATTTGAGGGCAAAAAAAAATTTCTCTAGACAGTCTTTGATGATGTGGGACTGGAAGTGCTAAATTAGGGGAAATGTCAAAGAATGGCTAGGGTGTGGAAACAGATGGATGACTGGCACACAGCAAAAAGTGCAGAAATCAGACTGTTAACAAAGAAGTCTCATGGGTGAGGCTGCCCCAAGAATAAGCTGGAAGCTGGCAGTGGGGAAGGAAGAAGAATCTGGCAGAGGGCAGTTATGGCCTTATGGACTTCATCTTTTATTTCACAAAAAAGGGATCAGGGAAGTCAAGGCACAGATGGAACTGAATTTGGTGAGGGATATGAAAAAGAACAAAAAGAGTTTCTTTAGATACACTGAGCAGAAGAGACAGGCAAAGGAGCAGTATCCCTCTAATAAATGAAAAGGGAAAGTCAGTCTCCTCAGACTGAGAGAAGGCTGAGGTACTTAACAAGTTCTCGCCTCATTCTCCATGGCCAATCAGGCTTCCCACACCTGCTCTGTCCCTGAACTTCTGAGCAAGGGCTTGGAAAGCAAAATCCTCCCTGCATGAGAGCAGAGCATGTCTGAGACCAGCTCACGAGGCTAAATGTGTACAAGGCTATTGGGCAGATAACATGCATCCCACAGTTCTGAAGGAACTGGCTGATGTGGTTGCAAAGTTGCTCTCCATCATATTTTAAAGATCACGTCTGTCAGGCAAAGTCCCCTGTGACTGGAAAAAAGGGAAACTTCATTCCCATACTCGCGAAAGGTAAAAAGGAAGACCTGGGGAACTACAGGCTGGTGGGACTCACATAGATGCCTGAAAAGATTGTGGAGTGTTGCACTTAGGTAGAAGCAATCCCAGACATGAGTACAGACTCATTGAGAGCAGCCTTGAAGAGAAGTACTTGGGGGTCCTTGTGGACAAAAAGCTGGACATGAGCCAGTAATGTGCACTTGCAGCACAGAAGGCCAACTGCATCAAAAGAAGGGTGGCCAGAAGGGTGAGGGATGTGATTCTTCCCCTCTACTCCGCCCTCATGAGGCCCCAGCTGGAGTACTGGATCTAAGCATGGTGCCCCCAATACAGCAAAGATGTGGACCTGTTGCTAAAGGTCCAGAGGAGGGCCACAAAGATGATCAAAGGGCTGGAACTCTTCTTTGACAATAGGTTGAGGGAGTTGGGCTTGTTCACCTTTGAGAAAAGGCTTTAGGGAGACCTCACTGTGGCCTTCCAGTACTTGAAGGCACAGGCACGAGCACAAGCACAAGCACGAGGAAAACTGACATTTTACAAGCTTTGACAGTTACAGGACAAGGAAGAATGGCTTTAAACTAAAAGAAGGGAAATTTAGGTTAGATATTAGGAAGAGATTTTTCAGAGGGTGACGAGGCACTGGCACAGGCTGCCCATAGAGGTTACGGACATCCCATCTTCAGAGGCATTCAAAACCAGGTTGGAAGGAATCGTGGGCAGCCTAATCTAGTGGCTGGCAACCCTGCTCATGGCAGGGCAGTTGGAATTAGATGATCTTCAAGGTTTTCTCCAACCTAAGCCATTCTGTGATACTATGATTCTACAGAAAAAAAGATTGATTACTGGTTAGGGTTATCGTCAGAGTAGCACATTCCATGGAGAGCAGGTGGAATTTAAAATAGGATGACAACAGTTGGGAAAGGATTCTCCAGTGGATATGGAGCACCAGCTTATTGTTTTTCCTTCCCTTCCTTACTTAAGATGAACTCAGATAATGGAAACTGAGACACTGCCTATGTTCAAGTTTACTTCTGGGGCTGACTGACAGAAGGTAATATTTCTTTACATCCTCTCTTCACAAAAACCTGTAGCAACAGATGGATTCTGCGGCATAATCTAAAGGTCAACAACTTCTGACCAGCAAACTAATGGGGAACAGACCAGAGACTGTAGCAACATCAGCACTGGGGAACCTAATTAAAAATGGTGTTCATATTTAATCAGTGTTTCACTATTGCACAAGTCAAGAGGCAGCACCTGATGTGCCCGAGTTAAGCTCAAACCAACAAATGAAAATTCAGTCAGGCAGTTCATGATGTGGGCAAGTGGTCAGTAGAACCAGTCACTCGCATTCAACAGCAGAGGTCATCAAGCAGTGAAATCAGTGCAGTTACTGCAGCAGTAGCAATTTCAATTATGTAAATGATAATTAATTTTATTTAAATTCCAGAATTATTTTGTACTTTGACTATAATAGCCCATACTTTCTTCAGCACACACTTTTCTAAATATGCCTCGTAGAAACTTTTCCCTATTTTAGCAAACTTCTGAGATATTTTTAACACTACTGAAAGCATTTAGCTACATTTCCAGCCGCAGACTTTTAAACAGGAGCACGGAACATTGTTTCTCACAGAACATGTGAGAAAGGAAGCACACATTTTAAAGAGCTGGCTAAAAGCTGGTGCTTTGATTTTTGCCCTAGATGTTGATTTGATTCCACGAGACCATGAAGAAGACCAACCAGTGGGAATTAAAGCATTAGATCACAATAAATCAACAGACATGAAAACATTACTTCAGGCATTAAATTTACATTTTCCAGACCATTGGCTCTTGTGACCCAGAATATACTGGGAAATGTGAAATTCTGCTGTCAGTTCTGTATCTCAGTTTCACTCTAGCCCAAAGCAGCAATTGTAAAGTGCAGTCTCTGGCTTCACTCTCTTGCCCCACACTGCAGCATACTTGGTTTTAGGCATGGCATACTTACGATCCAACTGTACATAGGAGCAGGGAAGATAAGGACCTTGCTCAGATTCAGAGGGGGCTGTTTAAATGGTAACAGGGGACCATAAAATCAGCCACAGAGCTGCAGGAAGCTTTAGCGCACTGGGTGAGATGGGAAGTTTCAGATATTTTCTAATACAGAAGACATTTTTAGCGAGCATATATTGAGCTGCCACTTGTTGAATCATTTTGAGCTTCCAAAAAGACTTTTTTTTAAAAAAAAAGTTTCAAGGTATGGCAAAAAATTCATTGCCAAAGCAAAAGTCAACTTCTTGACTCAAGCAATAACTTTTCAGACAGGTAGCTTAAAACAAGTCTTCAGAAGTTTTAAAACTATAACCAGATAATAGTGATAGTATCTCTTGGTGATCTGTCAGGAAACTACAGAATAGCTTCGGAAAATTTAAACCTTAGAAAAATTGGAGCACAGTCACTCCAAAGTTACGGTTATACAACTGTTACAGAATTGCACTAGTCAGAAAATGCCAGTAGTAAGCAACCATACATGTCACATTGGGTACTGCCTATGCCAGAGAGGAAAAGAAAAATATATATTTTGCTGTATTTTGGCTAACCTGCTTTTAGCATGCTTTCTCTCCCTAGTCTCACCACTGTGTTCCCCTAACTCTGTGCTGCAATACATACCTTCCACGGGTGGCTTTTTTTCCCTCTTCCCCATCTGCACATTATTTCAGACATCACACTAGAATAACTCTGGCAACCAATGTTCCAACACGCTTGCTGCTATCAGTTTCAGCAGCAGTGCACAAAGGCTGTGATGGTTGCATCCTACCCACTGCTATTCAGTCTGCTCAGCTTCACTGAGCCACCCTAGTGGGAAACACATAAACGTCCCTTTTGATATCTAAAGTGAACAACAGCTCTCCCAGACCTCTAACTTCACCTCTCTTGCAGAAAATTCAGATAAAGAAAAATCAACATAATGAGCAAGTTTGTGTTGGGAACATTGACCAGGCACTAAAGAATATTTAATGCTCTCGAGCAATAACAAATCAGTTATGGAACATCTGTAATAATAGAAACAGAACATGATAAAAATACAGACAGGTTTTGGAGTGTTCCTGTAATAAATTACCACCTATCTGTGATCAAATATCATTAATGTAACAATATTCTACAGATAAAACTTCAAATCCATTCTCACTTCAACTGGCACTACCATAACAAGGCCTTGCCCTGCAAATAGTACACATGCCCTTTATGTGACATACAGTGAAGATCAACAGGTCTTCTGACAAATGGGGATGGTTTGGGAGCTGTAACCCTTCAATACACAAAAGGTGAAGTCTGTAGCATTTCTTTTTCATTCAGGGCAGCCATGGATGCAGCTGAGGGGGGTCTGTGCATCAGGCCTAAAGCCTGAGTATTCGAAGTAAGATAGTGCTCATCAAACTGGTCGCTCAGCTAATCATAAACTGCACCCTTTGCTCTTTCTACAAGAGGTCTTAGAGCAATAAGCAGCAAAGGGCATGAGTAAAGATTCCTCCTCTTAAAGAAATGAAGGGAGGTTTCTCTCCTGATGGATTGTTAGAGGACAGCCTGGTTGCCTAAGCTACATCCACACTTTTCCACGAGGCTACTCAAGGGTGGGAGCTCTAACCACATCCTCATACACACTCCATGGACACTCTGCTACTGGAGCTTAGGAGTTCTCCTAAGGAGGAGGCCACCCCTCACCAATCCATCCAAGCAAAGCAAAGACGTGGGATTCAGTCTTTGCAAGTCTCTCTAACCAGATTGCTTTCCTTTGGGATCAAGTTACTTATATATTTGATGACAATGAGTTTCTCGAAGAAATGTAAAACAAAAAACAGTTGTTGCAGTTACTGGGATGTTGGATAGATTTTAAAGTCATAGAATAAACTGGATTTAGTACAGAAACTTTCTTCACAGGATTTACTTTTAAAAATTACAAAATTAAATCCACAGAGACGTCATCCAGTAAACAGAAATATATATATATATATTTCCTTTCTGAAATCATATCCATTAATGTTAAATCACATACCAGAGAACTGAATCAAATACTAACTTTGGTCAAATATTTAAACCTATACTGAGCAGGAAAAAGTGTGATCTACTCACATTAGTGGCTTGTTCTGTAATACATTAATTTCACTAATGAAAGCAAGCAATTCTCTTTAGGGGAATGAACGAATGACTAAACAACAGACTTCAAATTTTATCAAGATAAATGAAGGAGTAGGGCTACAATTCTTACGGGGAAAATTTAACAACCTGTTACAGTAATTTCTGATTTTGAATCACAGTGCCCTACAACATAGATATTGGCATTCCACACCATGTCAAAACAAGTCCCAGTTACTGCAGGATGCAATTTCTTTTCTGATCCTAAAGCTGAGGAGGCAGATGCTAGCTAGCCCTCTTTTATATCTGCTTGCAATTGTTTTACTGTGATGGAAGAAAAGCAATTTAAATAATTTTTCTCATTCCACAACTGAGATGCAGTTTTTGTGACTTTACAATAATGGGTTGCTTCTAATATTACTGCCAATTTTCTTAGGGAAAATTACTCATATATTTATTGGAATTTAAGTTTTCAAGTGTTTATTTTTGCCCTATTAAGGATTCTTAAAAAAGGATGACAGAGCACAAAAGAGCATTTCCTGAACGCTTTCGTTCTCTTTACCTGTGTCTTTCAGGAACAATTCTAACAAATTGAAGTCATCCATGCATCAAAACTTTCTGGTACAGCTATGTAGCTTAAGTGGTACTTTCCAAAGCATTGTTTTCACAGTAAAAAAAAAAAAAATGATTTTACCTATTCTCCTACTTAAGGTAACTCACACTTATATAACAGCCACTACTACTATTTATTCGCACTGAAGCAGTGGTCAAAGGTCTGCCTCACAAGAATAGGGCCACAGCCTGCAGGGTGAGGTATAGAAAGCAATCTTAGACCAGGCATAAAGTACGGGAACATAAACAAGCAAAAAATAGTAATGGAGAGTAGAAGCAAAATGCTGTATCAAAATAACCTTTGTTATTCGGCTAAGAACACATTCAAAGTCAATTCCACAGATAACTAAGACAGAGCAACTGAGTGATGTCCTCTGCACAGTGGTGCAGACTTCTATTGTTTGTGTGCACAGGCAAGTCACCACTGCACAAGGTACAATAATACACGTCATTGCACCTTGGCACTTTTACTGGAAAGAGCCTATTCCTGACTGTCCTTTACAACAGCTTTGACATCAGCAGAATGATTCTTAGTTTACTCTAGCCAGATGAGCGTCAGACTCTACATGTTAGTTTCCCCAGTTTCATCAGTAACCTGTTCTAACAAGTAAGTCAGGTGTTAGAGGATCGGATGACTTTGGGAGAATGGAAGGTTATTCTGCAGGTTCTTCTTTCCATAGGACAATACTGACAATGGAGTGAAGATAAACAGGCATCCTTGAAGTGTTGTTATCTGTTAGCTACTCATTCCTTCAACATTTCAGTGTCATCTCAAAAGTGAATATCTAATAGATGAGCAAAAACAAAACAAAACAAAAACCCACAACAAAAACAGTTTAAGTGTTGAAGGAAAACAGATATTTGCATGGTAAGATTGCCAACATTAGCTTCAAATATGAAAATCCCTAAATGGCAGCAGGACTGAAAAAAATCAGAGAGCATACTTAAAAAATATCTGAAGATGGCTGTATTCTCTGAGCAAGAATGAAACTTTATGAAGCTGGAAAGTAGAGACTAGGTACAGGCACACTACAAAACAGAGAGCAGGTAACTGAGAAGAAAAGTGCAGACTTCCAATAAGCCACGGAACCATAATTACACACTCTTTTGTGAAGCTGTAACTCCTTCAGATCACACTACTTCATCAGTGGCCTGAAAACAAGTCACCATCAAGATCTAACTCCAAACATCACCTGCCCATTGAGCAGATAAAAGCGACTACTAATTTCACTCAAAATGAACTGTTCAGTCTGAAATTTCTCAGGTGCAAACAGGCTGCCCAGGCTGCCCATGCCTCTTGTTTAAGAAATGGCACAGAGGGACACAGTTAGTGGGCATGATGGGGATGGGTTGGTGGTTGGACTAGATGATCTTGGTGGTCTTTTCTAACTTCAATGATTCTATGGCTCTGTGAAAGCCAGGCACAGTGTAGGAAGCAGAAACAATTGGGGGCAAGCGTGTGGGGGGTTCATATTCTGACATGTCACCCCTGCTAATTAACAAGCAAAAACAGAGGGTCCAATTTAAGTGCACTATGACAGAATATACCACTGAGCTATAGTTGCATTACAGAGCTGTACAGTGGCGCAGGGCAGAAGGGTCTGATGCTGAGCTCGATGGCTCAGCAAGCACAAAGCAGCTGCTTTTGCTGCCAACCATCCACCAGCCCTTGCTGTTTCCTGTGGGGAAGATACACAAAAGTGGGAGTTTCAAAGGCAGCCACAGTCCTACAGCTTTGGTTACTGCTCTGAGATGTGTTTGCTCGCTTCCAGTTACGCAGCAAGTTGATTCTTCGTAATTTAGATTTTAATTTACTTTAAAACTCTTGCCTTCAATATAGTTAATGAGTGCAATAACAGTACAGAACGTGTATTAGTCAGCGAGGACACCCACACCCTGGGTGTGTTATAGCCCTCGGCAGCACCGCTGCCCCAGCACACATCGGTGTATGCATGCTGGCTGACAAAAACACGCCTTGTTGTGTGTTATTGCTTACATAAGACAGGACTTAGCAGATGTAACTGTATATTAATGACACGCCTTGATACACTGTTAAACTGGAAACCATGGTTGTGCTCCATCAGAGGTTTAGGTGTGTGTTGTGTTACACAGAGCAAAATTAATGAAGAAATCCTGTGCTCTTGCTAGCCGGATCTGAGCAATACTCTGGGAGCGAGACCGTGCTCCTCACTGACCTACAGCAAACCAGATCTGGGCCACCCCACATTGCTAAACACCTCTCGAACACAGTCCCTGACCTGAAATGAGCTGCAGTGGCACAGTTCACATGGATGGGATGCCCATCTTCGGTGGGCTGCAGGCTCTCCATCACTGTGACACAGCCTGGGCATGAGCCGCTGTCAAAGGAGCCTATCTCTGTGTTCAGAGAACATCCCTGTCCTCCTCCCTATCTTGTGCAATCAGAGGGTGAGAAATGGGAAGGGCCCTGGCCAGCTCCTCCCATCCCAGTCTCCTAGGCCTATGTTAGCTGACAGCCTTTAGTCAGCCCATGCTGGCACCAGGGAGGCGGCAGGAGTGCAGCTTGGCCTCCCCTCTGACGCCAGCCCACACACAGGGCTGGTTGGAAGCGATCACAAAACCAGATCATTAACAATGCTGGCAACAGCCTTCCCACAGACACAGTTCTCCCAACAAGAAGCTGCCTTGCCCCAGTGACTTCTTTCATCTGAGCAGGGAGTTAAGGTGGCTCTGTGCTGCACGGCAGAGGGGCAGATATCCCCCCAGCTCTGCTGGAAACTGCACCGAAGTCTTTACTACAGCAGGGCTGGCTTCAACAAAGCTGTGCCAAGTGATGCCAGCAGAAGTCCCAACCACTACTGTTTTAATTCTGATTTGTTGCCTTAGATTACAATATCTTACACTTCTTCTAAGGGCACCAACCAAGATCTCCCTTTCTTTATATTTTTTCCCCTTTAACGTTTCAAGCTTCCTCACCAGGAAGGTTTTACTTCCAGCCTCCATCAGCTATCCTACTGGCTCCTGTGAAAGAAATAAGGTGTTAATTAGGGTGTTAATGGCTACACAAACACCTTTTTGTTTTTTTGGTTTTTTTTTCTTTTCACTTCAAGGAAGAATCAGAGCCTGCTGGAAACTCAGCATCCCTCGCAGAAGTGTTAGACTGCATAAAAAATTGAACAAACCAAACCTCTGTTAGTCAGCACACTGTGTAGGTAGTCTTTGGCTTCCAACAGCTCCAAACTACAATTCTTTTTTTTTTTTTTTCTTTCACCTTTTATTTGGAACCATTTTGTTGTGAAAACGAGCTACAGCTTTTCCTGCTGTCTTTATATGATGGAGTATATTTTTAATCTTTAACATTCCATACCAGAGTGCATCTTCACAAGGAAAGTGCTGTGTTATCACTGGAAGCAATGCGTGGTTTCACAAGGCAGCTGAGCCAACTTCGCATCCTGCTGCTGCTGAATGAGGCTTCCTTCCTGCTGAGCTTCCCAGTGCCAGTCCACAGTTGTGCTGGCTCTGGCACTTGTCTGATACTTCTGGGAGTACCACTCACTCACAGTACTGACAGGAAACTCTTCACTTTTATTTTGCTGGCTTTACATTCTGCCAGTTGGGTGAGCTGAACCATCTGGAAAGGGGAGCAATGTGAGGAGCGGGGGAAGTAATGGGGAGCACGTACTTGGGGCATCCTGACACCAGCAAGCTGCTAAAATGGCTGGGGCACCTTGTGAAACCTCACCCTACGGGCATGGCTTTACTAAATCTCCTGATACAAATGAAGAGTTTGCTACTACAGAAAGAGACACGTCCTAAGTAGTCAACTGATTTCACGTGAAACTGTTTCAGCTCACTGAAGTGTCAGAGGACTACCTGGGGTGGCAGGTGTTTTTGTCAGGTCAGCAGCTTGCACTGGCACCGCTTCTGCTCAGGTGGAGGTGGAAGGTGACATAAGACAATAGCAGAACTGCATGGCAGTGCTAGGACAGAAGAGAACAGCCAAGGAGATGAGTGAGCCCACTCCATTTCAGCTGTGGTAAGATCTTATAACCTGCGAAATCACAACCAGCAAAAAATAATACACACATAGGTTGCTCCAAAAGTAATGCCTCCTATTTATTTCCATTGAAACTACAACAGATAAAAAGAGCACAAGAGCACTCTTTGATAGAGAAAATTCTCAGCTACAAAAGGTTATTGTTTAACATAGACCCCACCATTTCCTATGCGTTTTCACCAGCAATAAACAAGTCTGACTGCCATGCTTGTAAAAATTTGTACCAGTGGAGATGACCCACCATTGCCACTGCTGAAATGCACCACCCACCGCTTCACTGTGCTTACATCCACCCCTTTGTTTCAGATACACTTCCATATCAGATGCCATTTTGTCAGACTGCTCTACAGCAAGCTGTGTTACCACTCTCAGCTTGATGAGTTAATTGCAACAAATCTTTGTTCACTTTATCACAAAATCAGCAGGGCTAGCTCAGATTACCCTCAGCCATAATCTAAACTGAGCAGCAGAGAAAATGTTGGTTGTTACTTAAAAATAACTTTTGTAGATGTCAGGTGAATTAAAAACCTTACTTCCAATCCTGCAGCCAGAACTCAGTGGATAGGTCCCAGTAAGTGCTTGGCATCATACCAGGCTGTATACAACAGGCATACCATAGAGTTTGTCTTCTTAAGCCAGAGCAGTGGCACATCTGGAAGAGCAGTGCGATGAAACTTTGGAATAATGACCTTTGTAGCCCAGCCTCACCTGGATTTTGCTCAAGTGGACAGAGGGGTATTTTTCCATTACATCTGCTCAAAACATTCTCATATACTGGGCTTTTGATTACTCATACTCATTTTTTTTTGTTGTTCTGACAAAAGCTTATAGAAAAGATATTAAAAAGAAGCTTCAGATTCATTTTACAGAAATCTCCGGAGTCATAAACAAGCCAGGGAGTTCATGATGCCTGGATACATTAAGAATACAATCTTACAACCTGTTTCAGCTGGGGCCACTGACCTCTTCTACGAAAAGCAGCTGAAATTCTGTATGTTCACAACTCAACTCCAGTCCACATTTAATTCAAACTTTAACTAATAAATCTGGATCATTATCTCATCCTTACTTTTAACTACTACTAATAAGAAACTTTATGGATGGCTACACCAGACAAACTATTAAATATTTCAGCTGTTTTCTAAGCGAAATGAAATTTCTATGCGTTTCTCCAGTCTCCATCTCCTCTCAGAGAAACGAATGTACCTCTCTGTACTGGTCTTACTTTATTTCAACAACCTGATAACTCATCCGTTCTCATTTTCTCAGGATTCAAAATAAATCAGTACAGCCTCTAAGTCTACTCTTTCCTAAAGAATACCGTCCTCCCAGATCTAATCTCTTTGAGTAACTAAAGCCCTCAGGTCTTTGAATCATTCTGGTTTTGTAATATTTTTCTGTAATAGGAAAACCAGGACGCGTGCAGTGCCTCCTGTAACTCACATTCTGACATCTGTATTGATGCAGGGTAAGCTGCCAGTGTTGTATTTGGACTAGATTGTTCACAGACACGTATGTATTTCACTTCTGAAATTACAGAATTGTTGATGTTTTTTAAGAAATTATTGCTCACTGAAACACTAAGTTAAGAAAAAACACTGAAGGGAAAGGAGTGAAAATAAATCCTCTCTGAAAGAAGGTAATTACAAAGCTAAATGTTATCTACAGAGAGATAGAAAATCCTAAGAATCAGTGAGCCTCGTCAGAGTTGCTTTAATGTGCCTGATTTTTCAGAAACACTAACCCACAATCTCTTGACATCATAAATTACAAGCTTCTGAGAAGAGTACAGTTTAGCTACAGCCTGTCATACACACAAGGTCCTTGCTGACTGAACAGAGGATGTTTCTGATGCTAATACGATAGGCTGAAACAATCCTTACAAAATATGTCATATAAAAAAAGCCCCAAAGTTAATCTACTGTTCTACAGAGAGTACTCACTGCAGTTCCAGCTGTGGTTCCACCTTAATTCCCAGTGTTCATTATTGACTCCAGCAGGAAGGCAAAACAAATGGTAAAACACAGCAAGAACAAGGGAAAATGAGAGTTATGGAAAGGTTCCGGTTTGATCCAAGAGGATGGAAAGTAACCAGCCCAAACATTATGACTAGGACCAAGTACAGGCAGGTTGGTAGCAATGGACAAGGAGAAGGTTGAGGTACTCAACATTTTTTTGCCTCAGTCTTCACTGGCAATTGCTCTTCATACAACTCTTGAGTGAATGGGTCAGAAAGTGGAAACTGGGGAAGCAATATTCTTCCCAGTGAAGATCAGGTTTGCTGCCATCTGAGAAACTTGAATGAGTGAGTCCTGAGGGAATTAGCTGATGTAGTCACCAAGCCCCTCTCAATGATTTCTGAAAAGTCATGGTGGTCAGGAGAAGTCCCTCGTATCTGGATAAAAGGGAATGTTGCATCCATTCTTAAGAAGGATAGAAAGGATGACCCAGGGAACTGCTGACCTGACAGTCTCACTTCCATGCCAGGGAAGATCATGAACCAGACACTGGATGTGAGATTGTACACAGAGAGTAGTAGCAAATGGTTCAGTGTCTGGATGGAGATCAGTGATGAGTGGTGTCCCTCGGGGGTCAGTTCTGGGACAAACACTCTTTAGTATCTTCATCAATGGGATGAAGTGACTGACTTCAACAATGGGAACAAGCGCACCCTTAGCAAGTTTGCAGATGACACCAAGCTGTGTGGTGCAGTCAACACACCTGAGGCATTGGATGCCATTCAGAGGGACACAGAGAGGCGAGGGCAGAAGGGCTAGGAAAACCTCATGACATTCAACAAAACCAAATGCAAGCTCTTGCACCTGGGTTGAGGCAACCTCCCTCTGTCAGTACAAGCTGGGGGATGTAAGAATGGAGCACAGCACTGCTGGATAGAGCCTGGGGGTACTGGTGGATGGCAAGCTGGACATGAACCAGCATTGTGCCTTCACAGCCCAGAAAGCCAACAATGTTCTGAGTTGCATCCAAAGAAGAGTGGCCAGCAGAGTGAGGGAGGTGATCCTGCCCCTCTGCTCTGTGCTGGTGAGGCCTCACCTGGAGCACTGCATCCAGATGTGGAGTCCTCAGTACAGGAGAGACATGGAGCTGTTGGAGCACATCCAGAGGAGGCCACAAAAATGATCCAAGGGATGGAACACCTCTCCTGTGAGGACAGGCTGAGAGAGCTGGGGACGCTCAGCCTGGAGAAGAGAAAGCTCTGGGGAGACCTGAAAGCAGCCTTTCAGAATATAGAGAGAAGGGCTGTAAGAAGGAAAGGGACAGATTCTTTAATAGGGTTTGTTGTGACAAAAGGGGGGGGGAAATGGTTTCAAACTAAAAGAGAGAAGATTTATATTGGATACAAGGAAAAAGTTTTTTTACAATGAAGGTGGTGAGGCAGGGCTGCAGGTTACCCAGACAGGTGGTGGATGCCCTGTCTTTGGAGACATCCAAGGTCAGAGTGAACAGGGCTCTGAGCAACCTGATGTAGCTGTAGGTATCCCTCCTCATTGCAGGGGAGTTGGACTAGGTGGCCTCTAAGGGTTTCAAAAGATTTTATGAGTCTAAGTATTAATACTTTGGTGGCTTCCAGAAAGAAACATGATTAAATGGAGTTTAAAACCAAATATTAGAGAAGGAAAATAGATTTCAAGTTATTATGCAAGCCAGACATTTTCTATGCAAATTCAGTCACCGAATTTCTATAATCTGAATTTTAAAACATAACTTAATGTCTTGAAAGTAAACGGTGTTTTTTCTTTCTGAATGTCATGCTAAATTACTGTGTGCATATGCAGAGTGTGTGGGTGGAAAGGACTGGCACAAAGACGGACACGTTCCTGTAAAAAAGAAATCTAAGGGCATGGCTAAGAATAAGAATATGGCACCTTCGATAAAATGGAACTAACCACTGTATGTAAACATACCGATGTGCAAAGGAAGAGGCACTACTTGTTAAGTGACAACAATATTTCATTCAGCCTACACATGTACCAGTAAGCTGGTGTAACTGGCCCAGTGTCATCTCTCTCTTATTTCTATGTGCTTATATTCTCTCCACTGGGAGGGTGCCTCACAAGTCAATATGGATAATATTCAGATTGGTCTTCTGAACACATCCCCACTGTTAAGTCCTACACATACTCCGTTATTTAATAAAGTTTATTTAGATACAGTGATCAAAAAGGTTGGCTCCTGTAATTCCCATTCAACTAAGCAGCACAACAGCTTTGAAGGCCTCTTGTATTTATACAATATGCTAGATCTACTGTATTTTTCAGTTTTACACATCTGCAACATAGAATAATGAGAGACAGATAGAGATTCGCAATGCTCTGCTGCATACAGGGGGTTCTACTAGAACCACTCCATAGTGGTTCATTGCAGCCATAACTTTTTTTCACTAATACAAAGTAGCATTTTTCTGTGTATCTGAAAATTAGGAATGCTGAGCTTTGGGCCTAACTGGGCAAGAGAGCAGGCAAACCAAAAATCTACTAACTTCAAGAGAATGTAGGAGTTCCCCACACCTGGCATTTTTGCAATAACACAGCATAACTTGTAAGCATGCACAAACTACTGCAGCCCTGCAATATCACCAACACTCTGCTGGATTACTTGACTTGTACCTCTCAGTCAGAATGTAGGAAGTGCTTCAGTAAATAAGAACCCTAATTCATGCTGCATCTGTATCTTGGAAGATTATTATGTAGTTAATTTTAGAAAAGAACAGCAGAGCTGTGCTACCAAAAAAATGTAGAAAATATTTTCTCATCATATTTATGCAACAACACCTCAAAATACAAATTATCTCTAGCTTGCATCTCAGTTTTCAAACTAAGATGAAGATATTTCAGCCTGAAATCATTGTAAGAGACAATGATATTACTATATATATGTCATGCATATAATTTGTTGTATGCCTTTTCTGGAACAATTTTTTATTCTACTTTCCACAAAATACACACTGAAACCTGTCTGCTGTAATACTGTTATTTCATTCTGCAGGAAGATACCAGAATAGAAAAGAATACAGAGGACTGTGCTAACATTTGCTGACCTTTTAAAGTTTATTGTAACCACATTTTTTCAATTTCCTTGAGATAATGGTACTTCAGATCAGCACATGCATTTGATCTCAGTGGTCACTTTGAATGCAACAAAAGGTTAGTTCTAACCAATTTAATCTTCTTGCATGCCAACAGTCTTATAATAATCAAATTGAAAAAAAAATATTGTCATATAGTATTTATAAGGAATACTATTCTATACACACCTGTTTAACACCTGTCTGTATGCCTCTTTTCCATTCATCTGTATTGTTCTACATTTCTCTTTTATATAGCATTATTTTGCATGCTGACCATAAGCGATTAGGATTCAGGAAGTATAATTCAATGCTATTACTGCCCATGTTGCCTAAACCAACCAAAAATGACTAAGTAAAATACTCTGACCATATCAGAACATCCAGAGTAAGCCTCATTATGTAATGCGAAAATTGGATTTGTTGCTTCAAGCTGATGGTGTCTTTCAAAAATCCGAGGGCTCTTGAGGCATAAAAAATAAAGTAAAAAAACACGTGGAAGTGAAATTAACAGAAAGCAAATCTGTTTCACTGGTGAAATGATAAAAACCAAGAACTATCTGCAAGAATTAAAATAAAAAAATATATATATTACAAATGAGCATGCTTTCAACACACAACACCATCTGCCTGTAGTATAAAAAACTCAGAGGGGTCAGAAACCAATGATGGTTTGGGATTCACCCAAATTTGTAGTCTTACAAGAAAAAGACCTGAAATCTTGGCTTAGATTCCATTTGTCACCAAAAAGCCACACCGCATCAGCAAGCAGTCACTATTTCTGTCTGCTCCACACAATAATCAAGCTGCCCCATTCTGCTCTAGTGACAGCTCATCATCAAAGCATTAGAAACGTAGACATACAAATTGAGTCTTGCGGCTGCAGTCAAATCTGGAACTGCACTGGTCGAATGAGGTCTGTCTCATCAAAAGACTCTATCAAAAATGAAGAGTCTAAGGAAAGGCTACTACTTCCCATCTTCTTGTATAAGCATAGCGAAACTTTCATTTTGCTCAATTTAAACTTCTCATTCAGTTTTGCCTCTCCTTTAGCCTTCACATGATCTCTCTCTGTGCAAAGCAGAAATACGGTCTGCTTTTTGGTGGAGCCAGCAGATGGACCTGATGATCTTTATGGGTCCCTTCTAACTTGATTCTATGAATATAAAACCACGCATCCTGACCTATTAAAAAACATCTCAAAAGTCACTCCAAGCGCAGTGCATAAATTGCAATTATCAACCAGACAAAATCCTGTGAGATGCTTCAACAGCTTCCAACATAACCAAGTGCACACTCACCACCTTGGCCCAACGAGAAAAGAGAAAAAGATCGTATCGTTTATAAAACTTAAACCGCAGAACGGCCAGCAGCATGCAACAGCAAAGCAGTCCAAGAACACAATCCATGTCACTCTTAGCAAGCTGAGTGCACAACTGAATGCATGCTATCTCATGTGTACATGGGGAGCAGACAGCTGGATTCTGTGTCATGATTCCAGATGTGCTGCTTTCATAATTTTCTGTTTCCAGGAGGAAACTACAATGGGCCTATATATTCTCAAAATAGTTATCTTGAACATCTCTAGAAAAGATTCTTTATCTACTTCACAAAGCTGAAACAACGTAATTTATTTTTTAATAGTGTTCTTTCTGCTCAGACTGCTGAGCAGCAGCACTCCTGACAATTTCTCTAGAATCTAACTCAACAAAAAACCAAGGTGTTGTAGTCTGAAAAACGCTCTGCAGCAGCAGCAGGCCCTGACCTCTGTTCTGACACCACTGCCCCAAGGAAAAGGTAATGGGCAAGGTCTTTTCTTTTTGCCCTATCCATGGAGGTGTTCAAGGCCAGACTGGATGGGGCCCTGGGCAGCCCAGTTTAGTATTAAATGGGGAGGTTGGTGGCCATGCTTATGGCAGGGGGGTGAAGATTCATGTTCTGTGAGGTCCCTTCCAAACCGGGCCATTCTGTGATTCTGTGATTCTGTCTGTGGGCCTGGAGGAGAGCTGAGAGCTCCCTTCCTTGCATCCTGCACCATGCACCGCCATCTATTGTTGGGATCAGTCAGCATGCGTAACGGAGCTGGAAGTGGTTGAAAGCTGTAATGAAGACTTTGATATTTTATGTTTAAATGCAAGAAGAAACCATCTTCACTGATTTACCGAAGGGTGAAAGAGTTGACTGAACAAGTCTGTGTATGACCTTGAATGGGGCAGACAGGTGGTTTCAAACCATTACCTCAATTAAACACTGACATTCTACAGAGATGCCTCTCTGATAACTGGCTGAATGATACCACAGGGAAATTTTATCCTGCCAGAAACCCAGTGACCTCTCCAGTTTCGACTTGCAAAGATATATTTGCACTTGAATAACGTTACATTTTGTGTGGAATCTGCCAAAGAAAAAAAAAAAAAAAGTTCTTATAGAAAGAGAGAGCCTTTTTTGGACTAATGATAGAAATAAGGGAAAGAGTTTGAATGTTATTGAAGATGCACTTAATCACTAATGTAGATTAACTGGCAAAGTGTGTTTTCCTTGATATAACAAGCCCAATAACACCAACAGAACAAAACCAATCAAAACCAGAGTTCAGTCAAATCAAAACCAGTCCCAGTATTAGCACACTTTCAAATTTGTCTGATTTTCACTAAGGATAAAGGTTTAAAACAACTAAAAATGAAATAGAGCCTTTCTTTTAAGATTAAAACTTTCTAATGCTAAAACTTTTTCCCTCTGTGGCCACTCCATTTGCCTGGTCTCTTTCACTCCCTGGTCCTTTTGTTTGTTCAATAAACCACTCTTAGTTGAATATAAATAAAAATCAGATTCATTATTTATGAAGGCAGATTCGACAACTTCAGATGTATGTTCGCATTTTTTTCTTTTCCATAAAGTGGTGCTCAGCTTTTTTTTTCACTTACCTCAAAGCTGTGAGGTCAATTAGGTAGATAGACAGGATGGTTTTTATCCTAAATATTTTTGAACTGAGGATTACAACATTACAACTGTAATTCTTCCCTTCAAAATTAAAGGAATTGAAGTGAAAAAAAAAATAAAAACTGCTACAAAACAGTGCATTTCCTTTCTTTAAAGCTTTTATGCTTGCAAGAATACAGTTTACCACAGACACCACTTTCAGTAAAGAGGAACGTTATATTTATAAATGACCACTGAAAATGGGTTTTGGGACTCATGTCACATTCTACCAATATTTATTTTACTTTCTTCAATAACTGTAGGAAAAGAAATGCTGCTTTTGAGTTTCACTACCTGGGCCCAAGTTTGAACCAACTCTGCATTTCGAATTTGCCCAAGCATTATAGGACAGAATCTGACTTTGGCTGAGATATGATGGCTCATAGACTCCCTCTTCGAAAGCTCCAGATCTGCACATAGCTGAAGGCAGAGTTTCTTGAGAGCTATGCACAAAACTTTTTATAATGCAGTACTGCTCTGCTCTCTCCCCTGCATTCCTACTATATTTGAGTGCAAGCATACCCACCATCAGCCATATTTAACAACAGAAGTACATTTTGGAGAGTTAAAAATAAATCACCGTAATAAAATAAAAATTTTAAATTAAATAGATGAATTCCATTGAGAAGTAAAGCGTAGTTGTGAATCATGACTTAGCTGATGCAATTTAAAATTCAAGCTTATGAGAACTATGTCTAAATCTCATGATGTTTCAATAATCTCTCCAGTTGCTTTTTTCCTTTTGAAAACCACAGGGTGCAACTGCACTCCTGTGCTTATCTCATTTCTGTACACTGAAGGACAGCAAAAATCCCTCCCAAATAATTGCTATCCAAGGTTAAGATCAGATGCTTCTGTATAGAGATGCTTCGCTTTTTTTTTCCTTGCCTCTCCTCTTTTTTCATTCTTTTCCTTAGATCTCAGTGAGTTTTAACCCTATGATTAAGCTGTCATTAGTAAGTGACTTCTATAACATTAAAAGTATGGGGTTTTAAGCCTCAGTTTTCAAACGTGAAAACATCAGAACATTTGTGGCTTTTCCCTTTGCAGCTTCACAGGAGCGTATAATGATTATTACGAGCTATTCCACATTTTCAAATTAATAGCCAGATTTAAGCAAAAGCTGAAAAGGTAAAAATGTCATTAGAGGGCAAACACTGAGTGTCACTCACTTAGAAGTTTCTGCCCAGTGGTTTGGGGAACTAGAGATAAATTAGGAAAGTGCCACAAGGAGATGAAAACATATTGCATAGTATAATTCTAGTAAATTACTGACACCTGCAATTAAATAGAAACACCGTATCTTCTGCCATTAGAATACCAAGATATTCTTAAATAAATTTTATAAAAATGAAATAATAATTGAAATATTAATCCATTTAAATCAATGTCATTGACATCACATTTAGGTAAACTGAACTGATAGAATTATGTCATTAATGTCACAAGCAATAAATCTAAATCACATTCACAAGCAATGCTTGGCATTTAAGCTGAATTTACATGTTTCATAAAGAGCAGTGAGACATTATGGTACTTTGGAAACTCTTCTCCAAAGGGAATAACAGGAGAAGTAAGAGGAAGCAGATATGCTCAACTTTCTTCAACTCACAAACAAAAAAAAACCAAGGTAATTGGAATGTTACGTACTTCCCAAACAAGTAACAGCTCATAACTTTTCCATAAATGATGGCTGTGGGGTTGGAGGAACTGTGCAGAGGACCATTTGACAGACATCAGTAGGCTGAAGATGGGAAATACTGCTTTCTATCAGGACAGCCACAGGAAATCAGCTCAGCAGAGGTATCCCTCTCCACACTAACAAACCTGATGCCTGTGCTTAAGCTCTTAATTTTGATGGTGACCAAAGTCCTTGTTCATTCTTTCTGCTTCTGCTCCATAAAACCAGGCTATGAACAGACAAACTGTTCAAAGTCATGGGCAATAGCTCATCTTCTATGCACAGCAATGACTGTGAGAAATAAAATCCCAGACAGAAATACCACAGATGAAAGAGACGTGCAGTCAGCAAGAAAGCTGTGTCAGTCACTACCTACCTCTTCAGAAAGCTCACACAATATCAAGACGTGTACATAATGACTGTAAAAGAAATCTATGGAATGCGAGTGAACAGCAAATTCTCTGTTTTGGAGGGCAATGCAAACCATATTAACAAAGCTAACAGCACTGGTTGTCCCCTCTGCATGCTGAAGATAAAGCTGCCCAATTTCATTCCTTCAGTTCACTTCAGAGTGCTCCAGATCCTTATTTTACATGTTTTAACAAGAACTTGCTGATAGCTTCTCTATGCTGGACCACATCTCTCAGCCAGGAAGAAATAGAGGCCCTGAATCTTCCTTCTTTTCCCTCAGGTTGCAGTGTGTCAGTAGGGCACTAAAGACAGATGAACCTTTTGCTTTTCTCTCTGTATGTTCTGAAATACACCCCATCCAACCACAGGAGCTAGAAAAGGCTCTGACCTCTCCACACTGCGTGCCTAAAAGCCAGAGGCCATAAAGAAGCTGCATAAAGAGGCCATAAAGAAACTCCTCAACAGCAGGAGTACCAATCCCAAAAATCCTTATTCACATGAATTAAGACCAAGGCCTGCAAAAATCACTTAGTAGAATGACGGGCTAAGGAAAGAAATGCATGTGTTCTGCTTCTCACAAGTCATTTATTTTTAGAGCTACTGAAGAAAGTTATCATTAAAATGAGAAAAAAGATCTACATAAATCAGCTTAGGAGCTATTCACAGACAACACATACTGCAAGAAATTTTTATATATTTATATATGAATAAAGTATAGAAATGTATATAAATTATACTTATTTATATTTACACGTATAAAACAAAGAGATGAGACAGGAAGATTTTTGTATTATGTATATAAAACACACATATAAAAGAATCTTGCTTCCAGATCTACTTCTTCAACAAGGATGGTATCAGATATATGTTTCCCGGTGTGTTGTGTAATCAAACTGGTTTAGACATCTTGAATAATGAAGACACTGCTACTGTTATTATATTGTCATATAAAAGTAGGTAAGCAGCTGTAGTCTAATAAACACACAGCTGAACAAAGGAAACTGCTGACAAGTTGCAATCTTGTTTTAATCTAAATTCTCATATGTTCACATCATATTTTAATTGTACACAACAATAAATAAGCTTCTGTCACTAGCAGTTCCTCATAAATGGGCTAATGCTAATTATCCTTCTATTTTCAACCACATGCTTTTAGTGAAAAGATTAATGTCAGGGGGAAAAAAAACATGAAAATAATGAGCTTTGCAAGTCATTTGACTGGCAGAAAATATTAGTTTTCTTCAATTGATTTTACTAGTTTTATACGAAAGCTATGACAAGTCTTTCATAAAACACCTCAATATTTCAACCATTAGATCTAGTAATCTATTAATGATGTAAGAAATGTATAACCTGTTTCCCTAACTTTCTCTCCAGGATTGTCCTGCTGGTGAACTGAGGTTCAGGATGTGCCACTCTAGCACCATCTCTGAATTTAAGAGCTAGCCCTTCTTACATCTGGAAGTATGCAATTAAATATGGCTAACAGTTTCCTGTTCAGTCTGTCCCTTGTTCTACCACTCTGAAATCTTATTAACCTGACAAAGTTAGACCAACTTATGATAAGATACCACACCTATAGGCATGAATGTCCAGGGAATGATTAAGAAGAACTCTTTGATCCATTCAAATACTACAAACTTGCCTTTTATAATTTTCACTTTTTCTCTGATTAATCCACCATCTTAAATTTCCAGGCAAAACCAGGACTACACTGAGTATCATATAAACACACAACTCAGTACACAGAGGTGCTGCTCACAATCATTATGTGGTGGCCCTGCAGACCACCCATATCTATACTGTACTCTGTAAGAATGGTGACAGGTCTGGCAGGGGCACAGCCACAGCACTATGGAGTAACCCACACAGAAAATAGTGTTCATCATTCTGAAACAAGGCCTGTCTAAGGTCATAGCTAGATCTTACTTAACTATAATTCTTAAATTAATTTTTCCTTACTATGAGGTTATATATAAACCAAGAGGGTTACTCCAAAAGAAATGACTCCTATTTTATTATCTTGGCCCATAACATCAGAGGTGGACATTGGTGGTATGGCAACAGAGGTTGAACCTGCCCACCAATTATTCCATTACCTGTTGTGGCTATGTGACAGATGGCAGCAGAGGGGCAGTCTGACAAAACAGTGTCTGATATGGAAAAGTGTCTGAAGACAAGGGGTGGAATTGAATTCCTTCAAGCAGAAAAATGGCTCCCATTGACATTCACCAATGCTTGTTGAACATTTATGGAGTTTAAACAGCAGATATGAGTACAGTGAGGCAGTGGGTGCTGTTTTTCAGGGGTGGCAAGAATAGGTCACCACCACTGGTACAGATTTTTCTCAGTGAGGCATTGAGGGTCTTGTGTATCACTGGTGACAATGATGTTGGTGACTATGCTGAAGAGCAGTGATTTGTAGCTGAGAACTTTATCATAAAGTGCTATTCTGCCTTCTGTATCTGTTGTAGTTTTCATTGAAATAAATAGGAGGCATTATTTTTGGAGTGTCTTACATGTTACTGAATCTTCTGGATAAGGCTTCAATTAAAGTTGTCAGAAGTTCTCTAATCTCACTAATAATGCTCCTTACACATTCCACTCCACATCTTGCCACAGTCCTCTGCACCTTGCCTTACTCCCAGGTGTCCCAGAGTCATTAAATCACTGTCAGAGTGATTACATTTGCATTCTACTTTCTCATCCAAGTCAAACTAAAAGTTTCATCATTTTTGAAGCCCCTGAAGTGCCTTACAAGGTATTAGGCAACAGCTGAATAGAACAAGCTTGGCAGATTTACATTTGGTTTTTACTATTTTCTAGTAGAGATGGACCAATCTGGTTTGCCTCTTTTCAAAGCCATTTTAACTCTGCGGATGAAAAGCTTGGATAGATCATTATTAGGTTCATCATCCATTGAAAAGAGTTTGTTAAAAGGGGAGTTAAGCAAAAGACACACATGCAAGGTATAAAGACAAACACACACACACACACAAAACAACAACAGAAATAAATACTTTTTGCTAGGACTTGAAAGAGCCAAAAATTTGGGATGGAAAAAAAGAGAAAATTTTATAGGCCTGATATCGAGGAGTCAGTAATGAGTGCTTTTAAGAGAACTATATTTCCTGTGGAATTTCTAGAAATGGATTTGGAAAATTAGAGTATTTCAAATCCTGTCCATTTTAGAAACTTTGAACTGTTATGCAAATGGAAATGCTGAAAGTATGAGCTATCATTTAATGAGAAAATTTTAGAGGATTACAAAAAAGTGTATATGCTTAAAGCTGTACACTCACAGTATGCTAATGTAATTATGTACTCTTGAGATCATAAATAGTTATGCAAAATAAAAGTATGAAACTGCAAGAAGGGGAAGAAGATCTTGTAGGAACCTGCAATGGTCAAACTTAAGATGGGAATAGAACTTAACGTTCTCGCTCCTCCACATTTCAACATCAATTCCCACAAAGCTTTTCAGTCTCATTTAAGAGAGAAAGGAAAAAAAAAAAAAAAAAAAAAGTGAGCTTCAAGGAAGGTCAGAAGCATCTGGTTCAGGGGCTGAGAGAAGAATCAAAAACACGTGAGTAGATGTGGAAATGATGTAGGGAAAAAAAAAGGCATGGGGAGCAAAGGATCCTAATAAATATAATGATGAAGGAGCAAGGTTATGATATAGAGACTAGAAGAGTCTCTAAAATCATTCATTATTAAATAACATCACCTTCGAAATGTAATATGTATTACATCTTGGAATTCCAATTACATGAATAAATTGCATGAGCACCTCTCTGATGTCATCAGAGCTCCTCAGTGGAGCAACAGTCCACTCGAGCAATCCTGAGGGCATGTTATTTCTGAAGTCTTTCAATGACAGCTGTAATTTGCTTTTCAGCAGCAAGAATTTTCCTCACCAACCTGAAAGAATTATTGCTATATTAGCAGAGCTGGAGTAACATCTATCTGACTGCTATATGTGGCACAAATTACTCTTAGCCAACTTCTAGTTATGGATTTTGAAAATAAACGTGTGCCATTTCAGGAATATATCCCCACTTATACTGCAAATACATAAACTGCAATAATAGTTCAAAATGACAAAAGGGGGCACAGGTCTTTATGAACAATTATTCCCTTTAATCACATACATTAAAAATTGCTTTTTGCCATGTTTAAACAGCAGCAGGACTTTAAAGTAGCAGAATGAGCAAATATACTCATATCCATGAGAAATATTCTATCATAATGGATAAACTTCTTTTGGTCTTTAACATGATTCGTGTAGACTTGTAATCTAAAGGGAATAAGTAAAACACACATCATCATTGAGGGCTCTTAGGTAATATTTTCAGACTGATTCGATGCTGCTTTCCCAGGAAACCCTGCGGAGCTGCTCTGCTCGTGCACAAAAGTCAGCAGCACACGCTACAGCTCTGCTGCTACATCTCCCCAAGCCCACCACGAGAAAAAGTTCTGCTCAGGGCACATTTTGTTTAGCCCAGGATATCATTATCTTCTGACGTAATTCCAATATGTAATAAATCCATACATTACAATTCTCAGGGGTCTACAGCACAAAGATCAGATTTCTATCCATGAGGTGCAACATCCCACACTTTGGAACACATAATTCCGACTCGTCAATATAGACTCAGGTTATGGTCTACAACTGCTCTCTTGTTATTACATACACCAGTATTTTTGCTAAAAAAAAAAAAAAAAAAATTGTTTCAAATCATCAGAGCTATTTGATACCATAAAATGTCATGCATCTGATGATCTGTCTTCTAAATGATCACTACCTATCTCTGGCAAAGGTATACTTTTACTGATGTTGAAGGATATGGGTAATCAGTTGCTTTTCATGAGAATTCATTGCTCTCAAAATGCTCCCTGAAAGATCTAAAAAGGCAAGCTGGATAAGCAGAGTAGAGCTGGTATGCAGATTGTGAGGCATTCTTATCATCATACGAACTCATCAACCAGGCGTTATATCCCAGAGAAAGCATCTGCTGTATGAAATTTAGGATAGTAATTCACAGTCCATAGAACATCACATTACCAGAAATTACATTTGTTATAAATGTATAATTATGTTCATATGAAAACATTACATTTTAATAGTTTAAAGAAATGACAGCACTGGGCACTTTATAAATGTTTAACTAGTAGAGTCATCACACTTTAAAATGCAGAGGTTTCATCACTGAAGATGTTAAGACTGAATCACTGCATGGACTGGGGAGGGAGGACAAATTATGGTAGTAATCTACTCAAAGCCCAATCTCAATGCATACAAATGCTATTTTTAAACATAACCTCGTTTGAGAACACTTACACGAATCACAGACTTATCTGAAATTGTGCAGCATCATGTTCATAAAGCCCAGATATGGTTATTATAGCTAGGGATTAGAAAATGAGTATGGGTCCTCTGTTGTCAAACTTGAAAAGCATGCAGTTACTGTTAGTGAATATGTCAAGCAGCTATTAAGTTCATGAGGTATCCAGGGATGTTAAATACTTAGTGTTCTTTCACGCATTAATGTTCATTCACTGCATGTATGTTATGACTGATGCCTCTAAAATAATTTTCAACCTTCATTTTTCCAATAAGCTCTACCTCCTTAAACACTGCCTTCCTTTGGCCACATATGGTCATACTGCTTGGTCTCATTATCAAGACTAGCATACTTTTTGTTGGATCTGTGTCGTATTTTTACTCATGATTTCCCTCTGACAGCCTACATTTGGAATACTCTAGGAACATCTCTACACCTCCTGTGTCTCACTCACCTGTCTCAAGAGTCCCACACATCCTCAAAGCTTGATGGCCAAGCACTATCTCCCTCTTCAAAATATCCCCATAAGCACTTGATCTATATTCCCTATTTACCTGCACCCATACACTCTATCAGTTAAACCAAGCTCCCCGTGACCTGCAGATTTGCTCATGATACAATTTTTGAAAGCACAAGCTTCTCAGCTGTATTTCAGCCCTAGAAGATGAAGAGAATATGGATCCAGACTAAGTGAAACACAGATGCCATATTAAGGTAAAGAACTTGCCATATTAAGGTAAAGAACTTATACAGAAATATACACAGAAGTCAACAGATAGAGAAAATGTGAAGAAGAACAAGGAAGTGCTGAAGTTTAATTAAGAGGATGTGTCAAGCCCTTTGACTCTGGTCTTGCATTAGGTCATTTAGAAGACAAAAGAAGGACCACTGCTTTCCAGTAGAGAATTTAATTACATTAGATTTCTTCACAGTAAATGGTAGTTCAATTTTACTTAAAGTTAAAATTTTACTTACATACTGAAATGCAATGGAATACTTCACCCTCAAGCAATGTGCTGAGTTAAGTGAATAGATGCAATAAGAATGGGAGATTTTGTTGAAGGTTTTACAATACGACATTGCAAGAAGTCCCAAAGAACGTGGTTTCTTTGTATACTTCTATCCCATCTGCAACACAGGCAACCAAAAATTTTCTATGTTCTAGTTTCTGGTAATGGCTTCACATTAAGACTATATAAAGGCTAAGGGTTTTCAAATACTGCTGTGACTATAAGAGTTTAACTTTAGAATAAAATGAGTATACTTTAGTATTAGCAGTCAGGTGCAATGAGTTATGCTCCCATTCTTGCTTTCACAGAACTGAACACTGCCCAAGTTTTATAAATGATGGTTATCTTTGTGTCAAATTATTTCCTGTTTGAGAGTGTTGGTGTCAGACAATTTCTTGAGCTTATTTTGAAGACAGATAGCAAGCTGGATTGCTCTCTGGAGCAAAAAATGACTTTTTACTGTGTTTGCACTGAGCTTACCACAATGAGGTCCCATTCTACCGGCAGTAATACGATTCAGCTATGGTAATGAAAATAGCAGTAACTACTGCCTATATGCTCCCATTAACAGACTCCAGAAATACACACACCAGGTATTAACATTCCAGCTGAGAAAATATTTCTGATAATTTAATTGTATTTTCTGTACCCACTGTCGGTGGGATCCTCTTAAGCAAAATGTTTCACGGGATCTATTATTTGTAATGTGAGGATCATTAAATGCTTTACAAACTAAGTATCATAGGATTCTATGCAGGCAGGAGAGTAATATTAAACAAAACTGCTATGACAAATAAATAGTATCAAAAGTCGGATCTGTCTGGCTTTCTACTAGAAAGATATCAGTGTCAAACAAACACTAAGGACAAACAAAAGAAAACCATTAATATAGACCTGTGTTTGAACCTCTGAGTTAGGAGCAGGAGATATAAGATATGATTTGCTATCAAAGCAGGTGTTTATCTGTTTGATGGAAATACCAAAGTGCAGTGTGCTCTCCTTGATATGGACTTTCCATGCTGTACACGCCTCCAAAAATGCTGAGTTAATTGCATTTTAGAAACATCTTTATCATCCAATTTTATGCATCACTGCTTAATTTTCTGATTTTACCACAGGTTATAACAGAACAGGCTCATGGAATCCAGTTATCAGCTGGAGAAAGAAGAATTTCAGCTTGGAATTCTAAGTTGAAATAAAATTTTAATTCTTACAGCTAAAATTACTTGGCACTTTGACTTGAGAATACCTGAAGTCACATACAAAAAGAAAATATGCTGTGGTTAAATATGAACATAGGAACACATACCATATGACAGAAAGGGAATCAGAGCAAGTGTACTCAGAGAAGTACAAAATTTACACAGCAGAAGAGGACTCTGATACAGGCAGAAAAAGGTGATTCTATAAGCTTGGACAAAATTGTCCCTTCTATGAGAAGAAATAACCAGAGCATTTCTGTACCATCTGGTCCTTTGGACCAAAAAAACTGTAAACTTTTCTGCCATCTGGTATCAGCCACAGAAATTCTGGGCAGGATCAACAGTGACAAGATAGCGGAAGATAAGAATTCCAGGGGTTGCAGTAGTGACTGACACTTGCTGCCCATTTTATAAGACATAAATATAAGTACTGAAATAACTGAAATACATCCCATGGCTATACAGCTTCAGAACACTGCACTTAAGAATACTGGATAGCTGAAAGAGGGATATGGTAAAATGCAAAGGAAAGTTAGTCAGAAAGAGAAAACACCTAACAAAATTCTGTCAGTGCCCTAACAAAGTAAGTCTGAATACTGAAATATTACAAAATATTCTTCCCTTTCTTCCAATAAGACATTACCAATGAAACGTAAAGTACGAGACATGGCCAAAGTGAAATTTTTATTAAAAATAAAACACCAAATGACTCACTCATATATATTATGAGTTCGATTCACTATTCTGTAAACAATAAAATACAGCAAAGGGGCGGTACTACAAAAGGGAAGTCAGCCTACCAAACGCTGGATTTGTTCAAATTGTACTATCTCAATTTAAATCATTGTTTAATTGCTATTTGAATTGGTGTACAGGCCGAATAATAACTGCTGTAATACATTTTAGCTGTGAACTCGATGTACTGATTCTTGACCAAAGGGCGCGGGATGGCCCAGATCAGAGGTTCTGATTCCCCAATCTCCGTGTTGGGGTCACAGGGTTTCTTTCAAGAAGTTTCATTAAATTTTATTTCACTCAGAACGTATGCAAAATTCACCAAGCTATATTTTAAACCCTGCTTTGCTACTAAGTTAAAGCCAGCAGGGCAGGAGGTAGAAGCACACCTCTCACTGCCCATAGGCTCTCTAGGCAAACCTGGGAAGGGGAGGCACAGGGGAAGGCAAGCAGTCCATCTCCACTGCTTTATTGCAGAGCCTGCAAATAGGATGGTTTAAGGTTACCAAGCAACAGTGCTGCACAAATGGCCTCCCTATCTGCGATCTCTGGAAACGCTCTCAAATTTCATTAAAATCTATCTGTACCTATTACATGAAGGCCTGTGAGGGGTTTGTAAACAGGGTGAGCCTCTCAAGTCAGAGGAAAAGGAACAAAGAAATGAAGTGGCATTAGCCTTTCCATCGGTCTTCTTCAGAGCATTGTGAGAAACTCATCCTGTCTAAGATAGGCGTGAAGTGTGTTTTCTTCTGGGGGGAATCTTTAGTTCTTTATGTCTAAAGAAATGCTTCATTCTACCCAAGCATGTTCTTTTACTGCAGACTGAAGCCACTCAGTGATGTTCTATAATGAAGAGATGCAAGCTTGCTAAAAACTTGAAAATAAGCAGTACTTATGAAGGGAAGAAATTCTTTGTGTAAGAATGATCCAGATAGTAAGAAGATGTATAATTTCATGAAAACATTTCAACAGCCAGTGCACTTATAGCAATACACATCAGTAACCCACAAGTGAGTACGGTATCCAGAGTCTAACAAGCATCTCTGTCATAACATCAATCCTTAGAGCAATGAAATAGAATGCACTGCTTCAGTGAATAATTTAAGTAAAGGTATTCTTAAAAGATTCAGATTAGGAGAAAGATGTGTAAGAAGTTTTTCTCTACTTAAATGAGGCTATTTGAGAGAAGTACGCCCTCAGAGCAGATGTGCCAGCAGGTTCATTAGTTTTATACACTCCGGAAAAGCAGACCGCTGGGAATTGCCACACAAGCACCTCCTTGTGGTGCTGAATACTCAGAGCTGAAGATGCGAAAGGCGCACTGAAAATCTCTTGGGATTTTGCTTTCCCTTCTCTTAGGCAAGCTCTGAGCAGATATTTGTGCAGCAGCTCACTGAGGAGGAAAACTCCAGTAAGAAATTCAACTTTTGGAGGGAATGCAGAATTGTTACCCCACATCGTACATATCTCTTCTCGAGCTCTGAATGCCTTTCCTCCAAATGTGAACTCAGTGATTAAGATAACGAGGACCTAGTCTGAGAACTATCATAGCAATTTTTAATCAATATATGGACTTTTGTCATAGTGCACGTACCATGGTTCTGGCCTTATCATCTTTCTACACAGACTAATACAATTTGAGAAATCCTCCTACATATCCCCCACAGGATATCTGACACACAGATCACTTCTTAAATGTCTTAGTTGCTCAAAAATAAAGGATGAGCTACTTTTTGACAGTTATGATATGCAAATTAGTGAAAATCAGGTTCTAGAAAGAAGATCAGAGGAAAAAAAGTGTGATTTAGGTGGAATTCAAATATACTTTCTGACAAGGACTTAAAGTAAAAGTCACAGAACAGAAGTTCACTCTGCACAGCGAGCGGAGAACTGCCTGTTAGAGCCTGACGTTTATTCTTTTCTTCTCAGAGGAATTTTTCCCTATTACCAGATAAAACAAAATAAAATAAAAAAGCATTTTCTGTTGTTTTGAAAGATGAAACATCTTATTTGCCTGTACCGAGCTATAATCTCACAGTGATTATGTGTCCAGTGAAAAGGCACTGGCTAGTTCTAAAAAGTTCTGGTGATAATCACTTGCTTTCACATTACATACTAGATGTTGATTTGAGCTGGCAGGTAGACATTTTTTCTGTGGGGAAAAAGAAATTAGTCTTCTAGTAAAGTATGCAGAAGTTGAACTACATGATTCCCCCATGAAAATCTCTCCCACTTCACAAAGTACTTTAATGTAGATTTACTGAACTGTAACAAGATACATCATATTCCCCCAGCAAAAATGAAGTGGTAAGATAGCAGTTTCCACAAAGGGTGGCAGGAGAGGCTCCTAAAACTAAAAGATGAAACAAGACCACTCTTCTGACATTGCAGTTCAGTTACACAGATGTCGCTAAAAATCTGAATAGCAGTATTGTCTAACTCAAGATGAAGAAACCAGAACAAGAGAGTTAGCAAAAGCAGTGAAGGAAAAAAAATACCTGTCTCTTTGACTCAGTGATTTTATGCAGTTTCTGTCCTTTGTATCAACACCAGTGAGAGAACATCCCTGACAAAGACTGGTTAACTTGGGCCTGACAGAGTCAAAAGCTTTGAAAGCTAGGAGTTCATTGTAAAAAACATAGAGATGGCCAGTGCTGCCTCTTTAAGGCTTTTCAATGATCCTTTTTTACATAGTTTGAAAAGTTAACTGAAAGTACATTTTTTTGCTGTTTTTAATTCTAATGATTCCTTTTTACAGTAAAATCATTTCTTCAACATCCACAATCTGCAGTGCCAAATGGGATCCACACAAGGGTGCTGAAGTTACTAGCAGAAGCGATTGCCAAGCCAATTCCAACAGTGTATCAGCAGTCCTGGTTACACCAGGAAGGTCCCAGCTGGTTGGAGGGCAGAGAACATAACATCCATCTACAAGAAGGGCATGGAGGAGGATTTGAGGAATCACAGGCTGTCAGCCTGAGCTCAGTGCCAGGGAAGGTCATGGAGCAGATCATCTTAATTTGCCATCACATGGCACATCCAGGACAATCAAGTGAGTGGACTTGCTCACCAAAGGTTTGCAAAAAACAGGTTCATGCCTGACTAACCTGATCTCTTTCTACAATGATGTACATAGTGGATAAGGGAAAGGCTGTGGATGTTGTTTACGTGGACTTTAGCAAGACATCTGGTACTGTTTCCCACAGACTTCTCTTCAAGAAACTGCTGATGGCTCCTCGTGCCTTGGACAGGTGCACTGTTTGCTGGCGGGATGGCCAGGCCCAATAGGTCACTGTGAATGGAGTCATATTTGGTTTGACAGCCAGTCTGTAGTCTGTAGTAGTATTTCTCAGGGTACTGGGCTCAATTTTGTATAACATTTTTATGAGTCAACTGGATGAGGAGATCAAGCGTACCCTCAGTGAGTTTACTGCTGGAGGAACTGCTTGAAGGTAGGAAGGCTTTACAGGGATCTGGATAGGCTGGATCAATGGGCCCTGTCCAGTTGTATGGCATTCAACAAGGCCAAGTGCTAGGTGTTAGGGTCACGATAATCCCATGCAGTTTAGGGCAGAGTGACTGCAAAACTGTGCAAACGAAAAGGATTTGGAGGTGTCAGCTGACAACCAGAAAAAGGTTCTCAAACAGGAAAAAAAAAAGAAAAAAAAAAGGGTCTGTTCATGTACCTTGCATTAATAAGTAACTGTACTTAGATTTCTTCTTGACCTAATCTGGCCTAAATCTGTATTTCTGCTTACAAATGAATATAACAAAATTGTAGGGCAAAAATCAGTGAAGAAAGTGCTGCAGGAAGTTTACTTTGTTCCACAGTCAATTTGCTGGACAAGTCTGATAAATGAGAAATGATCACATTAGAAACAGCACATCAACTTTGTCCACAAAAAGCTTACTGGAGGCAAAACCTCATAAATACTATTAGTTAAAACAAATATATAAAACTATAAATTTCCATTTCATCAAGGTTAGTGTTGTATGCTGAGAATTTCTCTGACGTGGTTTTAAATTGAAGATTCTGATACTGGGAGATGCATCTCTGCTGGCCCTCTGGAGATACATGAAAATCTTGGACAAAGACTAGCTGGTCTTACTGCTATGCCATTTTCCTATTACAAGAAATATATACCATAAAGACAGCTATACCATAAACAGTAATTTCTTTTTATAATATCCCTGTCTTGTGTAAGCAATACCTGTGTCTCTAATATCAAAGTTAATGTGATCAAATATTGAAAAGATGCTTGGTACAAGCACTGACTGGCAAGAATAGAAACTGGTGCACTTAGTGATCCTCCTATTAAAATATTGCTCAGGTATGAGCCATTTATGAACAAAAAAAAATTGAAAAATGCCATTCAAGGCTTTAAAATTCATCTTGAACAGATGATGTGGGCTGAATCCTTGTTAAATAGATATCATTACATTTCTATGTCTTTTGTGATTATGACAAGATAATCATCTCCTCTGAACAGGGCATTTTAAGGTTTAGAGAAATAATGTCCAATTTATTAACTAATCTATCAAATTACATATGAACTTTGCTTTCAAAAGAAATTCTATGATCTCATTAAAGTAATTGCAGAAAATCTGTCTAATATAAATAACAAGTACCAGCATCACTGGTATACAGCTGAGAGAATAAAAAAACACAGGACCTTCCAGTATTCAGAAGGTGATAGTATAGCTTTGTTCTCTTAAGACAGCCAATAGACATTTCTATGTTAAACATCCTGTGTGCAAAATCAACTTTTGAATCACAGCCTTCAAAATGGAGGGAAATGCAACTGCTCTGTAGCCATGCTAATAGGAAATAATCTGGATACATTTATTACAACCACCTTTCTCCTTGCTTTCCTCACACTTTTTTTGCTTCTTCCTCTTAATTGTTATAGCAGAAAAGAAAAAAAAAAAAAAGAACAAACAAAACTCTTCTAGCCAGCGTAACAATTACACAGAATGAGAAGCAAAGGAAAAAATAAATAGGAATTGTCTTAAATTTTTTGATAGCTTTTTTTTTTTTTTTTTTTTTTTTTTTAGAAGAGCATGAGCAAATAAAGGAGATGAATAATTCTTGGGATGATATCCTGAATGAGAGAAACCACCAATTTTAAATGTCATTCCAATTTCCATTTTCTATATTTGTGCTTCTTCTAAGGAAAGATAGGGCTGAGCAAAACTGGATGCTTGGTGAGAACAATCTACATACACACAAACTTCAAATACAGAATAGCATTTATTTATACTGAAATCAAAGCCTGTGCTTCTGAGTAGCTATTTAACTATACAAAGTTAATTCTTACAGAAGGCTTTCAGGAAACTGTTTCAGTATTTCATAAAGCTGAAGTACTAAACAAATATATAAATAAATATTTATACAATAAATAAATAAATAAATAAATAAATAGAAAAATAAATAGATAGATAGATTAATTCAATAGCTGAGTAGCTAAATGAAATAGGAAAACTCAAAAGTTTTTTTTTCATAAGAGGATTTAAAAACAGAAGCCTTCTCCAGAGAAATCAACTGAAGTTTAAAGACACGGAATTTAACTTCATATATTTTGTTTTCAAAATTCTTTCATACTCCTTTTACTTTGAAAGGAAAATTACAGCCCCCCAAAATATCGAATGATAAGAAAAACCTGACGTGGAATTTCAAAATGCTTAGAAGCAGACTCACCAGTCTCTTTATAACTCTCAACAAAACCTTCCGATGCCGTGTATCCTTTCTGGATTTCAGCACTTCAGCAAAGTTGCCCATGTTTTCTGGAGACATGCTGTCCTGACTGTTCCCTCCGTACAGCTGAACCAGCAACGATAAGCACCGTGAAGCATTCTCAAATATTTCAATATCTTCACTGGGAAGCTAAAAATGAACAAAGAAAAATTGAATTCCAATTTCACAAAAATTTGCGTATTATTGAAAATTCAGAAGGGTATTAACATGAACAGTGAGGCAGGAAAGAGCTGTTTCTAGTTGACTGACTCAACATTCCATTAAACTAAGCTGTATTAAAGTGATGAAAGTATAATTAAATTAGATCTGCTCTTAAGCAGCAGTATAACTGCGTCTTTGTTATAATGATATCAAATAGCAATATCTATACCGACATTGTAAAAGCACTCAAAAGGTTGCTCCCAACTCTGTTATTTTCAGATCATATATTTAGCTTTAAAATGAAGCAGTGAGATCAGAAAGTATTATTACAGTCGTGATATCTAATCTCCTGAATAATGCATACTGTAAAACTTCATTTAATTATTTCGAAGCCAAGTTTATAGCTTCTGGTTGAGGTAGAGCACAGGCTATCTAGTTATTTAAAGGCTTTAAGGAAGTCACATTAGCAGGTGTGTTTTGCAGATTGAATTTTTTTGCTTTTTTGGAGCTCTTTTCCGAATTCTAGCTTTTCTGTATTGCTTTAAGAGTGGACATTGGAGTGGGTCCTGGCAACGGGACAGAGAAACTCTTGCAAAGCAAAATAATGGAAAAGATTCAGGGATATGGCTACTAGTCATCTTTAAATGACCTTCTGGTATTACGACAGCATTGTCAAAATCATTTATTTCATTCTTGAACAAACAATCTGGAAATCACAAGTAGAGAGATTACATTATGCTTGGTTTTGGCGCTGGAGGAATAACACCAGGAACAGAATGCCTACTTCTGGTGCACCCTGCTCATGAAAGCTAGTGAAAAAATTATAGAAATTTCTTGGGAACATTTAAAAGGATGATAGATTGAATTGGAAAACTGAACAGCTTAAGACTGAAGGAACTCAATCTATATAGCCTATCAAAGGGAAGGTTGAAGGGCACTGTGATTATATTCTTTTCCTCCATTTGTGGAAATGAACACTGAGGATAGGTTAAATTCTATGCATGGAAAAAGACTGGTAAGAGATGATGGCTTGAAATCTTATCTAAAGCAATTCAGATTAGAGGGAAGATTATAATTTGATTTTCATTTTATTCTTTCTTTCTTTAAACAAAGGCAGTTAGCCACTGAAACAACTTCCTCAGAACTGAGACAGATTCCCCATTGCAGAGAATTTTTATATCACAGTAGTCTTCTTTTTAAAAATAATAATAATTAAAAAAAAACCTCTTTGCTATAGTGAAGAATTAACACAGAAGAGTCCTACATCTTGTGTTATAAAAGATAGTAGGGCAAATGATTACAACAGCCTTTTCTGGCCTTACCATCTGTAAACAGAAGAAAATGTACCACTACGTTTCTTACCAACAAGGTGTATGGAAGTGTGAAAACAATTTATTACTCCTACTCAGTTTCTTAATTCCAAAAACATGATCGAATCACAAAGAAGCTATAATACGATACAGCTACAGCCTACCCTTACCAACAAGGCAAGGAAACAATCTGTCCAACCATTTATATAATATCCCCAAACGATTCCAGTAATGATTACTTATTTAAACCGAAGTATGAACTTCCCCATTTTTTCATCTTAAGGGAAACCCATGCAGCTACTTTAAATAATCTGGAAACATATCATCAGATGAATACTCCTTATATACCCAAGCAGCAGATCCCCAGGGATCTGCATGCAAATTCAAATCTGCTTTCCATTAGCTTCACAGAACTGGCTGTTTAAAATAGACTGAACTGAGATGTAAGCTCTGAATACATAGCCCCAAGACATATCACATTCTATTTGACCTAGTGCTACGCGAGTGACAGGACCACAGCAGCTACTTCTTTTACATCTTTGCTGTATGTTTTCTCTTCATTTCTGTCTCGGTGATACACATTTGATTGCTTCTTTTCCAATATCCGGAATTATATCACCAACATAAATAGGAAGGCTTAAAAGGGGGAGAAACTACAAACAGTAACAAGATTTATAGCTCTATTTATATCTTCAGTCCTTATCAAGCCAAAAATAATTCTGTTGATCTCACTAGAGGTTTTGAGTTTACTTTTACTTCCTCCACTGAAGAAAAATTTGACTAGATAAATGATGGGAAAACTACACTACTTTAATGTATCACCCTTATCCCTTTTGAAAGGGGCACTCTCTAACTCACAATTGGTTACTGCGTAAGTCCAAGCAAGTAAACTAATTGCTTCCTGAAATCACAGAATATGAACAATTTTCAATTTTCAAGAGCTGTTTGTTGAATAATTAAGAAAAAAGGATGAATTTTAAAATGAAAATCAGTGAACATTCACACAGATTATGTCCTTGCCCTGGTGCTGCAGTGTAGGCTAGCTTCCTGATTTCCATAAGCACAAAATTCCATGCATAATCTATATTCTCAGTAGCCATACTCGGAAGTGAGATTTTCCCCAAGGTCTTTTGTCTGAGATATTCACTAAACATCAAACTGAGGAAAAGAAAGGTGTCAGTCTTTGCAAAGGACTGCTCCTACAGAACCTTGCATGAAGAAACACAAAATGGCTTTGCTTGCCTCCTCCTGGCATGCCCAACCTTTTACTGTTGCTGTTGCTGGCCTTTTTTCCCACAAAAGGAAACAAGAGAAAGACAGACTCTAAAACTCTCCTTCCAATATATCCTGGCATCAGACATTCTCGCTCTTTACAAGTTATCAAGCTGTCAGCAACCATCCTCCAAACCCAGCCACCGGCATCACTCCAGGGTTCACACTGTTTGCCAGCTGTGGCATAATACTATTCATTCACAAATGCTAATAATGTGCTTCATCCTCTCTTGTATTTCAGGCTCTTCTGCTTCACAAGAGACCCTTTGAGCTTCGGTGTTACCTACAGTTTGGGGAGCAAGTTGCCGTCATCCTGGAAAACTGTGGGGCAAAACACAGAAAAGGTTTTGAAAGAAAAAGACATCAGTCTGGGATCAGAAAAGATGGGATTTACTCTGGAGAGGCTGTGAAGCATTGGCCTACAGTCTAACCCATCAATAATTAAGCAGGAAGAGGAACCGTCCTTCGGCAACGTCCTTACACAGAGAAAAATGCTTATGCATACATGCTCATATTTCCTACCATCAGACTATTTCTGTTGTAACAAGAAGCGATTCAGTTGTGCTATAAGCTGGTACCCTGAAATGTAACACTGGCTGCCAGTCTGTGTTAGCACTTTCATTAAGGGTAATAAAGAGCAGAAGATCTGAAGAAAATTGTTGGCGTGAACAAAAGCAATGACTGAAAGTATAATAAAGAAAGATAGTAAAGCAATGAATGAAAACTCAGCTTTCAAGCAAATAGTATCTCTGCCTAATAGAACAGAAAAGCTAGAATAATAATGCCAGACAAAAGAATAAAGATGTTGGTCCATCTCTTAATAAGCTGGAATAATGCTCTCATTTTTCTAATCACAATTCAATTTGATATAAAGAAGCGTATTTCAAGTTTAATGCATTTCTAGCATTTTGTGGCAGTATCTACTTAAGTTTTTATTCTCTGAGGCGAGGAGAAATGCATGAGAAACTGGAGTTCTAACTCTTTGAGAAAAGATCTGCACCCTAATATTTCCTGATTACAAGAATGAACTCTAGTTTCTTTTTCACATTATCTTTGATGGGATTTCGGATTCAGCAAGGTAGAAATACTACTACTACTCTTCCTCCATAAAGCTATTAATATTTTGGGCTACAGTGCATCCTGAAAAAACATTCGGCATCCTAAGATAAATTAAGGAATGACTGAACTCATCATTTTTGCCATTCTACAACTCAGAACTGTAGGTTTGTTTGGTTTCCTTTTTTAGTTCAAAATTTTAAAATAATGCCTCATATGGCCAACGTATAATCTCTTATTAACGGGCTCATAACATAAAACTCCTTTTCTAAATGGAACCTGCTCTCTGTATCTTAATAATTAATGGGCTGAAAAGCAGGTTTTCTTATTATTATACATCTATACTTCTGTAGTTTGTTGCCAAAAACATCTTCATTTTGAGCCCAGTTGCAGTGCGTTCATGAATTGCAAACAACTACAAGAAATGTGTGATCCTTTTGGCTGAAGTGGCAGTTTTCACACCCTTAGAGTTGTTACAGCATCTAATTTTAGAGCTACAATGAAACTGTCTGGATTACCCAGAGGGGACACTATTTCAGTGCATTAATGAGGTTAAACACAAAAGTGAGTTTATTACAATAAGAGATAGATATTCATTGAATCATTAATGAGATTACAGAAAGTGTGGTACAGGAATCACCACTGGGAACTACAGAGGAGATGATTCTACAATCATCAAAGAAAACGTAAAAGCAAAACACTACTACTAAATCTGCTATCTGTACTGTTCTTATTAGTAAGTATTCACAGTTTAAAATTAAAGCAATATATTTTGGCTTAGGGTAAAATTTTTGTCCTTATACCTCAAGGAAAATAATTCTTAAAACAGTATATTTTCAGTTCATGTTAATCTAGTCTAATGCTGAAAAACTAAGTTCCTATTCTTGTGCTACCCTGTGCTTTTAACAATATATTCTTATTTCCTCTGTTGTTTTGATTGTTTGGTTAAGATACCTTTGTGGAAGAGAATTCTTCAAATACATTCCAGAGACCACATTTCAAATACAATCACAGCAATATCACAGTGAGGTGTTATGGGATAACCAGATGGTTTCACCAAGGGTAGGTCCTGCCTGACCAACCTTATCCCATTTTATAATGATATTACTGTGTTTGGGAAGGAAGAGTCACTGATATCATCTATCAGTACTTCAGTAAGGCCTTTCACATGGTTCCCTGTAATATCCTTCTCTCCAAATTGGAAAGGAATGGATTTGATAGGTGGGCAATTTGATAGACTGGTTGAAAGACCATATCCAGAGAGTGATGGCCAATGGCTCAGTGTCTGGATAAAGATCAGTGACAAGTGATGTCCCTCAGGGCTCAGATCTGGGACTGATGCTCTTCAATATCTTCATTAGTTACATTGACACTGAGATCAAGTGCACCCTTAGGAAGCTTGGAGAAAAATGCTAAGCTCTCACCAAAATGGACCTGGGGTACTGGTGGATGGCAAGCTGGACATGAGCCAGCAGTGTGCCCTCACAGCCCAGAAAGCCAACTGTATCCTAGGCTGCATTCAAGGAAGAGTGGCCAGCAGAGTGAGGGAGGTGATCCTGCCCCTCTGCTCTGTGCTGGTGAGGCCTCACCTGGAGCACTGCATCCAGATGTGGAGTCCTCAGTACAGGAGAGACATGGAGCTGTTGGAGCACATCCTGAGGAGGCCACAAAAATGATCCAAGGGATGGAACACCTCTCCTGTGAGGACAGGCTGAGAGAGCTGGGGCTGTTCAGCCTGGAGAAGAGAAAGCTCTGGGGAGACCTGAAAGCAGCCTTTCAGTATCTAAAAGAGAAAGGGGGCTATAAGAAAGAAGGGACAGACTCTTTAGTGTGATCTGCTGTGACAGGACAAGGGGAAGCGGTTTCAAACTAAAAGAGGGGAGATTCAGACTGGATATAAGGGAGAAGTTTTTTACAATAAGGGTGGTGAGGCAGTGGAGCAGGTTGCCCAAAGAGGTGCTGAATGCCCCATCCCTGGAGACATTCAAGGTCGGACTGGACAAGCCTCTGAGCTCCTGCTCTAGGTGTAGGTGTTCCTGTTCACTGCAGGGGAGTTGGACTAGAGTCCCTTCCAACTCAAAAGATTTGATGATTCTGTGAATGCAGTATGCAGTATAGAATATAAAGCTATGTCTTCCCACTCCAACTACAGAACTGTTTCTATTCCTAAGAAATGCAAAATGAAATTCTTCACAGTCTGTAAGATTAATATTTTCATTATTCACTGGCAAATATCTTTCATATTCTCTGAAACCAAAGTCAAGACACAGCCTTAGAGCCAGGGGAACACTGAAAAAGAATGGACCTAGCAGGACAAGGGGAAATGGTTTTATGTTGAGGGCGGGAAGATTTAGGTTGAATATCAGGGGAAGTTCTTTACAGAATGGTGAGGTGCTGAACAGGCTGCCCAGAGAGGCTGTGGATGCCCCGTCCCTGGAGGTGTTCAAGGCCAGATTGGATGGGGCCCTGGGCAACCTGGTCTGGTGTTAAATGGGGAGGTTGGTGGCCCTGAATGTGGCGGGGGGGGTTGGAGATTCATGATCCTTGAGGTCCCTTCCAACCTTGGCCATTCTGTGATTCTGTGACCTAGTAAAAATCATCTCATTCATCATGTACACCGAGGTTCTGTATTTGTCCTCTTTATATCTGCATGTGATTAATTTGTCATTCAGTAGTGAAACCCAGACATCCTGAAGACAATAACCAATGAAAAAATTTACTAGTTACACTATAATAGGCAGAAGCCTATTACCAGAAAACAAGAAAAGTTCTCTCTCAGAAGTCCAATAGGCTCAGAAATTTAAGAGCCTACATCTAGGATCTAAATTCATGGAGAAACAAAACTCCAGTTTACAGGTACTTCCATTCCAGCTGTCTGAAAAGCTCAGTCAGCTTACAGGAAGCTATTATTTACGATCTGAGCCCTCTAATCTAGCAGCATAAACACTGTAGTATGCTAAGAGTTCTGGAAGCTCATGTAATGAAGAACATCATGCTATTCATCTACTGTGCTCATCAGATTAACTAATGAACATTCAGAAGTAAAAGTTTGTTCTTTTTTTAATTATGAAGTTTGAAATAGTTTCTGAAAATCCACAGCAAACATTTAACTTTCAGAGTAACCATTATACAGAAACTGTAGAAGGTACTTTATGCATTCCATAATTAATGCAAGTTTCAGTATAATAATCAAATTAGATTTATGTTCAAGTGGAGAAACATTAGACAAAAAAGCTCAGTTTAATTAACTTTTAAACATGAAGCTGCTAAGCAGAAGACTAAATGCTCAATTTATTTTCCTCTTATTGATCTATTAATGGCAGACCGATCATGGGATTAAATATTGAATTCCCTATATCTGAGGTGTTTTCTGCATGACAGAATTTGTAATTATTTCTTCTTTCACATTCTTAACAACCCTGAAGTTTCATTTACATGCAATCTAGGTTTCCTACACTTGCTTTCTTATGCCCTATGTGATAGACTAAATCATAATTACAGAAAGGAAAAATTGATTCCAAGTTTTTGACATTTTCAAGCTTAACTCCATTGATTTTTGAGGGATTATTAAGAGAGATAAATAGATCTTTGAGAAAATAAATAAATAAATAAATAGCCAAATCAATGGGGCATGGAACAATCATCTACTGAGGGATATGCATATCAATGAAGGATAGCAATTATTCAAGGTGACATAAGAAATATGGTAAGAAGAGTAGGAATGGTAAACTAGAGGAAAAAAAACTGAAGTGATGGTTATTTCAGAATTAAAGACGTACTTTATCTCCTGATCTCACAAAGAATGAAATGTCTCCAAAACAAAATAAAACAAATAACAAAATAAAACAAAACAAAATAAAAGTTCATGAAGGCTCGCAGTTCAATACAGAGCACTACACTTGGTAGCATCACAGAACTTAAGCTCAGGCAGGTCTGCTGGTGAGGCAGGGACCATATGCCATCTTGAGAGGTCCATGAGACTTTATGACTGTGCTGGCAGCAAGACACAAGAAGGTGGTCACAGTTAGGCTGGAGATGGGAATGGTTCAGGTACTGTAAGCAACAAGTACCAGTATGTTATAAAGGAGTAACAGTGTGTAGAAGAACAAGGAGTTAGTATTCACCAAATGCAGTATTCTTCTTAAAGAATAAACACACTATTGGACTGTAGGATGGGTGTGGGTCAATGATATACTGGTACACCAGCCAATCAGCTTGTGACATTCCCCAAGCATGGCTATTCTCTCTCCAGAGTCAGTACAGCTCAATGGTAACAGATGCTTCCCTGCAAAGAGGTAGTCAAAACTCAATCCCTGCACATAGCATTTTTAAAAAGACATCATAATAATTTAGCATTTTAAATAAATCAGCAATTTCCTTCCTTCTCACCGTGCAAACACATTTTTCATATCTTTCATATTCTGGTATGGTAAGAACACCTGCAGTGGCAGCTATTGAGGGTAGCTCTAAATCAATGACACAGTTTTCTTTCTAGCCCTTGCACCTGTATACAAAAGCACCAGGAGAAACAGGGTACAAAAGTGGTGCACTAAGAATTTATTCCTATGAAAAGGAATCACATTTAGATTACCTTTAACAGAACTTAACACCAAAGAAATGAAGCACCAATGCTCTTTTCTCTTACTGTATGTTAAAACAAGCAGATTTTACATAAGTATTTTCAACATACTGAAATATGTAGAAATAAAGAACAAAGCAAAATCTAGTGATAATTTGCAGCCACACTTCTGAAATACGAGGGCAAGTCAGAATCTAATCAGTGCATGCGAAGAATACAATTATCCTATCCTTTAATTATAGACGTAAAAAAAAGAAAGAAAGAAAGAAAGAAAAAAAGACTTCCAGGTGGTACAAGCTCATTAAGCCTGGCCTCTAATTTTCTGTTCTTTAGGGAGTTAAGTAATTTAAATTTATGTCTAACTTCATTTTAAAGGGTTGTTTGCATCTCTTCACTATTTATCATGCACAGTGATTAAAAATTAATAGAAAGTAAATTAAAAGATTTGATAAAGGTTAAATACTACGCAGTTGAAATTCAGTCACTTTGTTTCAGGTCATTCAGAGAACACTTCCAAAAAGTCATTTGATTAAAATAAATTCATCATAATGCAAAAGTTAATTAAAAAAAGGTACTGCACTTTTCCCCAAAATAGAGGACGGATCATGTTAAAGGTATGAAAAGCACTACAGATATTTATATCACAATATAACCTATACTTAGGTGGAAAGGAACAATTCCAAGACTGGGGATGGAGGAGAACACAATGAATGTAAGAAAAATGACACAGAAATGATAGTGTGATATGCCACTGGGAAATTCACACACTATTTTCCTTGCTTTACGTTGAGTAAAAGGCAGAGGTAGCATACCAGGCTCCTAAAAGCCCTGATCAACTCAAGAAGCATTCCTCTGCTCCAAGCTATCGCACACACAGCCAACACAAGTCTCTGGCACAGCATGATGGAGTCTGAGCTGGTGGGATGCACCACGGATGCTGTAGCTTTCTACAGAGATTTCAATGCAGCACTCTGATGTCTAGGAAACACCGGAAAAAATGGGCTTTTAACAGACTTAAAAGATGATTACAGGCCATTAGGGAGCATTCCCACTCTTAAATCACTCACGATCACATCAGAATTAAACTAAACACTTGAAAAAAATTACAGGAAGCTCAAACCCAAGAAAATAATATTAAAAGCGATCACTCGATGCAAGCTAAGTTTAAGTTTACTGACAGCCCTACTGGTAGTTGTAGTTGCTTTGGTAATTTTGAATATAATCCCTTCTCTATACGCTAGTACATTCTTTGGGGCTACAATTTGCATACACAGATTTACCACAGCCAAGAATCTGGAGCCTGCCTTTGGCCCAGCTCTAGGTTTGGGCAGATGTCACCTGTAGCCTGTTGTGGCCTGTAAATCCTGCAAAAACTGTAAGAGTCCCTGTCTTATGCTGGGGAGAAGCTCAAAAACAGCAAAAGAACTGTGAAACACAGCTCTACGATGTTGAATTCAGTTGAGTAATTCCAACTTCAGCGACATTCCAATAGGCTTCCAAACAAGCAAATTCTCACCAGTTGAATAAGCAGGCTAATTAGGTCCGTCAGGGGTTTATTGATAAGCAGAAGGTCTTCAGCAGCCTGCGTGTCCCCTCCTGTGCCGGATTTCTGTGCCTTAATAAGATGAGGGGAAAAAAAACAACAAAGCAGCCTCAGAGACTGTTCAGTTACCAGAAACAAATTAGGTTCATTAGGTGGTCAATGTTTGAACGAAAGTTTGAAGGAAACCTATATACTCCCTGTGTCTGCAACACTAAGCACAAAGCAAAAGCGACTCACACTGTCTCACCTGTTCTGCACAGGCTGAATACACCCACCTACATGACATTTATTCAGCTAAATGAAATGAACTGTATACTCAAAAGATACTTCTAAAGCTGTAAATGTTTTATGTATTTGTATTCCATTTCAACACGTCTATTTTAATATGAAAGTTCACTCTCTTTTTTTTTTTTTCCACTATTAGGAATAATTTTAAGCACAACTCAAAAGAAGAAAACCAGGATAACTGAGAGGTTATGATTCTCAACAGCAATGTCCACCTTTGCCCTTCCAACTTGCTTTGTATCCTGAAATATTCACAATACATAAATAGTTTAAATTATTTTTGAAATGAGAATAATAAAATCTGAAAGTGTGATAAGACTTGTTACTGCTTGGAATTCTGATCACTGTCTTCCCCTTCATTGAAACATGCTGCCATCCCAGGCAGTGCTAGTATGACCCATCTGTGCCCCAGGGTACCAGCAAGGTCTTCTTGCAAGGTTTTTCATTTAACTTCACCATCTTGCAGCAGCTTTGGATTGTGACCCTGCAGAGTCCAGCTGCTAGAGGAAAATTTAAGCATTTTATCTAGAGGACACATTTAAAATTCATTTTGTACTGTGTTTCATTTAAAGTGCAATCCTTAAGCCATCGCCCAGGTATAATAACCAAGGATTTGTGTTTGGTTAAGTGAGCACAAGAGCAGATCCCCAGAGACAGGAGACATTACTGCTAGAGCTGCACTGTTTATTTTGAGGAGTTGAACACATGATGCCTTTCTTTCAGGAAAAGTTCAGAAATAAAGGAGCCCCGAAGAGCCATTTCTCAGTAATAAGACACACTGGTATGTTCCTCACTGAGACTCACCACATTGCAAAAGTCCAAGAAGGGCAAATAGACATAGTGCATAGAAGAAATTAAAAAAATGAGTGTTTATAGTAACCAAGATAGCCATGTAAGCTGCCTTCACTTCAGCAAAATTTACAACAGCTTTTTCTGTCCAGTGTTTGAATCAGAAGTAAGACATCCTCCATCAGGGATATCTGACTGCTTCAAGTGGTATACAGTTAGTGTCTATGAAAAGAGAATAAATAACACACGCTAGAGGAATTATACTTTATATATATAAAGGATGCACACCACATTTAAACCTACGCTAAGTCACTAGATGGCAAGTTTACTTCTCAAATGCAGCTACTGTGGATCACCTGTGGAACACGATATGATAAAGCTGCTCCAAAACAGATATCCAAATTAATCTAAACCTTAGTACTACTGCTATTATAATACATACACTTTTAAAGCACTGTTTATAGCCCAAATACAGTAGTAGCTTCCAGCTGACAAACTACAGCAATTTGGTGGATCACTTAAAAACAAAGCAAACATTGCCAGCTTAGCATCATATCTAAAAAAGGACAAAACAGTCTTCCTGTTTTGTTGTTAGAAGTGTTACATGCAGTTTCTTTGATTAGTATCTGTCTGTGCTCCATTTTTAAGGAGGAGGAAGACTTCACTGGGAGAAGAAGCCCTATTAATGCCATGTTTTGCAGTGGCTCAAAGAGAAAGTTAAAACACTAGGAACGTAAGCACGTCGATGCACATGCAGAGGTTACGTACTCTTCAAGCACAATAATCACATCTGATTTATAATGAAAAGGTACTGCTCTTTACGAAGTAATTTTTCTTCTTTTAACATGAAGTGAAGGAAAGGACTTTGAACTACCACTGAGAAAACTTTGCATTAAGCTGTTTGTGGAGTACAGAGAAGGAGTGTACAGCTAAGATCTGTGTTCCCAGCACAGTGCGGCTAAAACGAATTTTCTAACCAGGCAAATACACACACGGGGGCAAGCAGCTGAAAATACACTTCCCTTTCCACCAAAAAAATACACTTCCCACCAAATACACCAAAAATACACTTCCCTTTCCACCTTTCCACCAAACTAAAAATGTAATGAAATGAGAGTAGTGGTAAATTCACCAATAGCACAAGAAGGTATCTAAAAAAATGTTTAAGATGGTTGTCACTCCCAGGAAATGAACTCCATACCTGCAAAGTCTGGCGCACAATGTTTGTTGTGTACATCAGCATGCAGTGCAAAATGTCAAGCAAGGACAGCAGCAGTGCATTTGCTGTCTTGGTGCTGCTTTTATCATCTGCCTCCAAGTACAGAGCCACGGTTTCTATTAGGAGATTACAGATGTGAGGAGCTAGTCCTGTGCAGTGAGACAAAAGGAAAAAAAAACAAAAACGACTGAGAAGGTAGGCCAGATAAAAATAGTAGATTAGCAGAAAAACAAATTTCACGTACACTATGAATATTTATTAATATTCCTTTTTTCCCCTCTATTGTTATAATTACCGCCTCCTTTATCCTATTTGGAGCAGCTCATAACGAGAGCTAAGCTGATACAATCTAATTCTCTAACTGCACGGAGTATTATGTAACACTCATTAAACAAAAACATAGCAGGAATCCCAAAGTTTTCTGTATCACAGAAGACACAAGTCTCCTTCACATTATCCCTGGTCACAAAGAACCAGATAATTCCTCCAGACTGGAACAAAATGAAACAGCAGCTATATCAAGGTAGGAGCCTGAAGTTTTCTTTCTTAATTGGTCTGCCAATTGCAACCTTCTCTATATATTCCAACTGTTTAATTGAACAGTGTTATGTGTAGTATGAAATAGTTATGGAAGATCATTATGAGGGAAATACCAAATTCTACACCTAAAATGCACTTCAGACCCATTTGACTGGTGGTAGTAATGAGTTTTCTGAAAATATATCTTTGTCTCGAAGATTTTTTCCAGCTCCTTTGGTATTCAATAACATCACCTCCTGTATCTTGCTTAACCCACAAATCAATTCACACATCAGACAATCCATTTCAAGGAAATGCCGACTCAATTCAGAATCCAGCTTACTTTCAAATACAAAGTAACTGAGTTCATATTATTTAATCTTAATCTTGTTCTTTTGGAGTTTCGTGAGGAATGAAAAACACTTTGTGCTTCACCCAGAACATAATTATTGTGTAAACTATCTTTCTTTAAGTTGGCAGTTAGCCATGCTCTGACTTGGGTGCACTACATTATAGCACTTCAGCATCTAAGGTTTTAGTCCCTGAGACTACCAAAACCAACAGAAGAGAATCTGTATCTCACTGAAGAGACTGCTTTTATAACATATCCTTCAAAAAGTAATTGTTTGTTTCTTTACAAGCATCAGTACCAGAATAAGACATTGCAGAATACCCTGGGCAATTACACCACCAAGCTTTTGCTGATAGACAAACCTATGGGGTGACTGTTTTTGCTTTGAAAGCTTCCCCATCAATTACTTGAGCTTCCACAAAAAATGTTCCTCTCCTATTCACCAACGTTAATACATCCCTCAGGAAATTAAGTACAAAAAACATTCATTCAGAACACAGTTACAGGTCAGGTTTGTTAAGACTTGCACTATTATATCTCACATCTTTGTGTGTTTTTACGATTATCAGCACTATTCTCCCACAATAGTTTGATTGATGGACTACGGCTCAGGCTGAGCTTTGAATTTCCTGGGTTTTTGTCTGCATGAGCCACACTCTCAAACTGTATCAGTTCAATCTTACACATTTAATTTCCTCCTCCTTTTTTAAAGTACGGTTTCTGCTGCGGTTCTGAACACTTCACACACAAATGAGATAGCATGCAGAGACCAGATTTAAGTGATGTCACCAATACTCCAAGAGGAGTATAAACAGACATAACTGCATGTCTGCCCATCATAAAACTTGTGGTTATTCTACGCCCTTTTTCACAAGGCTAAATTAGAAGAAACCTAAGAAAACAGCCCATGCAAAGCTGGTCCCTATCAAAGCAAGGTCTGCAAAATTGCCTGGGAGGATATGCCCAAGTACACCCTATTTCTCCCTGTATATGACCACAAAACCCACAGCCACATCAAAACGAATGAGTCATCCCTATTTCTAGACGGCTTATATATAACCCTTAAGACAGAATATTCACATTTACTTACTTGATGAAAGCATCAGAATTGGCAGATCGAACACAGATTCATGCTAACATATGTACAAAAATACGTACGTTAAATTTGGTGTTTTGGGGAGAAAAAAACACCTTTGTCTGGGCTTACGATACAGTAGGACTCTAGAACCCATCAGAACTTTAAAATAAAACATTGGTGCAGTTGCATGATTCATACAGAAATCTGATGAACACTTGATTCCATGGATAAAAATAAAACTGACCTCTTGCCAAGTAAATAAAGTTCCAGACGTATCCTTTATTGTGTCAGAGCAAAATCAAAATTGGAGGCCATAATTGCAGGCACGTAAATATACTCCCTGCTTACACCACAGGACAAAATACATATCCTTTGTCCTCAAAAAGAAAGTTGGGAAACTAGTAGTTTACAATGACCATGACCAAATTCAATAGAAGTTGAATGGCTTAGGACACTAACACTGCAGTGAATTTACTCAAAAAGCTGTTAGAAAGACAAAGACAGATGTGCCTCAGCATTTCAAAATTCAATTCCCAAAACAGATGAAAAAAAAAGAGGATGTAAGTCTAGAAAAAAAAGGAAACTATTCACAGTTCAGTAAATCACAATCAAGAAATTGCACTGGAGTGTCTAAGTTTCATAGCATACATGGAATTTCTGACAGATTTTACAATCAATTCAAGAACCACATGCTTAATTTACAATAAAGCCATGGCTGTCCAAATTTCAGGCTTGCCTGGGTCACACTTAGTGAACAGGAATTGCTGTGGGTCACATATAAAATATGTAATAAACTTAATGTATCTAAGTAACAAAACTTATTTTTTATGTATTTTTTAATATATTTGTATTGAAACATCAAAAAAAAAAGAGAGCAACAACACCATAAAACTAGTGGGATGTTTGACCTTATTTCTGTGAAACTAATGCATCAGGCTGGCCCAATGGCAGTGGTTAGCACTCCTAGTGAGTTCTCAATGTGCTCACCAAAGATTTCTGATGAAATATTACTTTTCCTGTCCTTCATAGTGGACAATAATTATTCACAAATGTACATACTGCCAAAAAGTGATGACACAAATAAGGTGTGACCGTGAAGTGAGAGGTATTTTTCTCTGTTAAGATAGGGCTTTAGGAAAGGTAATGACACATGACCAAATTTTTTCTTTCTGTGGAATGTCTGATTGCAACTCTATACATTCCATGTGAAAATTCGCAGGTAATGAATTTATGTCAACCAAAAATGGAGTCAAAAATATATGTATATAAAAATATATATATATATATTAACATTTTTTTGAAATCTTGAAGCATATTCTCAAATTTCTTCATCAAAATGGAAAGCAGACTGCACGTTTTTCACTGCTCAAAGGACTGTGCTTAGCCAGTGTGTTAAAATGTATGAAATTATTTGCCATCGCTTGAGCTTGCCATAATTGAAGTTTCATTTCAAACACTGCTATTATCTGAAACACAGAACAGATAAGCTGATTTTCACCTTGAAGACACATGTTTGACTCACATAAATAAGCAGTCAAATCCACCAGAAATGCTAAATCTGGGAGCCATTTCTCATCTTATTCTGGCACAAATTTTCCTTTTGATTCCATAAAGGACTTGATTTCACTTTGCAAAGCCTTTTTAGCATTTTATCTTGACTTAGGCACCTTCCTTCAGAAAATTAAATGATGACCCAATAATCATTATACATACTTCTAATGAGTTCCTAGAATTGGTGATGATTAAGTTTCTTGGACTTTATGAAATTCACAGCTTTGATGATGACTTGCATGACATTATCCATTTCTAAAGCTTTCATGCATACATTTTCTTGATGTCTGATGCAGTGATATTTCATCAAACTGATGGGGGCATCATCAAACTGGGGCACCATCAGTAGCTATACCTGATATGTTGACAAAGGTTAAAGAAAATAGCTTTATTGTATTTTTTTTCCTGCTTTGCACATATCAAAGATTTAGTTCAGCCTTTCAATAGCACTAGAGAAGCCATTTCTTCAGTGACACTGTATTCATTATCAATATCTCTAACAAAAATGGCAAGTTGAGTAGTATCAGTAGCATCAGTATTTTCATCTATCACCAAAGCATAAAATTTGAAATTAGCAGCTTCACTCTCCAAATTTTTTTAAAACAGATTTTCCTTTTTCTCCCGTTCACCTGGATACAGTCTGGTGAGACATACTGATTTTAGAAAAATCAATTTATTTTTATTTTTATTTTTTATTTTTATTTTTATTTTTATTTTTATTTTTATTTTTATTTTTATTTTTATTTTTATTTTTATTTTTATTTTTATTTTTTTAATCAGAACACATATCTGCCATGCTTTTCAGATACTGCTTTATAAACTCACCATCATGAAATGGTTTTTGAGTTTTTTTGTTCCCATAACTAGCTTTTATAACAGCGTTTTAATTTTTTTTTTTAATATATTGTTGAGATGACAGACTACTTTCAGTTTCACTATTTTACAAAGCATCCCTTGACGTGCATTGAATTTGGCAGCATGTTTCTGCACACAATCTCTTCCCAAATTGTGATCTTTGAAAACTGATGCCATTTCCTCACAAATTAAGCACAGTGTCACAGAGTTGTCAGCAATGCACTTTGCCCACCCCATGTCTCAAGGCTGGGCTGGGCTGCTCAGTGAGACACAGCAGCTGCCATGATAATGACATGCTTGGAAAAATTTTTACCTTTAAAAGATGTATGCAATATATTTAATATATTTCTGACTCACACCAAACAGGCATGTAGGTTTTTTTATGCACTGCTACTCAGAAGACACATGCCATGCACTCCTGAGCCTTGAAAGCGGTGGATCTGAAATAGAATTCAATGTTACCTTGGAGAGCTAAATGGAACAAATCAAGGAATATTGTTCTACTGAGAAAAGCTACATATTTTTAAGGATTCTAATAATTCAATGTATCTTGGCAATACTTCACTTTGTCAAAAGAAAAGCCTTAGTGACAGCTTACAAGAGTTAAACGAATGTGTCACCATTTCTTTCACCTGGGCGTTTCTTATTAACAAACTAAACTTTCTTAATTAATTACACTTTTTTTTTGCTATCCTATTAAATTGCAAATTCCAGTAAACAAAGTGAATAAATATCACATCATACTGTTTGTAGCTATAGTTAGAGTTCATTAGTCATGTCTTACAAAGTTAGGAGGATCCCCAAAACACCAAACCTCAGTGTAGTTCAAATTTTACTGAAAAATAAGACTAAAGTTGGATTTTGTACTGGAATTATGTTTGTAAATTACCATAGCTGGAACAGAAAAAAAACAAAACAAAAAAACAAACAACCACCAACAACTGTTCTAATTGCAATTTGAGATTTATAACTGATGTAAAAAGATGGCATCCAAAAATTCCTAGCTTCAGTGTTACAGAATTTGAGAAACCCAGTGTTCAAAGCAAAGATTTTTCTTGCCCAAAGAGACCTCTGCTATGAACTGAACATGGACCTAATAGGATTTTATGAATGTGGTCTGTGATGGCTACGTTTTGTCTTACAAATCTTTTCCAAAGATTAAAGGAGCCTTTCGGCCCATGGTACCACTAATCGGACCGAATATGTAGTGATTCCTTCTGGAATGAAAGCTGAGAGGAGACATTTTATTCTCAACTATTAGTAAGATTGATAAAGAAAAAGAAACCTTCACTTCCAAATCACATGAAACATCAAAGGACAGCCTCGGAAGCAATCTTCTAGGCAATCCTTTCATGCCTATCAGCAATTAGAGCATTCAACAAACCCGTCTGCTTCTAGCTGAAGAAAATGTTCGAGCAGGTGCACTTCCTTCTAACAATGCCACCATGCAGCCAGCAGCAAAGCCCTCAGCCTGGCAGAAAGGTTTCTCTTTGTTCCTTTCTTCACGTTGCTCTCCAGAGAGCTGTTTTTTCCATTTGTATCACACCTACACAACCGACTCCCCGGGGATCTTATGAATATAAATTCACTACAATTTTCTTATTGGGAACCTGAAACTGCACTGCAGAACTAACTAGAAAACATGTTTCTTTATCTTTTTACTATTAATTGTAAACCTAAAAGCTATTGCTAAGAAGGAACACGACTGATAGGTTCTTTTGCATAGGAAAGAGCTCCTCAGTACCTGAGTCCTTGTGATAATCCATCGTGTCATAAAGACTCTTCATAAAATCTCATTTACCCATAGAAACTTAGACTTCATTTGCATTCTTTGCATCACAACCTGGGTACTCAAAGTGTTTTGTTTTGAAAAACTGAAAACAGTAAACACGTATTTTTAGAGAAAAGACATTTTTCAAGAGGTTGATTATTTTTGTTTATTGTTCGCCACTGTCACTTATAGTCTTACAGACTTTGCATTTGTATTGTGATACCATTGAGGGAAGAATAAATGAGGATGCAAAATTAGGTCACCTCTGATTTCAAGATTTGGTGAGTGATGAACAACATATCCAGTGGAAAGAAGTCAAAGCAGCTGAACATGTTAATTGCACGACTGCTGCCCTGAAAATTATTTTCTATTGTGATCTTAAAAACAAGTAGCATCTAAAGAAAAAAATATTGCATATGTTCCTAATACTGAGACAGTATGAATGAATTTCATGAATAAATTTTAACAGATCACTAAATTCGAGGAATAAAAACTGCAGTGTAAGTGGTCACATCAGAGTGGCCAAGGAAGTCGAGAGCTTTACGATGTGGGAAGGGCCCATGGCTCAACCTTCCGTGCTCACATGGCAGGTAGGGCATGGACTACAATGCCAGGCAATATCAGTCAGTGCAGGAAAATGGATATAGTAAGGATTATGACACTGGGGAAGAAAAGCCAGTCATCAGCTTTAATACAACGAGGCTGAAAGCAGACAAGGAACTATTTATTATTATTATATAATGTGGGGATGTCTAAGAGAAATGCACGCCTGACATTCCCAGAGTAGGATTTTTCTGCTTCGAATCAGGGGAGAAGACGTGACATGGCTCCACTACACATTTCCAGGACTGGCAATGCTTGGCAGTTAGTGTTAGACAGCAGCTTAGAGGCTGCATCTTTCACTAGCAAAGAAAAAATGCACAATGGATGACTCCCCAGAGAACCATGCCAAGTTCCTCTAAGCAAAAGAGAATCCTCCCAGCACAGAAATTAACTTTCTTCTAAAATTTCGCCTATGTAATTAACACGCAGGTGATGAAGACTAACACATATTTTAGCACAACTATCTAGAGATAGCAAACAATTTGATTCTCTTTAAAAATCTGCATAAGTATAAAAAAAGATAGTAATAACTTGAAAAATTTAGGAATAATAAAATCACATACTGCTGAATATGCTTGAGTGGTCAGTAAAAAAGCTGTAAAACATAAAAATATACCAAGACTTCTTTGGTCTATATGATAGATGTGGTTAGAACAATGTACAAAGAAAAGGAGAATTTCTGAAAGCATAATAACTGATCCTTTGGGAATACCAGATTTGCTACATTTTTAAAAAATGAAAAGATAGGAGTTTTCCTATCTTAGAATCTCATTAAGCTTTCTTTAGCAAAATTTCAACAGACCTTTAGCGTCAGACTGACTCAACAGTATGATAATCAAGTCAGAAGAGATAGCCAATGTTTCTGCAATCGACCTGACAGCGCACACGGATAATGTAACATCAAAGTTTGAAGGCAGGGAATTTTGGTTTTGAGGTTTACTGAGACAGTCCTCATTCCTAGGAGTATAATTCATTGAATGTGAACGCACAGTTGTTCAGCAGGATGCATAAAGGATCAGAAAGTAATGTACTTCCCAAAATAATTACAAGAACATCCAAATGCTTTTTCGTATGATCAGAAAAAAAAAAATAAATCCAAAAATTAATATGAGAGAATACTGCGTAACTGTGCACTGCAAGGAGGTCTATGCAGGGAGGTCTATGCCAAATGTTGACAGCACATTAATAGTGCCTCATTTCTGCAGTCAGGCTTGATTCGTTAGGATACCACAGTCAGCATCACAGTCTCTAGAACTATTGTCTGCTTCTTACATTCTGTAATAGCTGAGAATAATTGGTCGTTTTCTACAAAAAGAGAAGTGAATAACATAATGAAAAGGTAGGAACCACTGAAAATGCATGTACAGAATTGTAAGGCTCATACTAGAAAGGATGAGCTTTGTGGGACTGGATATAAAAGAAACATTTATTTTTAGATTATTTATTGAAATTAAACTTTTGCTCTCCAGAGATGAAATTTAGTATCCAGCAGAGCCATAAGATGTGCTGCCAGCCCTGTCACTAATGCATATGTTATGTGCATCAAAAGGAGAATGCTTTTTTTGTTAACTGGGGAGCAAAAAGCCTTTGATGAATGTAAAATCAAGTGCTGCCATCCCAAGAGACAAGTGGCAATACAGCAGAACACAAAAGTAAGGCTGCCTGATAAGACATTTATTTTGTAAACAGCTTTGTTGACTGCAAATATTAGTTCTTCACAGATGTTTGCTAGTGAGCAATTGTTGATGGTTAACCCCCTAGAAGTGTGTGAGTGCCTGAGGAGTCTTCCTAGTCTCCTTGGCAAACAGTATTAGGTTTCTTTATGTTGTTTGGATGGGCAGCCTACATTAATCTATCTCAGCCTGAAGCAAACTCACAATCAAATGACCATTCTAGCTGGAAGATCCAGGAAGGAATGGAGGTGGACATAATACAATGATTTACAGGAAAGACATTTAAACTACTTCTGTCCTCAGCTGTGCATATATTAGACATGTGGCTTATATTCTGTTCATTTAGATTTAGAAGATTTTGTTGATACAGTTTTTCAGTATGTCAGTGCTTACAAGCACAATCTTCCATCATAAGAAAAAGAAAACTACAGAAAAAAAAAAAAAAAAAACAACAAGAAAAGTCTATAGATAAAATTTCATTATCTGGACCTAATATTATTGATGTTAATTGAATTTGTACCTTTTTTTCCCCATATATTAGAGATAGGTTACAGATGGCATGTCATTTAATAAAGCAAAGTTATAGAATCATAGAATCACAAGGTTGGAAAGGTCCTACAAGATCATCTAGTCCAACTGTCCTATCACCATTACTACCCACTAAGCTACTAAACCGTATCTCATAGCTCCTCATCCAGACGCCCCTTGAACACCACCAGGGAAGGCAACTCCACCACCTAACTGGAAGGCCATTCCAGTGCCTGACCACTCTTTGAGAGAAAAAGTTTTCCTTGTATCTAACCCAAATCTCCCCTGGCACAACTTGCAGCCATTTCCTTGGGTTCTGTTTGTTGTGTGGGAGAAGCCAAGCCCCTTCTCATCACAACCTCCCTTCAGGAAGTTGTAGAGTGTGATAAGGTTCCCCCAAGCCTCCTCATTTCAGCTAAACAATTTCAGCTCCCTAAGCTGCTCCTCATAAGACTTGTGCTCCAGATCCCTCACTAGTTTCATTGCCTTTCTCGGACACACTGCAGGGCCTTGACATCCTTCTTCGGCCCAAAACTGAACACAGCACTCAAGGTGTGGCCTCACCAGTGTTGAGTACAGGGGGATAATTACCTCCCTGCTCCTGCTGGCCACACTATATCTAATGCAGGCTAGTATGTGACTGGCCCTCCTCTTGGCCACCTGTTCAGCTGAGCATCAACCAACACCCCCAGGTCCCTTTCCTCTTCACAGTCATCCAGCCACTAAGCTCCAAGCCTATATTGCTGTATGGGGTTGTTGTAGTCAAAGTGCAGGACCCAGCACTTGGCCTTGTTGAACCTCATCCCATTCATCCCAGCCCAGCGATCTAGCTATCCAGATCCCTTTGAAGGGCCTCCCTACCCTCAGGCAGATCGACACTACCTCCCAACTCGGTGTCTGCAAACTTACTGAGGGTACACTCAATCCCCTCATCTAGGTCATCAGTAAAGATATTAAACACAATGGGCCGCAGTACAGACTCCTGGGGGACACCACTCATAGCAGATCGTCAGCTGGACAAGTTACAGTTATACAGCATGGCATAGACTTCAAATCTGATCCCTATAAACTCCATTATATACCTTACTAGTTGACAACTGAAAAAAAGATCTCTTAGTTTTGAAAGACACCTTGAATGATGCTTAGGAGTTTTTCCAAACAGTGTGTTTTCATATCTGCATCATGAACAAGAATGTCTATCAAGGTATCTTATTCTCTGAGAGGCAATTGTCTTTAAAAACTCCTTTCTGTCTGACATACTAAGTGTTGCTCCACAGCTACATGGAAGAATTTTTGCTTGCATGCTGTCAATCTATATATAGTGTATGTTTTTTAGAAAAAAAGGGTATGAAATCCTCATATTAATGGCAAAAAGAGACCAGAAAAAAATATTCTTTACTAGGTTAAAATCTGTGGGGTTCATTTTTTGTTACTTTTTAGATCAGGAAATCCTTTCATTCAGGAAGATTCTGAGTCAGAAAAGATTCAGAAGTCTTTTGATTTACTGCCCAGACAGATCAAGCCTGCAGTAATTACTGTGTGATAAAATACAAGGGGAATTTGTATCCTGGGCTTAATTTAGAACTAGAAATTCTTCTAAAGAGATTGCTATTTTAATAATAGACTTCCTGTCACGTAAGATTAAACCCTGTTTATCTGCTTCAATAATCTTAACATATCTCAGCTTTGGCATCAACTTTCCCTTCTATCAAAATCCTTGAGAGACCACTTCAAAACTTTTAGAGCTGTCTTTCTGACAAAACCTGTACAGGCCAGATAGGAACAGCCTCAGAATACCGATAGAGCACTGAACTGTTGTCACAAGCCGACAGCACTCAGCAGCTTTGAACGACATCACCAGTGCTAATTGCTCCAGCTCATGGCCTCTCAAAGGCCCTGGACGGAAAGCGATAAGGACCAATGAGCTGGGGCTTCACAACATTCCCTCAAGTTTTCAAACAGCTTTAAATTGCAGAAATAACACACAGTTGACAAATATCTCCACAGATCTGTTGCAAAGCGTAGAAACTACATATTTCCCTACTGAGAAGTCATGCTCTGTAAGATATTAAATATTTATTCCTACTCTTCTCGGCCTGTTTACTTCAGTTTTCCACAGGATGAAAATGTACAGAGTATAGATACTTGGATTTTACTTGGATTCTCAAGTGCCAGCCTTTTGCCATTTTTACCTCTAGACCAAAGGACAAGAGCAAAGAGGAGAGAATCCACTGAGTGCCACTTACTGCTGCTTATCGCAACAAAACTGAAACTATGCCAGTTTCCTGTAATGTCCTGCATTATTTATCACTTAACTTCAGAACAAAACTGAACGCTGACAACAGGCAACCGCAACTGTCCAAGGTGGCTTCGACGTGTTTACGCTTACATGATCAAAGGGCCTAAACAGAATTCAGGATGTCTCATGATAGTAAATCTGGTTTTGTGACTATGATCAGACAAATGCTCTTGCCTCAAGCTTCTCTGCTAGCTCCGCTTTCTTCTGAAGTGCTAGGAAAACTTTGACCAGCAGATTTTCTTCAGATTTGATGTCATCCAGCCATACCACTCAGGCCATATCCAATTAGCTTCCTAATATCTAACCACAGACTCTTCATCTCAGATGTCACTACTCTTTCTATTAAGTGGTTCAGGTTTATGTCTTTTTCTCTTTGCATGGATACTTGCTCTGCTTTGACATAACCACAATGTTCAACTTTACCGCCAAGATCTTTGAGCTCAAACCCATCGTACTGTAATCACATTGACATTTCAGATGGAACAAAAAGTGCCTTCTCCAATACTTACCACTAAAACCCCATACTATCTCCAATACTTAGTACAGTCTAGACCAATGGAACCTTTCCAACCTTTCCATCAACACAGCTACTTGACCCCAACTAGGGACTTTGGAAGTAGGCTACAAACAGTGAAAACTGGATCTATTGAGTCTGGATCCATGCCAAACAAAAGCAGCTCTGGAAAGAAGAGTGGAGGAATTAATATCTGTGAAACTGGACTGTCAGTGAATTATGCAAAAACTGGGGAAGCTGAAGGAAGCAGACACCAGAAAGGAGAGATGTATATTATTAAGTATTTTGATTCCAACACATGGGCTAGCTGATGGGCTGAACAAGGCCATCAGATGCTGTCTTCCGGATGTGTTACTGTGATTATGTCATAAACGTGACCACATGCACACCCTCCATTAACACAGATTTTCTTGCAGAGGCTGGGTTGAGTTCAAGAATCTGTATCCAGGCTGGTTCTGTAATACACAGACTAGTCTGAAACAACTGCCTGACCCATCTCTCAGGCAGGCAAAATCTTGTAAGGAATACTGTTCTTTCCAAATCTTCTGTCAAAGCCTATAAACCTGCCTTGATAATCTTTTCCTTTGGACATTTTATCTGCTTTTTCCTTATCTTGCCTATGACTTACAGTGTAGACAAAATACTGTCTCTAAATTCATCTTGTGTTGGTGTCTGAACCATATGCTCTCTTAACAACATTCAGTGTAAGTTCTGACTAAAATACACAGGAAGTAATGGTCCAAGAGAGATTTTCTTGTAAGAGAAATTATGGCATCAACCTACAATTCCTGTCATTCTGTGTTGGATGATGGGATCAAAATATTCAGTGTTTGCCTGTGTATGGAGAGGAGCAGGTAGTCTATTCAGCAAAAACATGTATTGGAAAAACTGTCAGGCCATCATGTTTTTTCAGCCTCTCTGCAATGCATATAGTAGCAGTACTGTTGCTATCATCTAGAGGAAGAAGTCATATTTCATGGCAGTACCACTGGCTAAAAAAATGCCTGTCACGATCTGGGCATAAGAGCTAAGAAATATGATCTTTTAAAAGTGTGGATCAATCCATTAACAACACTACACAGGATTTTTGCCAAGTTTGCAAGAACAGGGGTGAGTGGTTTGAGTAAGCAACCTGCAATGTGATAAGCAAAAAAGAATGGCCTTCAGGATAGAGAAGATAAAATGAAACTAAAAGGATGCCAGTAAACAAGAAGTTTCCTATGTTTCCTTATCTTTTCAAAAGTTGGATGGTAATGAAAAAGAAAACCCCAGTTCTTATAATCTAAAAGACTGAGAGACCAAAAAATAACTCAATCCCTTATAAAGAGATTTATTTTCTTCCCCCATTCTTAATAAAAATTCAACGGGTACCATCACTTAACTAGTGACGGGACTAAAGAGAATGGCCTCAAGTTGTGCCAGGGAAGGTTCAGGTTGACATTAGGAAAAATTTCTTCTCTGGTCAGGCACTGGAATGGGCTGCCCAGGGAGGTGGTGGAGTCACCAACCCTGGAGGTGTTCAACAAATGTTTAGATGTCGTACTGAGGGACATGGGTTAGTGGAAAATAAAGGTTATAGGTTGATGGTTTGACTAAATGATCTTGAAGGTCTTTTCCAACCTTTCTATGATTCTATGTATTACTTTTCCCTAAATAAACACAGAACAAAACAGACTGTTACCTAATATGAAATCTTCTAAGAATGTGAAAACATTTACAGAAACCTTTAAATCTTTTTTTTTTTAAAAAACAGAATTAAAAAAAAAACACAAACAAACAAAAAACAAATCCAAAACCATCTCCACAATATTTATTGAGTTAGGACCTCTTTATATGTAAAGTTACACTTAAAACTGAGATCTGAAATCTATCTAGCTTTGCTCAACTGAATGTCAATACTGGCACACTTCCATCTTCAAAATACTTTCTTAAATACATATAATTATGACCCAATTAGGAAAAAAGCTTAATTTAAATAAAGACAAAATACTATTTTATTTTTTTTAGTAGTTGATTCACAAGTACATACCCCATTTATAGAAATGCATTTAAGAAAAGCAAATGGCAAAACCAGATGAGTGTCTGCCCTCTTCTCAAAGCAACCTGTCATTACCCTCAGCTGGATTTCTACTGCAGATCAGACATGTTCCCTCCAGTGCTGGCATTCATAAAACATAAATACTCATGGATACAAACATTCACAAAATCAGTCTCCTTATCTACTCTACAAGGTAATGACAAAATGAAAAAAAACTACTTGTTTAGAAGTTGTAGCTTGCCTAAATAACCTAAAAATCACATTCATCTGAGTATACTCTGACTCAGGATGGTGGAAAATCTGTGTGTAAACATGGATCTGTGGCTTTAGACTTCATAAGAAATTTACCTTTGTCAATGATTTTTGAAGAATGAAATTCACACAAAAATATTACTTACAGTATTTCAAAAAAATAAGGTAAACAATCTTACAAAATCAAATCCTGAAGGAAAAAAAAAAAAAAAAAAAAGCCTACCAAACTATAAAGGCTAAATATAAACATAGTATTTCAGGTAAAATTTGAAACAAACTACTCAGGGGGGAAAAACAAGAACATAAAGATTTTAGTAATAAGGAAATAAGGACTACTACATATTTTTGTACAAGTTCAGATTTTCAAAAGGCTTTAAAAACACCCAGTCTCTCTCTCCAACTCTGAGAGGAGGGGAAGCACAGGGAGGTTGCCAGGATCTGATCCTGAGGGATGTTTAGGAATGGCAAAAAGCCATGCTGGGAGACTGGGAGTTAGGAAACATTTCTGTACCTTGAGAGTGGTCATACACTGGAGTGAGCTTCACAGAGAGGTGGCTGGTGCTCCATGCCTACCAGTGTTCAAGAGGCATTTGGACAATGCCCTCAACATGCCTTAACTGCTGGTTAGTCCTTAGGTAGTCAGGCATTTGAACCTGATGGATCTTTGCAGGCCCCTTCTAACCAAAGTACTCTAAAAGAAAACTTGATTTTCCACTTTCCATTAAGTTATAGTACTCCTTCTGCATTAAAGAGAAAATTATTTCAAAGTTTAGTTGTCCACAACTGATTTAAACAGATCACTTTGTGAGATCAACACATTTGTTTAGCTTGTAACTTTCATGTTAGTAACTTAGATGAGGAAAACAGCTGTCTGCAGCTACTACAGCTTCTGAAAGCATCTAAATCAAAACAATAAAACAAAATATTCTTCAAATCAGTGAGAAAGAATCCATAGAATCAAATATTCACTTTAGATGGAAGGGACCCTTAAAAGTCATCTATTCCAACACCCCTGCAATGCACAGGGACACCTACAGCTACATCAGGATGCTCAGAGCCCTGCCCAGTCCGACCTTGAATGTCTCCAGGGATGGGGCATTCAGCACCTCTTAAAAACTTTTACCTTATATCCAGTCTAAATCTCCCCTCTTTTAGTTTGAAACCGTTTCCCCTTGTCCTGTCACAGCAGATCACACTAAAGAGTCTGTCCCTTCTTTCTTACAGCCCCTCTATCTATTTTAGATACTGAAAGGCTGCTTTCAGGTCTCCCCAGAGCTTTCTCTTCTCCAAGCTGAACAGCCCCAGCTCTCACAGCCTGTCCTCACAGGAGAGGTGTTCCATCCCTTGGATCATTTCTGTGGCCTCCTCTGGATGTGCTCCAACAGCTCCATGTCTCTCCTGTACTGAGGACTCCACATCTGGATGCAGTGCTCCAGGTGAGGCCTCACCAGCACAGAGCAGAGGGGCAGGATCACCTCCCTCACCCTGCTGGCCATGCTTCTGTTTCTGCAGCCTAGGATACAGTTGGCTTTCTGGGCTGTGAGGGCACAATGCTGGCTCCAGCTTGCCATCCACCAGTACCCCAGGTCCATTTTGGAAGGGCTGTGCTCCATCCTTACATTCCCCAGTTTGTACTGACACTGGGGACTGCTACAACCTGCTGCAAGACATTTGGCTATGTTGAACCTCATGAAGTTCTCCCGGGTGTACTCCCCCAGCCTCTGGATGGCATCCTGTTCCTCAGTGTGCTGACTGCATCGCACACAATTCAAAGACCATCTGTGCACTGCATAGACAGATCCTGCCTCAAACAGTGCCTCTTTTACACCAATTGAAAAAATGAACTTATTTCAGTAGGATCATATAACCGCATCTGAAGACAACCATTGTCCCGTGACAGAGTAAAGATTGATGCAGTTCAATTTTGTGTAGTACTTTTTACCTTTCCAACTTCACACTTACCTCAAATTGGCAGTGATACAGTGCTTTCATACTGGGACAATTAAACAATATGAACGGTAGAACAAAAAATAAATGGTATAGTGACTGTATTGAGCAGGCTCTTTTTTCAATACATGGCTACATACATAATTTCATATCTTAAAACCATCTTTTAGCTTAATATTTATATCTGGAAAGCTACACGGGGACACCAACATAACTAGATTTTCATTTATTATCTGTAACAACTTAGTTTGTGCCATCAATATTAAATTTGTAGCTAAAAGACAGCTACACTTCTACCTAGTTTCTCATTGTCTCTCAAACTAATCAAATCCACTTGTCCTAATATATGATTTGAGTTGCACTTCATGGGAGTACTGGCATGAATGCCTAATGATACTGCCTAAATCAGACAGCAGGAAAAGCAGCATCTGGAATGAATGCAAAGAAGATAACCTCTAGAGGAGAGGAAAAGCCATCATTTATATGGCTAAGCAGGTGAAAAAGCACTCAGGCTGTAAAGAACTTTTTTTTTTTTTTTTTTTTTTCTCCAATACAGAGATTTTCAACAGGGAACCTTTGGATATCCACATCCTCAGATACAAAATCAATGACATTTAAGCAGTCAGAAAAATCGCTTTCCAGATTAGTTTTTCATTTCCAAATATTACCAGTCGCTATACTCACTTATGCCTCATTTTGTCAAGGAATCTGAGAGGTATGAGAAATTTCTATTACAGCTGGTACAGCACACATACGTACATGTATGTAGATAGCTGAAGTGTTGAAATTGCTGTATTTACTGAACTAACTTCCCACCAATAAACTAAGCTGATCAGCTGTGTTATTAAATTTCTGCATGTGCTTCAGACTCAAAAACCATGGATTTAGAACATTTTGAACATCTTTTTGCTACTAGGCCTTTCCACTTACATAATTAGGTGTTAACATGAGGCACTCCAGGCAGTTTCAGCCAGCCATGCTGCAGGATGGTCTGTTGTGGCTGACTGTGAGGACAATACCAGCACGTAGAAGGACAGTCCTCTTTTACACTGCGGCACCAGCAACAACCTGCTGAACTTCTATTAACTTATTTTATCCTTTGAAGTCTCAGCAAGCGTGCTGTGACATTTTGTGCACTGTGGGTACGGCTCTCAACAACAGGCTTGGTTCTGCTTGAATGGCATAACTGCTTCTCACAGCGATTACAGTTGCTATTTTCATCCTTTTCAAATGGCTGTATTGGTGAATATCACAAGAAGACACAGATTATTTTTTTCCTCAAAGGCCCTGCTACTACCATGCTATTTTGACACGATTTCCAGTTATCTTTTATGATAGCAAACTTCTAAGTTTGACAATGTGGTGTTATACATTTGCACCCGACTGACTGTCATTTAGGGTCAGAAAAGCATGTCGCTACTCTTAAAAACATTCTGAATTTCATAACATCATAGAACAGACTTCTTTAAGCTCAACCGCTACCGATTCTCATAACTCAAACAAATGCAGTGACACATGACTATTACCTTTTGATGCTCATCACTGTGTCTCTCTACCCAAGAGATGAACTACTAACTGCAGTGCTGGCAGAGAGCTGTGTAAGGCTTACATCCTGCACGGTAGGGGCTGTGAGCTGTGTGCAGCTCCCAGCTGCAGCATTTTCCTGGTGGTAGCAATAGCTACAACTGCTCCAACAGGGTAATACAGTCTATTCACATTTATTTTCTGTGCTTAAAATCCATTTCTCACACATATTTTTTGAAGTGAGAGCAGATTTTTTTTTCTAGATGTTGATTAAATACAGAAAAACTATTTTTGTGTTCTTACTCTCATTGATTTTGCTAACTTTTTCTCCCTGCCTCTTTCCATCTAGAATCACAATATCTGGAAGATAATCATAAAATCATAGAATCCTCAGAGTTGGAAGGAACCCTTAAAGATCATCTAGTCCAACTGCCCTGCAGTGAACAGAGACATCCACAGCCACATCAGGTGCTCAGAGCCTGGTCCGGCCTGGCCTTGAATGAGAAAATGAATTATGATGATCTGAATACGAAGTTTAATTGTATATTTTTTCCTTTTTAATAATTGTCCCTGTTTTAAGTGCTTACTATGCTTTCTAAATGTTTTATTGTTCTAGGTGTCAAAACATAGCTTCATTTTTACTTTCATTCCTGAGATTCAACAGTATTAATACATAAGGAATTAAGTTTATTCTTTGTACTATTTTTTGCTCTTTTGTACTATTTTTGTACTGTTATTTCTATTCTTTGTAATACTGTGTACTACATAAAAGAAGCTGTTTTCAAACATCCAAAGTTCTCTGCTTACTTTACTAGTGATGGTTGTTTCAAATGCCAAATGCAGAATTACAGTAGAAGAACCTGGAAAAGGTCATTCAATTCAACTTATTCAGGCTGAACTTCCTCACACACATAATCTCCTTATAAGACTAACATGAAAACATGTTTATAAACATCTTACAGAATATAATGAGATTCCAAAAAGCCCTAAAAAATATAAACTCATTGCTAAGTAACACTGGGATGCAAACAATTTATTAGATAATCTTTGAGTTACAGTGGAAACCCTTCCCAAAGACAAAATTACTTGGAATTCTATATGTATTGAAAAAAGCTGGATATGGATAAAGCAGTGGAAACTTTTGAAACATTTCTACATTCTAAAATACCATGTCTAAAGTCTACCTATAAGCAAAAGTTAGTGATACAACAATTGGAATGATTAATTTTTTTTACTTTGAATATGAACACTTTTCATTAAGAAGCTCCAACCACTACAGAAACAAATGGTCATCTACTATCCCCCTATGATACCTCCTTAAGGGCTGATGATTCTAGTGCCTAAAATTGTGTATTCATTTTGTAGTCAGCAGACAGCATTAGCCCTCTTAACATGACAAGCACAAAAGCTGGTTGTTCCATGACAAGCAGAACTAACAATATCTCATTTCCTAACGATTTGCATCTTGTATGTCAGCCTATCTGCACAGGCAATAATTTGCCATCTTTCCCAGTGATGACTCCCATTCCTTATTTCTAAAGCCTTGGCACTGCTCTGCCCTACGTCACCTAACTACAAGGATGTGCTATAGCAGGAGTGAGTTCCACACACTTGCTGATCCTGTAGCATCATTGCATATCTTCCTTCCTCAGCCACTGATCAACAGCACACTGCTGAATTCAGTTTTACAAACTTAAAAGATTGTAAATATCCTGAAAAGAAACCGTAGAGTGAATACAAAAAAGGCTAGGGAGGATACAGCAGTATTAATAGATCTCAAGAGCCCTATTAGCAGGCCACGGGATATTATATAAGATCACGTTTAACACTTTACAAGTTAATTTAATAGATTCTAAGGAAAACAGAATCACAAATGAGAAGGTTTCACTTCCTATCAGTAGGAAGCCTAATCCAGGATAAAAAGTTGCAGCACTTGGCTCCACTGTGATCACATCGTAGCACAACAAAAGAAAGAACACTGTTTTAAAATGGCATTTTCTCACAGCCACTTTCTTTAGGTTTTACCTCAAGAAACTAAGGATGCAATGAAATCCTTGGTATTTTTTTACAACCTAATTTCCACAGGTATGGGGCAAGAAAACAGGTTGCAAACTTCACATATTCTAGATTTTCTAACTGAGGAATGCAGGGTATTAGAACTTCTTTCTTTCTCCACATGTGCAAGTACATTAATATTGTTTCACATGTCATGCATCACACTGCTTTGTTTGCTGCAGGTTAGCCAGAAACATATAACAGATACGTCCATGCTATTACCTTTCCTCAAGCTATGGCACTAACTTGGATCTCTCTCCTTTCTGTTGATTATTACAGAACCAACACAAAAAGTGTGTATCTCAAAGTAGCATAACATTATCCACTGATTTCAAAAGATGGGAAAGGGGAGAAAAGAAAGAGTCTTGTATACAAAGGGAAAGGGGTAAGTATCACATTCTTAGAAGATCACACTAAAAATGGTTGGTATTGTCTTGGTTTTTTAGCATCTCAAGTTTTCACAAGAGACCATATACTAATCCTAGTCTATTTACTGAATTCCAGTCTCAGTAATTAAACTGAATCATATAATTCCCCTCTGATTATTAAGTGGAAATCATTGTTAATGTTAACAGAAGAAATGTTTAATAGCTGATAATACAGCAGAGTCAATTTTAAATTCCCTTTGCAACTTCAGTTGCATATGTTATTGTCCTTTTCACCTTCAGACATTACAGGCAGTTATCATTACATGTACTACATTAGCCATCACACGAGGATATAGTTCAGGGGAGAGATAAATTAATGCTAGACTGTCCACTACTGAGAGAAGGAAAAATTCAACAAGTAAGCTGCTGCCCTTTAAAAAAATCCCTGTCACCTAATGTTGATCGTCTGAGTCGAAGAGAGCTCCAAAGACTAAGGGGCACACAAGGAAACAGTGACTGTTATCTCTGAAAGATGTCTGCAGAAAGTACTGTTTTTATGGCAGCTGAAGAAAGGCATACAAAGAGTTGGAAAGAAATTCTCATTGCTAGTGTCCAGACTGTTGAAAACTAAAGCTTGGCATGACTCACCTATTAACCTGAGCTCCTTACAACATTTAGCATGAATTAAGAGTTCTTGATTTCTAAAGGTTCATATGTGCAAGAGTTAATCAATGTACTGCAAAGGTGAGATAAGGGAAACTGACATCCTATCCCACACTTCAGTGTTTCACATAGCAGAATAGCTCATGAATGTTGACTGCCTTAATTAACCTGAACAAAGAGTGTTAATGTGAGGGAATAACATGCACCTTCAGCAAGTTTGCAGAAGTGAAAATGAGGTAAGCGGTTGATGCAGTGAAGGGTTGGGCCAATGCTCAGAAAAAGCTCAGAAAGCTGAAAAGCTCAAGAAACAGACTGACAGAAACCTCCTACAGTTCATTAAAGGCAATGAGTTCAAGTTCTGTACTCGAGAAGGAACAACTTCAGCTAATACTGCACACATATGCTGGAAATACACACACTGTGTGCTCAACCCTCCCAAATGTCCTGGTGACTCTTTCCTGGATGTGGAATGTTCCTTTGGTCCTCAGGATCCTCTGCAAGAGAGGACTTAATGCTCATTTACTGGCTCGTGCTCTTTTCCTTCATTCTAAAATAATTTATAAATGACAAAGTTGAACATCAAAGATGGTGGCAGAGGATATTTAAGGTATTTTCTTGTAGCGAACACTACATATTTAGTTGGCAAATAAAGAAATAAAAAGCCTTTAAGTTTAGGCAGAAGCATATTTCTCCCAGCTCCATTCAAAGAAAGTCTTATAGTCTACAGCTATGAAATCAATAGCTTCATAACATTCTTACAAACCAAATTTCAGAAGTTCTCCACCTGACAATTATGCTCTTAATCAATAAAGCAATAACTGAAATATAGGTTTTCAGTACTCTGAAGAATAGTCCATTGGTAAAAGGGATAGGAGAAGACAGGGATATTTTACTTTAGGATAGGTTATTTTTAGCTGCTGTGCTGTTTTACCTAGTATGCTGTAGTTCCTGAGTTTGTATTGCCCAATCACTAATAGTCTGAAAACATTACCGAACTTATGACATAGCACAAGGAAAAGACAAAAGTCTTCTACACAGTTTTGAGCCCACTTCCTTAATTTGTAAATTATCATGATGGAATGGATGCATTTTATTTTTGGAGTAGATAAGATGTGAAAGAGCACTGACACACTAACAGCAGCAGAAAAAGTACACGAAAGTTTGTTCTGTGAGACAATAGAGTGAAGTTTAAGGAACAGTGTCAGTTTTGCTATGTTGTTGAGTAGTTCTGAACCTAATTTGCCATGTAAAATTGCAGAGCACATTACTTTGAGTAAGATATGCCAATTATGTGCTTACAGTACTTGTAGGACCTGAGATAACTTTTATCATTGTGCAGCTTAAAAGAGGTATCCTGCTGCAGCTCAGATCTGCTAGCTTAGAATAAGATCAGATTGGTGCGAGCCCAGTGCACAGATGTGCCCAGAAAAAGCAAAAGCAACACTTACATCTAACCCCCTATAAACTCTCAGTGGTTTCAAGGATGATAACACTTTGCTAAGAAACAACCATAACCCTACAAATCATCCCTCTCTAAATCATTTACATTTTCCTTTTCTTCTGGCATATGATTCTCAAACAACTAAATCCAGAGTGGATCTCTTTCAAACAGAGGGGAGGAAAACTTTATTAGCTACAATGTCAAGTTCCTGCTGGTCCCTTGGATGATGGAATTGCCCATTCAATCCCTTCAGAGCAAAAAGAATCAGGAACTCAGATCTCTTACTTTCTAGATGAGTGCTTCATCTGCTGAGATAATGACGAATTCAAGAACACAACCACTACTGGAGTTCTTCACAAATGTATATGCTGGTGTGCAATCGCCTTTTTTTTGTTGTTATTTTTAAAAGAGTTTCTAATACAGATTCAAATCTTCAAATCTGCACAGCAGTATCAGTGTTAATGCATGAACCACTGATTACACTTCTGTTTGGCTCCTTGTCTGGTCTGATGACCAACGGAAAAACCGAACTCTAAGGAACTGACATCCCACCTCTTGCCCCCTGCCTTCCTCAGTCTTTTTGTAGAGATATCTGAAAGGTTTCCTCTCAACTCTTGGCTTAAGAAGAGAGTTAGTTGTTTTTTTTTGCCTTTTTACCCAAATTCCTTCCCTTTCATTCTGGAGTATTCCATAATTCTATGCCAGTAGCATCAGTCCTTGATTTATTCTGTACAATTGGCTTTATAGATCTGTATTGCTGGTTTTCAGTTACTCATTAACTACAAGTAAGAGCAAAGTTACATAAACTTCCAACAGCAGAAGATTTCTCTTCATTTTGTAAACCAGAACCAAGCTGTAAATAAAAGGCAATGTCAAAAATAAAATACAGTGAAAATGAGATGTAAATTGTTTGTCTAACAAGGCTGCAGAGTTAGTTTGATCTCCAATCCATCAGTCCTCACTGCTGGACTGGAAAAGTAGCCTGCTTTTTTAAGATGTCCAGAATTACTATAAAACAACTTTCAGTTTTTAACAATGGGGAAAAGCACTTGAAGAATCCGTGCCTGCATTCTGTATTGCTATGGTCAATGTTCTAGCCCTCTCCTTTCTAAAGCCAATTTTCATTGGATGTAATGTAACTTTCACTTAGTAATTATTTTATAACCACATTTTCTCATAGGAACAGCTTTCTGTGAGTTGAATTTTCAACCAAATGTGAGGTAATAATAATTTTCAACCAAAAGTGTGAGGTAGATGAAGTGCAGAGTTGTACCAATCAGTTACAAAGTTATTATTAAACAACCACTATAGAAGATAAATATATACAGGTCCAAAATCTCATTCAGTGTCAGAAAACACAACAGACTGGGAAACATGTATTAAGTAGAATAACTATAAAGGTAAAGAAGACATACCTTCTGCAAAAAGTAACATCATATTTGTACTTTTGTTGGTGACCACGTTGTTTAGTAAGGCGACTGCAGTTTGCATTGTATTCCCTAGTATATTGTCTTGGTGCTCCTGTAATTAAACATAATAAAAAAAAACCTCTAGTGTTTATTCTGAAAGGTTAATAAAAGACTACTTCCTTCCAAAAATGTAGCAACACAAAAGCATTACTCTCTCAATCCCTTAAGTTTCAATGTTTAAAATACCAGAAAACTTTAAAATATCAACTTCTCGCAGCCAAATATAAAAAACTTAAGCCAAAACTTTTTCCTTTTAATCATGAGAATTCATAGTTAGGTGTGAAATGTTAGGACTTCTTAAAATACTATTGAGTCTTATCAGTCTGTAATCTCTATATATCCTGAGCCAGGAACATTTCCCTTTATACAATATTACTTCTAGTAATAATATTAATTTTACTCTTATCAGTTTCAGCTTGATAACCAATAATAAGTCATAGTCTACTTTTGTCTCTGTTTGCACACTGTCTTAAGTATAAAATTAATTCCATATACACATCAGGTGTCTATTTCTAAATCAAGGTCAGGATGGATGGGGCTGTGAGCACCGTGATCATGCTGTAGGTGCCCCTGTTCATTGCAGAGGTGTTGGACTGAATAGCCTTTAAGGGTCTCTTCCAACTCAAAAGGTTCTACAATTCTATGATTCTTTTGCTGTTGTTGGACTTAACATACCTGCACACTTAGTTTGAAAGGCGTGGATAAGGCAGTGAGAACAAAACACTTATTTACTCATGCTAGTCACAGTAATAACTCACATAGCTTCCAAATACCCAAAATAGGACAAGTTCTTACAGATATAAATATCAACCTGAATGCATTTCAAATCTCCCCAGGAGGCTCAGGAAATATTGGATCCAATTTTTTCAGACTAAAATCCTAATAGAAGCATATATCCAAAGAGAAAATAACGTTAATAAAAAGTCCTATTTCACATATTGCAGCTTTTTCACATAAAACTTCACTTCCAGGCTTCCCTGCCCTATCAAATCTCTCAATATACTGACATTATACTGACAGAACATGTTGTATCTTCTGTGCCATTTCCTGAAGTAGCCCTTTGAAAAAAAGCTCAAATTTGAAGTTGAGCAAAACAGAAGATTATTGGTCTAAAGTTCAGTGAAGTATCGCTAATGCCAATAGTGACAGTCCTTGAATACAGTTGAACAAATCTCCTCCCTGAAAGTTTATTTAGAAGATGAATGCCAGTGGCTAGGAACAGTTTATTTTCTGCAGCTCCCTGCTCAGGTATTTATGACCTTCTGTCTCCAATATATTCCTGAAAACAGCAGCAATTTATTCTTCTTTGGGAAAATTTTATTGATCATCTAAGTGCCATAGCTTCTGCAGAATTAGCCTGACTGACTGCCAGCCATCAGCAATCACAAGTAACACGTTTTACTACTCTTCCAAGAATTCACACCAAGTCAACTTACGAATGACATTCAGGGTGATATCTCTGGTTTTATAAGTCACTTTCTACAATGGGTCAAGTCTAAGCAACAGTACTGCATTTAGGAAAAGCCATGCTACCCAAATCCCTACCTGTGGCTATGAGCAACGTTTAAGCAAGAATCTCCTGAGTTTTCTTTCTTTCCCAGTCTGATGAAATTTAGGATGCTGTAAAGCGTGTATTCAGTGCCTCTTCAGAAAGTACTGTTACAATGGTATAAAGGGTCATGCTATGTGAAAAACAAATGCTTTCCTTTAAACATTCATCAGTTGAAGGATTTTTTTTTACAGGCAGAGACTCAGAAATTTGCTTTGAGGGAATTAATTTCTGTTACTGCACTCCAAAACTAAAATCAAATGCTATTATTTACTATAAATACCATGAAACACACGTGATAAGGTGTAGTGTATTAAAGGATGAAAAAATATATAAGCATTCCCAGCCTACTATTCAACTTAAGGCTCTAGGAATTTTCTGCTTCTACTAGAGCTCTTCAAATTGTATCATGAGAAATGATGAGGAAGAGTGCAGTTTCCTACCAAACACTAAAGGAATATATCCAGGATCTCTTACGTTCTATTCACTATACATAGCACTCAGAAACATCATTAATGACTTCTATATCCCTATGAAAATATAGCCAGATGTATTTAAGAGCTATGTTGGAAAGCGTAAACAGTACATTTCTCAGCAGATATAACTGGAAAATAGAAAAGAGATACTATAAAGTCATAATACTAAAAATAAATTTGATGTTATTGCTTACAGATAGCTGAAAGGTAAGAAAAACATTTATTGGAAAGACCAACATGTTCACCTGTTCATCTATCATCACAGTATTTTCTTCTATAAAAAATTCTCAAAAAGAATATTTGGAATACAATACCTTTCATAAATGCAACAAAAACAATAATTCAACAACTAGGTGTTATTCAATTATACACACATACACTGAAAATACAAAATTAATGAAAACAAAATACTCTAGACATGCCAAAATAAGAGATGACTCATATTTCCATTGCAAGTATTTGCTACCGCTTCATATATTTTTGAAGTAAACATCTTCTAGTAGAATTCCCCTTTGAAATATGCAATTATAAAAAAAGTTGGTAGTTGTTTGTGATAGCATTTATCAGGTTACTCGTGCTAAAATGAAGCCAACGTTGCTTTTAGTGAAGATCAATTACATTACACAACCCTCTAGTGAAAGACTGATACTGACGCTGTTACTTGTACTAAAGTAGATGCAACAAAAACCTACATTACCCTAAATACATACAGACTAGAATTCAAGATGGAAATGTATATTGTGAAAGCAAAACAGTCACTTACTGAATAAAATAATCTTATAAGAAGTGTACTCAGCTGGAACATTAGTTTTAATGTATGTATCACAGATAAACTGTGACAAGATACTGGGTTTCAAGAAGCTACAGGTATGCTTTACTAACCTAAGTCATCACTGATTGCTGATAGAGTAGACTTTAGAGGTCTATAAAAAAAATACGTAACTTCTTCATAATCTATCAAGGAGCAAAGCTGATCTAATTCGTGTGCACAGCACCACAGACTGGATATTTAATGAACAGTGCACTTGACAGCTTTAATAAAACATAGCATTTGCCAGCAGAGATAATTAGAATTGAAGAAGCGAAATTCTAGTGTTTGGCAACACAGATGAAACAACTTCATTAAAATGTACAGCTTCGGCAAATGAAAGGCAGGAAAGCACTGGACCCTGAAGAATCAGCCTTCTCAAAACTAATTGCTTCAGTGCTTAAAAAGGACAGCTATAAAATATCAAGGGCATAACAAGGAAATACTAGTAAAAAAAAAGAACCACAGAAGATAAATCAGGCTTTTCAAATGGGACTGTGCTGTATTTAGGCCATTAAACTTTTCATTCTCATTTTGAAGGGTTGTATGTTAACAAAAGACATAAGTTGAAGTATTTTTTAAAGCCAGTTAGGTAAGAAGGTATGAATTAGCAAGGTGTAAGTATGAAATTAAGATACCATAGTCTAAAGCTATTGCTTCTCTTCCTATTAGTATATTAGAGCAGCTTGGGTAGACTATGGTATTTTAATTACATTTTAGATAAAAGATCAGACAGCAACTGTGGTAAGAAGTTACCAATTTGTGAGACTTCACATACTTGCCTCCAACTCATTTAACTAAGAATCTAAGAAAACAAAGGCTCTAAATGCTATCTTCGCAGGTATGCTGTAATTAAATGTAAGTGCTTCACAGCAGCACTGTTCATTCAGTGTAATCAGAGTGATTAACTGTACAGGGACTCTCCTTCCCAAGCTTACCTATGAACTATGAATGTGAGTTAGGAAGAAAAGAGGACATAACAAGGAGGAGGTTGGATTTTTCATACAGGAAATCCATTGAAAAATGAAAATTACAGAAGTGAACCACATCCTAACTATATGTACTAGAAGACACAATTTTTACTTCATGGTTGACTGACCACCGTTGATGCTCACGAGGACATCACAAGGAGCACAACTTAATACTGCATTCAACTTAGATTACTATGATACAGTATATTACTTTATATGCATGAAAGAGAGGATCAAAAACTGTTCTGCATGTAAGAGTGGTACCACTCTTTAGAAAAGCAGCATTATTAGCATGTAGCCTACAAAGGACATTTACAGCAGCCTACGTACTGTTCTTTAGACACATGACAAAGTTCACTGGGAAACAAATTTAAAGCAGCTCTGAACAGGCTAAATAGGCCTTAAATGTTTTGTGGCTTTTGATGCAAATACCAGTCAATGCATTAGCTGAAAGCATTTAAATACAGATCTCTAATTTTAACGCAGTACTGTTTTGCTTATTCTGGATAAAAGTCAGAAAAAAAAATAAATCTAAAATAGACATCTCTCTTGTGATCACACTTTTCAAAAAACAGTCTTGTTCAAGGGTAGTTTTTACAGAGCTGGTATTCCTAAATCTTCTCCTATGACACGCCATAAGGAGCTACTACAAAGCTAGCAAACAATTTCTGGAATAACCACGCTTCTTGGATGGGTCACAGCAGTAATACGTTCAGTCCATACCTGTAGATGAGAAGTTTGCAACTTTCAGAAAGTTGCTTAAATACTGAAAAAAATAAAAGCTGTACTCCTAGTCACCAAGTGCTTAAGGAGAGTTGGTTGGGGACAGGGAAATGGGAATAATTTTTAAGAAGTGAAGGACATAGAAGGCCACTAGTAAAATCCCAGAGTGTCAAGCCAACAGAAAGAGATGGTCATAGATTTTGTTCTCCCACCCATTGCAGCAGGTGATACAAAATTACACAATATTTTTTCAGAAGTACATCAATTTAAAAGTATACAAGTATGTTCTCTTACCCAGGTTCAGATTTTCAGACATCTAACAATCTTTTTTATTCTTTTTCTAATTCTGAAACTCATTTCTTGTATACTTTTCATCTCCCCAAGTTCCTTGTTATCTTGGAGACAAGCATGCAATTTTTCTGCACTAATGGTCAGAATCTCATGAGGCGTAAGGAGGAAAGGTGATATTTAGAACAAACAGAGCTATAAGCAATGTTGCCTCTGTGGAACAAAAAGATGAAATTTGTTGCTTTTAGAAAACCAGTTTCTGTCAAGACCATGCAAGTACTTCTTTTGTACACCAAACATTAAGAAATGAAAATATCAATAGCCTACTCTTGCTTCTGTTCTCTTTCCCAAATTTTACAAGAATAAAAGGCCAAAGAACAAACCCCATGAACTGTGAACAAAGACAGTATTCTTTAATAGCTTGCTAATAGAGTAACTTCTTTTCCTCCTTCACATTTCAACATGTTGGAGGTGGAATAAATCACGCTAAACCAGGAAAGAAAGTTTAAGTAGTGAGCTAAGAAACACAAATCTACCCCATGCCAGTAAGCATGAGGTTTGTAATCAATATAAAGAGAAAAATGCTTAAATCTGCTCAGAATTAGAGACAGACATCTTCAAAGTTACTAAGAGGGAAACCATATGAAGACTTGTCAACAGTACTACTTTTCACATGATAAAAGGAGAAATATTCAAGGATATTGATGTACTTCTAAAATTACAACATAATACTTTTAGCAGACATTACCAGGGTCCACATCCTAAGCAAGAATTCCATTTTGTACCTACTTTTGCTTTATATTTATTAGGTAAAGAGAAAAAAAGAAAAAAGGTAAAAAGAAAGAAAGAATAGATAGGAAGGGAGGGAGGGAGGGAGGGAGGGAGGGAGGGAGGGAGGGAGGCAGGAAGGCAGGAAGGCAGGAAGGCAGGAAGGAAGGAAGGAAGGAAGGAAAAACAAAACAGGGAAGAAAGAAAAAAAAAGAAGAAAAAAGAACAACATGCTGTTGAAGTCTTTTAGACTCTTTTCACTGAATCAAATTGTGATGAGGGTGCAGGACGAGAACACAGAAACTACTGATCTGATTCAGTAAATTTAACGTACAATCTTTGGTCTAATTTTTGGGCAAAGGCACGGGATAAATTTTGTTGCTGCAGAATAACCAGCCATGCAATCCTACATTCACATTTACAGATGAGGTGCAAAGCAACTCAGCAGTGAATCTCTAAATGCCATTTTTCTTCCTACAGAGCTTTACATAAATTTCTGACACCCACGACACCTTAAAGCTTCTCTTTCTGCTTCTGAAAAACATAGAGAAAGAAGAACAAATTCTCAGTGGCAAAGTTCTTTACTGTCAACAGAGGGGGCCTGAGATTCCTCTCTGCAAGTAGTGCCAAACTCTTATACATCAAAGAAACTGTCAGAATTTCCTATAAGAACATAATTTTTTCCATTATCTAAAAAGGATTACAGCAATTAACCTCCTAAGCATTAAAGACAGTGTTTGTGAACAAAGCTTTTAAAAGAAAAACTTGCTCTGAAGAGACAGCGTGGAAAAGAAGCAGCACAGATATCCTACTCTGGAGGAAGACACTTCACCCTATCAGTGAAGACCCTGGCACTCTGGAAGTGCTCATGCTTTGAAGCGATGAAGCCCCCTGAAAGTAACTGATACCACTGAAGAAGTAACGTTGTGTTTAGTGCCATACCTTTGTAAATGACATGGAGACCCTCAAGTATCAGTGATGTGTTTCATCCACAAAGTCACCTGGGAGCTGCAACAAGCCCTCACACCAAGAAGTGTCCATTCCAAAATATCCACTTCTCAGACTTACATTTTCAGCATCAATACAAAGTTCTTCTTAAACAACTTCAGAAAACAGACAGATACCAATCAACTGACATTCCTTTTCCACACAGACCTTGCTTTGATGTAAGTGACAGCCTCTTTGACATTGCAAGGAAAGAAGCTTAGATTAGTTTGGGGAATTTGTTGATGATATTAATTTGGAGAACACAGATTCATTAGACTTACCCAAAGGATAGCATCAAAATTTTGACTGGGAAAGTTTTGAAGTATTCAGAATGGAATCTTTTATTTAAATTATATGAGACATACCCTGATTAGGGTAATAGGATAGGGCACTAAAATAAGACACTCATGTCAGACACAGAAAATGTTTCAAATCTCTGCTGAAGTTGGGCTAACCCATGGATTTGTACATTGGTCTCCTATCCTCTGCGTCCCCTAATCCATCATTAGTTTTTAAGGAACAGTCACTGTCTTTTTTCCCCTGGAGACCACTCACTTTTCTACACCTAATTGCTAAATTAGTAGCTAAGTCAGAAATTGAAAATGACTCTGTGATTATACCACCCACAGAGGTGTGCGAGATCCAGGCTGAAATACCAGCTACGTTTTTCTTAACAACTGAAAAAAAAAAAAAGAAAAAGAAAAAAAAAGTAGACTTTTCTTTAAAAGTAGAAAAGAAAATAAAAATTATCCATTGTCCTTAATCTCAAATTGAATATTTCACTCTTCTCATTCACAGACTATCTTAAAACTCAGCAGTGCTGCAGAAAAAGGTGTTGAACATGAGGTCACAGGCTGACAAAGTAACACAGAGAAGTTGAACCTGTTTGAATGTGGAAAGGATGCTTTTTCCTACAAGAACTTAGTTTGGTTGAGGGGAGATGTCAAACATAGCAGGAAAGATATATTAACATAACTAAGTTTTTTATTTTATCCTTTGTTTTATGCTTTCTACTCTTGAAGTACTATTTAGTTCACTGTACTTTTTTTTTATTTCCATAAATTCACCTTTACATAGTAAAAGCAAGAGAAAACATTGATAATTTTTAAAAATTCAAACTACTTGAAAAATAAGGAGCTGTTCTAAAGAAAGAAAGCATCTGCTGAATATTCTGCTACTGAGATGACAATCTTATCATCTGGGGAAAAGAAAACTAAGAAGGGATCTGGTTAATGTTTATAAATATCTAAAGGGGAGTGAGAGACAAACAGATGAGGACAGGCTCATCTCGGTGATGTGTAGTGATAGGACAAGGAGCAGCAGCCTAAAACTTGAACCCCATAACTTCCATAGAAATGTGGAAGAATTTCATTAGGTAAGGGTGACAGAAAACTAGAACAGGCTGTCCAGAGAGACCGTGCAGCCTCCTGCTATAGAGATATTCAAGACCTGTCTGGACACCTACCTGTGTGACCTATTGTAGGGAACCTGCTTTAGCAAGGGGGTTGGACTCTTATTTCTTGCAGTCTCTTCCAACTCCTGCAATTCTGTGATTCTGTGATATTATTATTTCTTCATTTCTATTAGGATTTTGAATTTAGGAATTATCTAAATAGTTAATATATAGTCTAAAAGACTCTGGGTAAATTCTGCCTTCTTCTCTACCCTTTTAAGGCAATCCTTTTAATCTCAGACATCTGTTCCTCAGGGTTTTGTATGTTCATAGAGGGGCATATTTAGAAAACAAACATGTTCAGCAATCAAACTATGAGCTATATCAGCACTTCACTCAGCCCTAAGGACATATACTACATGTACCAATGTCCTAGCAAATTCAGCTCCCAGCCCCTCCCTCTCAAGGTACTCCTGTAACAGCAAACCACATCTCCTGTTAGCTGATACCCAGGCACCAGGCCAGCAGGCAGGAAACAAGCGAGGGCAAACAATGCTCCTCAGTGAACTGACTGGCAGAAGTACTGAAAAGAAATGCAGCTAGCACTGTTATCACACAGGACAGTGTGTATTTCTTTCATGTTCCAGCCGTGGGCTTAGACAGACAACAATTATGCTCTGAGCAAACTATAATCACACTATGGTACTATGTAGACAAGGCAAGAGAAATTATAAGCTGTTTGCTAGCTATATATGAAAGCTACATCTAATAAAATAGTGGTTAAGGGTCAATAGAAAATTGCTGAACAACTACTTATAATCACGGTGCTTCTTGTACCATTACACTCAAACATCAATTCTCAACAAGTTATTTAATAAAGAATGAAATTCATACACACCCCACAGAAATATTACAGAGAGACTTCATTTGGCATGTCTTTTCTTTAATATCCATGTCAAGGGAAGACGACCTGCCAGGGCCCAGTACCTAAGTTATACCAACTCCCTTTCAACCAGTCTCCTCCCTCCCTGCTGACACTGCAGAAGGTTGCAGCATCACCTCAATTTCAGCACAATTGTTTTCAGAAGACTGGACAGTGAAAACAAGCTTCAATATGATCAAGTGTTTGGGGTATTTTAATTAGCCAATTTAGGACCATAAACGTACACAAATCTTCACTGTAATCAAATTATAAAATATTTACAAATCCAAGAAATTAAAAATATTTTTTGGTATACTACAGTGTCTCTGTGAAATACAGGGAAAGGTTACACGGAAACTCTGGACTTTCTTCTTCCATAAATTAGTGGTATATCATCTCCACTCTCAACCACCTCAAGTTAAGGCACCCTGGTAAACAGTATGTATGCTACACAAATACTCTTCACACCCGATGTGTCACAGTGCTATCTTGGCGCTCATTCAACTCAAAGATGAATCATCACCATCTTATGCCAAATTGTGTCTAAATAGCCTACAGAAAAAAAGGGCTGGGATGATGATAAAAAATCAATGGTCTGAACCAATTTGAACTATGGTACTAGGGCAAAGATTCAGAATTTGACGTTGAGATGGAATTTACAGTAGTCCTAACTGTGTGTATGCCTCTGTGAAACTTTTGGTTAAAGCTCTCCTATGTGGATTGCACATCTGTCTTTAAACTGAGGGCAGCTTTAAGAGTTTTCTACCTCTCAATGTCAGTTTACAAAAAAAAAAAAAAAAGTATTTGTGACATTAGGCTAAAAGACTGCAGGGTTCACAGGCACCAGAAACCTCACTGCTCTCAGAGAAACAAAAACCATACTGGTGAACTGGTGAATCCAGTATGGATTCATAGCCTCAGCCACGGAAGTTATATTGTCCAGCCACTGGAATTCATTGATATTTGAAAACAACAGTTTCCTTAGCTGGCAGTGGTTTGCTAGTAATGCTGACTATGAAATAGCATCTAAACAGGAATTGATGAGAAGAAAGTTAAATAGAGAAAGAAATGATAGTTAAAGCATAAAAATGATAATCAAATTCAACTTAAAATATGAGGTTTATAATAATATATATAAATGGTAATAGATTACTATTCTTATCAACTTAAAAGGGTATCTGCATTTAGTCATCAGTAACAACATCCATGTTTCCACAAAGCAGCTACTATGATACATAACTCACAGACATAAAGCACTAATAGTTCCTATCATTTAGGATAATAAACTCGGAAGAAAAGGCAGAAAATATAAACAGGTTCACTAAGTAAACAAAAAGAGCCTAGCACAATGAATTTTGGAGTGGCCTAAGTCTTGCTCCCATGCTGGCAATCTCGATAGTGCCAGGCAGCACACAGTTGGCAAAATTCGTGGTACAGATACTCTCACAGCCCTACACAGTCAGCTGATGCTCCTTGGTACTCTCAAAGCACTCTGTGTCTTGCCCAGAATAAGCTGAGCACCACTTCCAAAAACTCTCACTCTTGGTTCTGAGTCAACTCCTACGTTTCAAACAGGAGCAAGGGTACAGCTTTGGATTTAAAAGCTGGGACTACCCAGACCTAGAAGAATACAAGGAAAGAATAACAATTCTGCTTCTCAGAAGCATTTGGAAAGCACTATCAGGTGCCACGACTTAAAAGAAAGTATACTTCTTGCTGCCACATATGTTCTCACCCATAATTCATTCCCTTTTGATCCATTTTTTAATCTTCTATACAAGATTCAAGAAAGAATAACATCAGCAAAATAGGAAACAGTTCTAAATAAGCCTCACTTCTTTCCCTGAGGAAGTTCTTCTGCTTTTTACTGTTACTGTTATAAATAGTTTGTTGGAATCCGCTTCTAATTTTCACATCTTTCCAAGGCAATCTACAAATGATTTGTTTTGATTTTCTTCATATTCTCATCCCACTCACTCCAGTGAATATCTATTTAGGTGCCTACCGCACCAAACATTCAACATGAACTTCAGGTATACAAGATTGAAAATTGGTACAGGTTACAAAAATAAATTCTAGTCATGGAGAAATATTCCAGTCATCACAGCACACTTCCAGGTACAGGTTGCATTCACAAACTTTCCTGCTTTTGGTCATTGTTCAGGAAGTTACTCCTGGAAACACAGGAGACAGATACACTGAGAAGGCACTACAAACATGGTTCCTTCAAGCACCAAGGAACGTGAGCTTTTCCTGCCCCCCCACTTAGATCTTTTCAGTAGTCAACAAATACTTAAAGATCATAATTTATATCTATTGCTTTACAAGGAAGACAAGAAATAAAATACTTATATACCTATATATACTTACATATATACTATATATACACACATTTTCTTGCCAATTATTTTAACTATGATGTACAACACTCAAGTGAAATGAGTTTAGTGATATTTGAAAATACTTCATATGAGATTCTACACCATTTCAAAACAGAGCCAGACTTTCCATTCCCTCTGATGTTCAACATTTCAGAACATTTACACCTCAGGGCCCACACTGAGACACTCCCTAACTTCTCACACCACCTGCACCCCACAGTGGTTCACAGCCTGGTACAAAGTGTACAGGACTGAAGATCTTCTGTTTCACTTGGAGAGCGGTGACACACAAACAGGTTGCCCAAGGAGGCTGTGGATGCCCCATCCCTGCAGGCATTCAAGACCAGGCTGGATGTGGCTCTGGGCAGCCTGGGCTGCTGGTTGGTGACCCTGCACATAGCAGGGAACTAGATGATCTTTGACCCAGGACATTCTATGATTCTATTTCTCCACACTGTAAGTGAAAGCCTAAAAGTCTGTGCTAAGAAGAGAAATTTAACAAACACAACTTCAGTAGGAGACGGTGAGAGATGCAATTAAAACATCATGCCTAGTAGTCAAAATGTTTTCTCTGAGGCTGACAGATCCATTGTAGACCATTCCCTCTGGGTGGTTCTGAACAAGGGTCTGCACTTGGTCCCTTCCCCTGAGACATTCCTCATTAACTGAGCTCTCTCTCCCCTCTGTGCAACCCTAACACTTTGTGCAGAAATTTGACCTTGAGCTCAAGATGCCTTCATCAGAGAAACCTACATCCTAATTGGAATAATATCACAAAACGTATAGCCCTACAACCTCCTCCTTCCAAGAACACATTCAGGTTTTGAAAACCACAAAACCATGACCAGCTCCCACTGGGGAGATGCTGCTGCTCTTCCCAAGCTATCTACAGACAGGGTAATTTTATTCTCATATGAGCTCACAGTCTGAAAAGGAGCTGGATGCTTTTAGATCAAAGTAGCATTTTGATGCTAAGAGAGACATAAAATACCACTGGGAATTACTTTTATTATCACTAGGGGCCAGACAGAAATTTTATCCCATATACAATGTCACACAATGTTCCTGCACTATACTGCACTATAATAGAAAAGAATATAAAAAAAAAATAAAACTGCACTACTGGATTAAGATAGCACAGAAACATGTTTTATATGAACTCACTAATGTATTGATTTTGTTAGGTGCTTGTAATAAACAAAAGAGTTAAATTTTAATTAGTCATACTTCATTTAAAAGTAATTAAGGTTATGACATTAGTGTTTTACTTCATTTCATTCCAACTATCTTCATGAACAGTTATTCTCACTGAAAAATATGCACAATAGATGTGAGAGAAAATAAAAGGCTGAAAGAGGAAAAGAGCTAAAATATATCAAACTGGTAAATGAAACTTAAAAAAAAAAAAAAAAAAAAAAAAAAAGCAGAGAGAGGAGAGTGGTGTTATTAGCCATTTTCATACCCTAATGGAACATGCAACTTTCAGCCTGTTACTGAGAGTGGGTCTGTGGCAAAGAGCCTGAATGAGGTCTGAGAAAGGATAATGTACCTTTAATGATTGAAATAGCAAGAAAATTAAATCTAATCATGTTTCATTAAGCATACTCTAGCTCCCATTTTTACTAAATTATTTTATTATGATTTCCCAACTGTCTGTTGAAATAACCTTTTACAGCAATTTAATTCGCCATCGTAAACAAGTCTCATTGCTCACAATGAAGTCCCCCGGGATTAGTGTGAGGAGATGGATAACCTACGCCTTGCCAATCCTGCAGCCACTAAGGTAACCACTCTGGGAGACAAAGATTTTTGTTTTCCTATTTGTGGCTGAGATCATTAAGATATAATTAGAAATGTATTCATGAGTAACAGAGCGCCTGTTATGGAGATGCCATTTGCCCAATGAGTATCTTCTCTACCAGTCTTTAATAAGGAGGGCAGCAGGAATAATCTCCACTTCTCTCTCTGGAGAGTTCTACATTAAATGGACTGCATTAGACATCCCTCTCTCTCCCCCTTTTTTAATGGCATCTTATTCAGGCATCCAGTATTTTCTCAGACTCCATTGTTACCATCAGGACCGCTACTCTGCTTTCAGCAATATGCTCCTGCAGTGCCATCCAGATGTGAGCCCTAAAGATAGCTACGTGCCCTGAATTTAAATCCTGCTCCAGAACTTCTTGCAGGGCAAACAAATGCGGGACTTTGCAATATTTAGTTGATGTAAATAATAGACTGCCTGCAGAATAGTCCTCGACTCTCCATAGCAATGAGAGGAACTACCAGCCCTTGTGCAGCTCCCTTTGCTTGCTGCTTACTTTACTCAAATGAGTAGAGCACCTCAGAGAAATACATTTTGTCCTTGTAGACAATTTAATTCCAAGCTTGATATTTAATTACCTGACATTGCAATGAAAAATTACAAGCAACGTCACCCACCAAGCACAGCTTACACAGCTGTGTAAGAGAGACCAATGTAACTTTCTCAGTCTGCAGAACAAAAGCTGTCAGTCACCATATTTCATACCACGATGTTCATATAGAATATTGTTTCATTTGGTAGGCAGGTGTTTGAAAGCAACCAAGCAAATTAAAGAAAAAAAGGAAACCATTCTAGGGCACAGTCTTTCTTCCTGCAGCCATATGGATAGTAAAGAATAGTTTGCTCAAAGCAAGCAAGGGGCAGGAACTGAACCCTGTAATGCGCACAAGGGAACTGAAAGACAAACCTAGAAGTAACAAAGGAGGTTGAAAAAATGTCAGCTGACTCCTTGAGACAATGCTAATGCTTACAGTTGTAATTAGAAAGTTACAGTGGGTAAACTGAGATTGTAGGTTTAATCTTTTTACTTGTATTTGACAACAGATCTATTTTAGCGTAATAGTGATTTTTAAACTTACCTACAAAAACACTTTATAACACAAAATATATTTAGTAATCAAGTAATGCAAGCCAACGAGTAATTGACTGTAATTAAAAGCAAAGTAAAAAGCAGAATATTCAAGATTCAAATTGTTTTACTTCAAGAAAGAGTGACCCTAAAATCTAATTATCATCCCTCAACATGAGCTCTTTGAGAAGACATGAACATAAGGAATGCATTACACATGACTGTACTTGAAACAGACAAATTTCCAGGTAAATGATCAGAGTTCAGAAGCATAATATGGAACCTCTACCAGCCAGAATCCAATATTCTTTTGCAAGTGCTATTGTGAAGCACACAATCACTGAATACATTAGTCATCAAAATGCAGTTGGTCAATAAATGTACAGTCAGCAACTGCCTCATTTTTACATCAATATTTGTTCGGATGAGAGCAGGAGATACACCACAGTCATTTGGCAGGAGAGCGTTAATGTCACCTTAAAATTTCAGTCACACAATCAATAACTCCTGCTCTGTAAAATAAGGATCTCAGATTTACTTCAGTATCTATTTTTTTAAATGCTTTCCCTTTGCCTTGACAGCTGTAGGAGCAGTACATCACCAGGCTGCTCTTAATCACAGTGACAGACACAAAGTCTGGAAGGTATGAAATTTTGCTTCAGTGTTGCTTCAACACCAAAAATAAAAAAAATGTAGGAACAAATCACTCCGGGTGAATGTCTTCATTGATAGTGATTCACTTCTAAAAGACCCATTTAAAACATCTATGGTGTGGTCGCCATTTTTCCCCATAATTTCTAAATCACAAAAGATACACTGGATGCTAGACTTGCAAAGTATCATGTGTTAGGAAGATGTGACATTTACACCTCCTGCAGCATCTGTGTTCCACGTGTTTGCAGCACAGTGCTGCAGCCCCTCCTACTCACAAGGTCTGAAGGTCTCTTGGTGCCAACTGTAAGCAACCAGTCATGCTGATGTGGAGGAAAGGCTGCAGGGCTGCACTCTGGCCAGCTTCAGGGCATGTAGCAATTGCAAATGAACTGCCCTGTTACCCTGCAACGTTAGCACCCTGCTCCCCCACATCTTTCAGGGATCAAAATCAACTACGTATCTCCCGTGACCAGGCACGTTTCTTCTCTTTTACATCATGATTCAGTATGGAGAGCACTGTTATTAGCTCACAAAGTGCTGAGAGTCCTAACATAAATCGATGACACATCTACATATTGGTTTATGTCTGTGAGGGCTGCTCCAAGAGTAATACTTCCTATGTTATTACAATGGTCCACAACATCAGAGGCAGATGTTGGGTGGCGTGGCAGTAGAGGTTGAACCTTCCCACCAATATTCCATTACACGTTGTTGCTGTGGGAGAGATGGCAGCAGAGGAGCAGCCTGACACAATGGTGTCTGACACAGAAATGCATACGAAGCAAAGGTGTGGAACCGAATTCCTGCACGCAGAAAATATGACACCCATCAACATTCATTGACAGTGGGTGAATGTTTATGGAGACCCAGCAGTGGATGCGAGCACAGTGAGGTGGTGGATGGTGCGTTTCGGCAGGGGCAACAGTGGGTCACATCCACTGGTACAGGTTTTTATGAGCGCAGCACACAGGCTCTTGTCCATCACTGGCAAAAAAACATAGCTAATGGATGTGTGTTGAAAAATACTGTTTTGTAGCTGAGAATTTGCTCTATCAAACAGTGTTACCATGCTCTTTTTATCTGTTGCAATTTTCACGCAAATAAATAGGAGGCATTACATCTGGAGTTATCCACTGTGTGCATATGCGTATCTGTGAGTGAAGTAATATCACAAAATTACAAATGGATCATAGGAAAAGAATGAAACAAATGAAGATCAACTACTTTTGTGGCATCATCATTTGAATTAAAAGGCAGGAGAAAACCAGAAAACTAAAAGGGGAGATTTAGACTGAATATAAGGAAAATGGTTTTATTTTATTTTTTTTACAGTAAGGGTGGTGATGCATTGGCAGAGGTTGCTCAGAGAGGTGGTGGAAGCTCCATCCCTGAAGACATCCAAGGTCAGACTGGACCAGGCTCTGAGCACCTGATGGAGCTGAGGTGCCCCTGTTCATTGCAGGGGAGTTGGACTAAATGACCCATAAGAGTCCCTTCCAACTCAAATGATTCTGCAATTCTAAATGCTGAATAACATTCAGTTTGTGTCTTGAAGGGGAGGGAGGTGACCAAAGTAAAAACAAATTGGGAAATATTCTGAGAAAGCAACAAGAATGATTGAAAGTGTGAAACAGCTTCCATTTAAAAACATTCAAGTAATAATGGCTTTTTAGTTCAGATAACAGTTTTAGAAAGCAGAAGAGAAATTGAGATTTATAAAATTGGGAATTAATCTTCATCCATTTATGTCAATGCTCACACATAATCCCAGCTGGATTTAAAGGACTGGAAAAAAAGCTTATTACTAAATACTCCATGTGCAACTAAAAGTGAGAGCTTGAATAGGAACTTTATGACAAAACTTGTTTGTCAATTCTCAGAATGACTGTTGATCTGTATGTAATTCATGTACTCATTAACATCAACACACTTGAATCCAATCAAATAATCAGCACAGATGGAAAATTGCCCTCGTAAATCAAAATTAGCACTGTTTACTTTTAATCTGCTATTTTATCAAAGAAAAACCGTTCCTTCAGAAAATAAGTCAATCAGTTTAAGTCATTAAAAATAATTTGGTTTCACACAGAAGTAGAAATGGGAAGACAACCTTCTATAGTTAATAGCTAAAAGCTTAACATACTAAAAGGTTCCCACACATACTAGGAGTCAGCTTAACCCAACAACCCACCTACAGCACTTTGGCAGTAGCAGTCCTACAGCACAAACCAGGTACACAGAACACTCTCCAGCCTCCAGGAATTCACAGCCCAAAGACTGTGCAGAAGCAGATCTTTTGAACAGAAATAGATCTCAGTGGAGTTTTCTTCCATGAACTTGTCTAGCCTTCTGGAGAATTCACACACCCTGAGTTCACAGCTGAACTTCAACCTACAGGAAGTTGCGTCTGCTTTTGTCATTTTTTAAGATACCAACTACAAGTTTTCTTTAGTCCTTATAATACAGTTCTTACTGTAGATTAGGCGATACAGTGAGCAGGAATACAGTTCCCTATTCACCTCTACAAGCCTCGCTATCATACTTCCCCCTCAATCATCACCTTTCCAGATCAAAGTCTACAGAAGAATAATTTCTTCCATAGTGGCCTGTCCAGACCTTTGATCACCCGCATCTCCTTTCTGCAATTTCTGCAGTTCCTTTGTAACCTTTATGAGGCAGGAAACCTGAAATTCACGGATGGATTACCCCAGCACAAAGTGGTTGGTTTGGATTTTTTTGTTTCCTAACCACAGCATCTCATTCCAGATTGATAACAGCCCTACATCACCACCTATGTAGAGTCAGCAGTGCCAACAGCAGATGCTGCTCAGTGCTTCTGAACACGTAGAGGTCTCAGGGTTGCTCTGAAAATTAAACTGGAAGTGAGTGTCAAAAAAACTTGTGAGGATTTTAATTACAAAGATACGATATCCTGAAGGTTATGCACAACGCTTCTATTTTAAAAAGCTGCAATAGACTGTGATGAAAGAGTATGTGAATACTAAAGAGCTTTATGATTACAGGAAAAAAAAATACAAAACTGTTGAAGCATCTGGAAACTGCACAGTAAACTTTTTAAAACTTTAAACACTTGTAATGTGGAGAAAAATAGAGAGAAGAGACATTGCACATCAGTTGTGTGCCTGGTCAAGTCCTGGGGCAAACAGTTCTCGCCCCTCACTGCTGCTGCTGTCTTTCATCAAGAAATGTAGCTCAGTACACTTCTGCTTTAAGTTCCCAAAGCTAAGAAACTGATCTGATGATCGAAATAAAATTACAAATTAAGTGCCCACCAAAAGGTCGGAACCTCCTCTCCTTCAGTCTGAAGCAGGCAAACAGTAACAGTTTTTCCTGGAATAGTCTAGATAGGGGAACTTGCTATATAAACTCACATCATAAAATGAAGTTGTGCAAAAGATAATATAAGGCTATAAACAGAAAAGAAACAATACCTAAAAGGAATAAAAATTCCCTTTAAGGGTAAAAGAATAATGGACTTTTTCAAATTTTATAAAAAAATCTTTTTAACTATGGATGGACTGATTCAAGGCATCCCTTACCTAACATGAGGAAATCACAGGCTTTTAAAGGATATCTGAAATGCAGAGAACCATGAAAGTACTTAACAAGTTAGTTTAAACAACTAGCTATGATTAAATTCATTACTCCTTCATTTTATTTTTTTTGTGCATATTTTTCTTCTAAACATGCTTGTCTTCCTCAGTACTTATTTCAGACATTCTATACATCTTAATTCATCAAAAAGTGAAACACCAATAAAGACAGGTATTAGTTTGCACATAAGTAGGCTTGTTTTCATTCACTATCACATTTTAGTGCTTCCCCATAAGCCATTTATACAACTGCCTTAATCCCTACTGCACTTCAAGAATCAACCCTTCCTTCTAACCTCAGGGAGAACTCAACATATGGGGTTTCTCTATCAGTGTCTCACAAACAAACACAAGGAAAATAATTCATTATGAATCATTACAAAAGCATTTTAGCTTTGATGAGATGTATACACTGGAGATTATTCTCCTGAATGTGAAAATCCACTGTTATTTGCTGAATTAAACTAGATCAAGCAAATGAAGGCATGGTATACTAGGAATCAACAGCAACATCTATTGGAAACAGTCAAACTTCAAGCTGTGTGTAGGAAGCTTTTTTACTATAAAATGTGAAGACATTTATACATAAAAATATGGAACATGTTAATCAGACAGCAAGAAACAAATTTATGTCAGGAAATGACATGCACACAAACTGCACCCATTTCTCATCCGTTATGTATGTAGGTCACTCCCAAAGTAATGCTTATTTATTTCCATGGAAACAACAACAAAGAGCGCAATAACACTATTTGAAAGAACAAGTTCTCAGTTACAAAACACCACACAATACCAAGGATGTCTATCAGAAAAACAGACACCATTTACCAGCACTCAGCATGTCTAACAATACAAAAAATGTACAGGCCTGTAGAAGAAGGGGTTGGTATTTCAGAAAAAGAAATGGCACTTGTAAGCTTGAATTGGTCCCTTGAACCTGACAAGTGTTCAACAGTGGGGCTGGGTGAGGGAAGTAACAAAAATACCAACCACAACCACAGGTAAACCTGAAAACCTATAATAGGATGCTTTGATTCCTTAAGCATGTTGCCAGCTTTGCCTAAGCTAATAGAAGTACCTACCAGAACATTATGGTTTTACCTGTTTGTATACAGTTAATTGGATCATGTAAAGACCATTACCATTAATCATGTTCATTTTTTCCCCCTACCAATGACAGCATCAAACAAAACATATGGGAAAAATTCACTATATTTACATATAAACTTATAAAATAATTACCAATTTGAGGTTCAGAGACATAAAACTTACATGACATCAGAGATCATTGGAAAAACAACAAGAACAAAAAAAAAAAAAAAAAAAAAACCCAACCTTCATACCAGAAAACTTGATTTCTGGACTACAAAGAAGGAAGGTAATGGCAGCACCTGAATTCCAATAACCAACCCACTGTTGCAGAGCAAAAACCATTTTGTAGTGCTGTGTGCAGTAAAAAACATCAAATGAATTAGCAGCCTGCTCTACATTTTCCAGTTTGATGGATCATGAAGTCTCTATTGAGAACACACAAATCATTTAATCAATCATGTTACTCTTACACCAATTATTTACTCACATGATTACAGACTCAAAGGATTGAATCTGATCTGCCCTTAATTATGCTAATTAGGCTTGATTCTTTCTTCATTATAGCTACTGCTTCTGGAAACAGACTTGTTCATCTTTACAACTGGCACACAAAAATAGGGAGCACCTCCATCCAAAACAGAGACTTATGACACCTCTAAATTTCAAGATCACTAATCAGGATACAGTAAATACTAGCTTACCTTTAACTCAAATGTAAGTCTATTTAAACAGCCTGTTCAAGAACAATGTCTTATCATTTTGTAGCACCCTAAAGGCACAGCCAAACCAACACACAACCATTTCACAAAAACTGGTGAGCAACGCGATCATTAAAGAGGCACAATTCCAAGGAAGAGGTATCAAAGTAACAAAAAGCTGTGAGAAAGAATCAGGAAAAGGCAAAGGACTATAAGTAGGCAGGACATGTTGCCAAACACATGAGAAATACAATGGCAAAGTAAAAAAAAAATTAAAAAAATAAATAATCCAGTACTGGGAGTAGCTGAGTTGATCTTCCCAACAGTGATTACAGAAGATTCCAAAGGACCAGGGGTCCCAGATCAGCAGTAAGACATTGTGAAGCTACCTTGTGAAATGTTCTTTGGACAGCTGGAAAGATACAGACGGATCTGCTCACACAAGGCATAACAGTGATTATTATTCAAATTTTCTTTTTTTGAAGTGCAATACAGAAATAGCAGTAATCACATTCACTATTTCTGCAAAGCACAGGTCTGCACACCTTTTAGCACTTCTGTGATTTCATTCTCCTGTATGCTACAGCTGGCTTCAAAACCTTAGTACAGCCTTTTATATATTCACATTTATTGTCCATAAAAACATTGTTGTTCCAGAACAAGGTAAGGAAAAGTACCTGGAAACACTAATGAATATTGTTTATACATGAGTTTTCTTAGACTGCCTAGCACTGAACATAAAATAAAAAAAGTTGTGTAATCATAAACACTAAAATATTAGTGCCTAGCAATAGAAAGCAATTTGTTTAAGATGAAAATACTTGAACTCCCTTTCCATGAAAGAATATAATGCTATCAGAAATGCTGTGGACTCTTTCAAGGCCAGGCTGGACGTGGCTCTGGGCAGCCTGGTCTGCTGGTTGGCAACCCTGCACACAATAGGGAGGTTGAAATTAATGAGCATTGTGGTCCTTTTTCAACCCAGGCCGCTCTACGATTCTATGATTTCCCCCCCCACCCTCAGAAGTGAAGTTTCAGATGATTTTGTAAGTAGCTTTACTCCCTCCTCCAGCAGGAGGGATAGTTCCAAATATATTTCCCAATAAGAAAAAGTGACAGAAGGATATCTGTTAGTAATATCTTTTCCTTTTTAAAACCCATTTTATGATTCACAATATCAATCTGTAATATTGAGTGATTTAAAGACAATTCTGCTTCCCATCATATATTTTTCTTCATCCACCAGCAATCTTATAGTATTAGACCTATTCAGACGTATAGTAAAACACAGAATGTTCACATTTGTTTAGAATTTGTACAGTACTTTTCATAACAAAATCTGAATACTTTCTAATGTCTAATTAGTTAATCATCACTACATGCTAGTGACCTGTTTGTATCACTCCGAAAGTAAAGTTTCCTAATTATTTCCATGGCAACTACAACAGACACAAAGAGCGGAATATCACTGCTTGATAGAGCAAGTCCTCAGCTACAAAACACTATTCTTCAACAGTCACCACCATTAGTTGTGCATTTCCACCATCAATGAGCAAGAGCTGGTATGCAACACTCCGAAAATCTGCACCAATTGAGGTAACCCACTGTTTCACCAGTTCATCTTTCATTGGCCCAAACAGATTGAAGTTAGAAGGCATCAAAATTGGAATAACAGTGGGTGTGGTAGGACAGTACAGACAAGATTGGCAATGTGCTCTGTGCTCTTCAAACTGGTATGGGCCCTGCTGTTATCATGTTACAAGAGAAAGGTTCTCTTCTCTGACCTGACTGTGGAAGTTCAAACCTTCAACTGAGTCAGCACTGTGATACAGCAGTCAGAGCTGGTGGTTCATCTAGGTTCCAGGAAATCCAAAAGGATTGTACCATTACCATCACAAAAAACAGGACACATCAGCCACTGAGGGCTCTGCCGTGAACCACTTCTTCAGTGGAAATGTTGTCACTCCACAGACTGCCATTTTGACTCCAGCTTGCAATGGTGACACCACATCTAGTCACCCCTACTGATGAGATCCAGGAAAATGTCACCTTCAGCTTCATGTTGGTCCTAGAAGTCCTGAAAAACTTATACATATGGTGTTCTTCTGTTCCTATGAGAACAACCGTGGAACTAAACTGGTGCAAACTCTGCAATATTTCAACTTTGCCACCATGGTATCCAACATACTGAAGCCAATATTCAGCTCAACATATGGTTCCCTGGTTGCCATTTGCCAACTCACAGAGATGAGCTGATTGAGACAATCCTCATTTTATGGTGTAATAGATATGCATATCTGTCTGGAAGGTGGCTTGTCACCACTGCTGAAACACACCACCCACTGTCTCACTGTACACACATCCACTGTAGGGTCTCTATAAACGTTCAGCAAGCATCAATAGGTGTTGTTTTTCCACATGGAAGAATTCAATCCCACTCCTTTCCTTCAGATGTAGTTCCGTGTCAGATGCCATTTGTCAGACAGCCCCTCCGCTGCCATCTATCACACAGTAACAAAATGTAATGGAAGATTGGTGGGAAGGTTCAACCCCTACTGCCATCCCACCAACACTTGCTTCTGACATCATGAGCCAACATAGTAAAATAGGAGGCATTGCTTTCAGAGCAGCCCTTGCCTTTGTACATAACTTTACAAGGTCCTGCTGGCACCATAACAGGCCTAGTTTCAGAATGATGAACACCAAAATCTGATAGTTTTCCTAAGAGTGAATGTCCTTAGCTGACACACAAATGACAGAAGCATGCTGACTGGAAAGGAAGGTTTATACAATTTGCCCAAGCACAAGGAAAAAAAAAAAAAGTGAGTCAGCAATGGAAACAAGAAGCAATTCTCTAAACTCTCTCAGAAATCTGCCAAACAGGCCTATTCTTCCCACTAATCAGATAAACTGGTAAATCCCCTGAAAGCTGGTTTTTCATCAAATTTTGTCATTTATCACAAAGGCACATTTAACTACTATTGTTCTGACCTCTAATCTTAGAAGAGGAGTTAAAATCAGTGAAAAGTAGTTGACTCAAGCATCTCTACAAGAACAGATGAAAATCCATTCTTAACATCACTTGGAAAAACAGAAACAAATCCCAACAATAATTCTTTTGAGGTCACATAGAGAAAGGAAGCAATTCCATGTCTGTTCAAAGCTAGCATCTTATAAGAGGAATCTTTTAGCAGTTTTCAAACTTGTATGTGCAAAAGTTTTATTTATATTTATACAGTATTTCTCTATTCCAAGCTCACGATCTGCATAAAAAGAGCACAAAACAAGTGTCAGACTTTCCGTAGGAGATACATAAAACAGCTCTCACGTGGAAAAGCGTGTTGTTGCCACGTGGTCCCCAAGCCATCACAACACATTACGATCACTTCTGGCACCCTAGCTCATGTTTGCATGACGTTTCCTCAAACCATACTTGTCTTACGGATTTATGGGAGGGTGTCCATATCCCGGTTGCGAAGATACCCTCTACCTGGAACCAACTATGGGACCTGAGGCAGCAAAGTGCCCAAGTATTGATTAAGCTGCAGGAAAAAGCTTTGTATCTTCTTAGCCCCCCACTGTTGTAGCCACATTACTGCTGTAAACTAAACTGCTAGTCCTAAGTGAGGTGAGAATGCCTTTCTGAATTGTTGCCACACACTGCAGCACAGTATGCAGCCTTAAACTTCTTGGCTACAGTAAACATATTGACAGTCTATCCACAATTACAATTATATGTAAAAGCCAAATCTTGCTCCTACTAATGTTAACAGCCAAATGCCTACACAAAGGAAAATTTCTTGACCTTTTTACTGCTTAGGGATAAGGGATAAGGGAAAAATGACATACAAGGGATTCTCATTATTAACCACATTCAGAAATGGGTTTTATACCATGCATTTTGGCTTGTAACAGCTTCGTTGCTAGGAGTTAAGCAACTACACTTTCACAAATGTAACTGCTAAGAGTTCATTCTGTCTATTAACATTCAAGTGTTAACAGTTGTGGAGAAAGATTGACCATAACAGATTAATAACCTGACTCAATACTAATCAAATGTTTATAGAAGTATAGATATATAGAGCACTTCCCTTGAAATAAGTGATAGAAAGATTATTGATTTAAAATACCTACTTCTGAAAATCCATTCCTTTAGTAAGATTGTTCCCTGTTGAAAGTTTTTCAAGAGAGTTACATTCAGACACTTATTTCCAAGGGTACATATTCTGATCTCCAAAGTATATATTCCTTTTCAGTCAACAATCTAGATGATGTTGGAAGCTTCAAACATCTCATCTTTAACTAAAAGTGCTTAAACCAGTCACATGAAAAGAACACTTCTAGAGAAGAGCCACACCAGATTCCTTGAAAAATTAGAAGTTAGCATACTGTACCCTCTTCCCTTTTACAGTGTCTTCTATGGACTTTAAAAATGCAGCTATTCATTTGATTTAATGTTCAAAGAACAATAAATATAAAGCCTTACTAAATGTTGACACGAAATTCTAACAAACTGGTAAGAAATGTTAGTTTGGAAGAAGAGTTATACACACTGATCATGAAGGCATTCTTTATGTGCATTACATTTGCTTTCTTTAAACTGTATCTTTTTTTTTTTTTTTAAATCACTGAAAACAGGTGACTTCTAAGATGGTATAACACTTTTTCACTGATTTTCCTTTGACTCATCTTCAAATATGAAGTTTCTTTAAAACAAGCAATCATTCTGTGCTATAAACCATCCATAAGAAACAGATTTTGGTACTTTTACTTTCAGGAGTCCGTAAAGATTACATTATTCCTAGTCTGTCACAGCAGTTTTATATGCTCTACCACAACATAGGATTTGACCATCTAAGGAAGTAAATTGTAGGCAGTATACATACTTCAGAAATAATAATAAAAAGTATAAATGAAGGCTCATACACATAACTGCAGTCCATCAACTAGAAACCTCAAAAATCATGCTTAGAATCTAACTTCTGATGCTTTATAAAAGCAGATATTCGATAAAAGCAGGAATGAGCAGAGAAACTACACCAGAACGAGCCACCAAATTTCACTATTTTTTTAATACAGCACTGAATGCACAATCAGAAACAGGAATATCACAGAAAAAAAGCTAATTAAATAAATGCCGTTTCCTGTTCTTTAAAGCAGATATTGCCTAACTGTTGAGGTTTGGTTTGGCTTTTCATAGGAGGCTGAAGCTAAATTAAGTATTGCGTATGATTGGAGCAATCTGCCTACAGACACCATTTAGCACCAGTATCAGTTATCCCTGGCAAGCACACAGCTTAAAGAGGAACATCAGTCTGAAGTTCATTGACAGGCTTGTGGACCAACTGCCTCCCCACATCAAGTGCTAAAGCTTATATTGTTTGCCATATTTGCTACCCTAATTCTCTCCAGCAGATGTGCTATGTATATCCTTATTTGGACAAAACCACCACAGTATGATTTGCTTTCTTGCGAAGGTGTTACCCAAATAAAACTGAGGTCTTTTGGTGGTTAATGCTGGTTTTTATTTGTTTGAGGCATGAATACATTCAGCTAACATTCAGCACATGTTTAATTATTTCCAAAAACAATATAAAGCAAATTTCTGATCAAAATGTGAACCTGCTGGTATCATGCACTGCTAGAAATTTTTGATACCAAAGGCATAACCTTCATAATGGTATTTAATAATAGAATACCATTTAGAAGTACAGTAACTTTCAATCTTACTAGCAAGTAATCTGCATTAAAAGGAAGAGCGCTTAAATCCAAATTGTCACATTTTTCATGGTATCACTAACTTTAAAGTACAGGATTTTGCAAAAAAAATCTTGTGACAACAGAAGCTGAAGTGAGATGCCGGCATGTTAATACACAGGAAATTTTAATAGGACGAGCAGAGAATGGACGATTAGGCTTTAAAAAGAGGATACCACTGAGCTTCCAATCACAAGCACCATTACCTTTAGCTTTTTAACTTACCAGCAGAAAAACAACATTTCACTAACTAGACAGAATTTCATTTTTAAGCAACAGCTTAGATTCAGATAGCCCTAAAGAAAAGCTATATAACATTTATGATGTGTGAAAAGTTCCTCCCCAACAGCAGATAAGATCCACTCAGAAAAGCAATATAGCACAGAAAATTATATTGATGTCAACTTTAGTTTCAGCTACTTTTAGGCTAGCAGCCTAAAAAACAAACACGCATAAGCTACAAATCTGACAGAAGAGCATTTCTAATTCTATCAAGCAGCTCAATGTAACAGTACACTGAAATTCAAAAATAATATTTCGCATATAATATACCGATATTTCAGATGATCACAGGTTTGACACAGTGAAATACAAAATATCAGAAGCAGAATACTAAGGGTACAGCAGAAAAAGCTAGTAAGAAAGTATAACATATATTCCCCAACAAGCTCTTCTCCTGCAATCCCATCGATTTAATCAACTATTTATATCTTGCATCAGTCCAGCTTTTGGTATCATTTACGTCATTGTACAATTTGCTTCTATTTTTAATCTTGTTACTAAGGGGAGTTTGCACCATTTAAATTATGCACATTATGCTGCCAAATTTCCTTATGTTTTTCAATCCCATACTGTTCTGAATACACTCATGCTTATTGTTAATCCATCTTCCTTTCTGTGGATAAGAATACTTACACCAGTATACATCACTATACCCTCAACGACTGCATTAGATGTTACAGCAAGACAAATGCTCACCCACACTGCAGCCATACCTTCACATTGCTTTGTAGAAATACTCATAATCAACACAACAGCTAGTGCTAGGATCTAGAACAAGGATGCTGATAAAAATTATTTTGCATTCAGGTGCAATGTGAAATTCCCCTCTGAAGTACAAAGGGCTGTAAACAGATCTTTCGCACACTGGCAAAGAACACTATCAATCAACATTTACTAACTGTAATTAAAATGATTAATGAGTGCTGAAGGTTGCTTTTTTTGCAACTGTAACATTTACAGAGTTGCAGACATAAAGGGCACGAACTTTGGTGTAATTTGGTACACTTGGTGCAATTAAATGGAGTTCTGAGAATGAAGTGGTCCAAATACTTGCTATGGAATGAGAAATTGCCAAAACTCAGTCTTAGGGGTAGGTCACAATCCAGGATAAGCAGTATGTAGGTAGTGCAACTCTACATCAATGAACAGTGAGAGGCAGTCATGTTAAAACATATTTCCTGTGAACTGGTGGTGTCTGTAAGCCACCACATCTGAGAGCTGGAGTAAAGATACTATACAGCCCAGAAACACAGACTGCACCTACAGACAGTTTGCAATTCAGAGACCATCTTATTTCTTTTCACATCCTAGAATAGTCACTGCAAGGTCAGTGGCATTGTCAGCAGTGATGCGAACTGCGCTTTGTGATGCAGAGAAAATACACTGGACATTTGGTTTCTGCATAGAAAATTATGGAAAACAAGTGATACTTCTGAACTTGTGGATAGTGGAGAGCTATACGTTATTTACTGAGTGTACCTACAAAGTGTACTGAGTAGAAAGTATAAGTTAAAATGAATAGTTTAGGGTCTTAAAAAATTCTAGGTACAACAAAAGAAAGCTCAACATTACTGATCTATCCTATTTGATGAAACAAACAGAAGTATAAACCTCAGAAAAAAACTAGATTATGGACTAGCACTGAAAAGCAAACGATATGCAGCTCCTTTCACCATACAACCATGAAAATGATTTCAGAAACCTATAACAATGGGCTTGCTAACTCATTCTGGTTACAAAGAACAGGTTGGAGAAGAATTTTTCAAAATCTAGTAGAATTTCTAGAAATCACCTAAATTTCTATTCAACGCATCCTCACATGCACCGTCCAAAAATACATTAATACACATGTACTTTTTTGGCAGTTTAACTTCAAAATGCCAACACTAGGTGAAGTTTCATATTTTACTGTGTTTCCCTCTTGTTGTTACCTATAAGCAGTACTTAACCCAGGTTAAGTCTATGTATGAAACACTGAAGTGTTGCTTTTGTTGTGAACGCTCATCAGAAGAGTTCAGATTTGTACATATATGTACACAAAATACCATATATGTCAAAGATGTTACGTTAAATAAAAAAAGGGGTCATCTTGTAACAGATTTAAGAGGACATAATGGAAAAAATTGCTGCAAAGGAAAAGAGAAAACTCAAATATTTAAACGTAAAAATGGAAACTCAAATTTGATTCAGAATCACATTTATGAACAACTTCTACCCTGAATATGACTGAATTTCAGGAATGATGCATGGAAGGATAATTCACATGCACTGCATACATTACTCACATTTTGTATTCATCAGGAGCAGGCTTACATTACAGAACACTTACCTGACAAGTTCATGAACAAACAGGCTTGAAAAAATAAACAAGAGTCTGGAAATTATCAGTGAGGAAACTATTGGGCAGGACCCAGCTTCCAAACTATCCCACAGATTTCTCTTTTCTTAACACATCTGTTCTGCCACATTCCAGAGGTGCAAAAACATCACCAATTTTTTTCCTGATCATCATAAGTGGCACATTCTATTTTTGGATGGAAATACAGTATGTTACTATGAAAATCATATCACTGACACTTAATATTGAAAGAAATTCTAAAAGGGAACAGCAGCAGTTTGCCTTACCGTAACCAAACTCTGGTTTGAAAATAAATTTGTAAATAAAACACAAGTTGCTCGTTATTTGCTGGTTGGGTTGGACAAATACATAGCTTTATTTAAGAATCAAGCTCATTCCATTTTTTCAGAATTTTATTTGGATAGAAAACAAAAAAATGGAATGTTTACCTTATAAAAGAAAGGTTTATTTGTATAACAAATAGCCAGTGAGAACAATATACATATACATCTCTACATTTAGTAATTCTTTGAATTAATAGGCAGTTCACTATCTACAGCTACAAATACTCCTTGTTTAGCTTTGCTACTTTGACGTGATTGGAGATATTATATATATCTGTTAGTTTATGTATACATAATAATTATTCTTACCAAGATGACTTGGAAAAGAGGTGGGAAAAGATGGTTTTCTTCCACAAGGCTGTAAAAACACATTTAAAGATTTATTTTAGAAGAGAGGAAGTGAATTCTTATTTAGTATACTAAACACATAGAAGGAGCAGTATAGTAGAATAAGTGTTGCCAAAATCTATGACCCCAAACTTCAGTCTTTGATTAGCTTCCAAGAAAAATGAGCTCCCTTTCAGCTATTAAATAGAAAGAGTAACTTAATGCTGCTTTCGAAATTACTTCTAGATCTGCTTCATCAATGCAATTCAAGTGAGTGGTAAAGTAAATTAGTATTTTTAAAAGGCAAAAAAATAATCAAAACTCAGAAATACAATACTGTACAGACTAGGAAACAGTTACTGTGCATCATTAACTAATTTGAATTAAGAGATTCACAGCAAACAGTGTGAAATTATAAACATGCTCTGCACTGTTTTCTGAAGCATGCTACATTAACTAACTTCTTGCGTTTAACATGTATTAATATATGACACACTTGCAACTACTTCCCTTCAAAGAATTGAGAAGTGGTTAACCCAAAAGAATCTGTTCAGAAGAAAACAGAATATTCTTAAATTAAAAAAAAAAAAAAAAATCATTCCAAAAGCTTTGTCTATGAATAAAGCACACACGCATCTCTGTCACAAATATCATGATGACAACAGAATTACAGTAGGTCACGCTGAAAGTAACACTTCCTATTTATCTCCATGGAAACTACAACAGATACAAAGAGTACAATAACACTATTTGACAGAGCAAGTTCTCAGCTACAAAATACTGTTTTTCAGTACAGCCACCATCAGCTATACACTTATGCCAGCAATGAGCCTGCACGCCTCACTTGTAGAAGTCTGCACCAGTGGAGATGACCTCAGTGGCTGCTGCCACTGCTGAAATGCACCACCACTGCCTGGCTGTGCTGTCATCCACTGTTTGCTATCCAGAAACAGTAAGTGTTGGTGAATGTCAATGGGGGACACTGATTACCGTGTGGAGGAATTCAATGACACACCTTTGCTAAATGTGCACCTCCATGGCAGATGCTATTGAGTCAGACTGACCCTCTGCTGCCATCTCTCACAAAGTAACTACGCCTCTAACAAAACTTTTCATTTCATTTGAATTTTATATTTAAGTAAAAAGTGAGGGCAACAACAACAAAACTAGTGTGTTGAACACGTATGTCTTATGAAAAGAAATGATACAGGTAAAATGATCCATGACGAGTAGAAACTTCATAACACATCTCAGGATGCAGCTGTATGATTTTAAAAAGAAATGAGCAGGGATTTTGTGGAAAGCAAACCAGTTCATTCAGTTCACTGCCATGTGCCCTTCCACAACAAGCTACAACTTTTGAGATTCTGCTCGTAGTTTTCTGTTAGAAAACAAAATTGGTGGTTCTCAAAAAATTACTAGCAGAACTAATTTTAAACTGTGAATAATTAAACAGGAAATGAATTCCTGAAAGTTGGTCTGTAAGTGACAACAACTTCATTCCAGTAGTTGTTCAAATCACCATTCTTTAGGCCAAAGTCCTAGGTAACAGCCAACAGTAGCCAACAGTAGACTCAAATGACACCGGTGCTAAAGGACGTAAAAAACCCAAACATTTGAATGTTAAGGAAAAAGGAAATACTTTTGTTCCCTTCAAATAGACCAAAGTATGAGAACATAGCAAAAGGAATACTTGTTAAAGACCATGGATGATATCTGCTGGTTCATTAAAAAACTTGATCTAAAGATCTTGCCCAGTTCAGAATTTGGTATAAAATGACTATCAATAAAAAAAGCTGATTAACCTCATTGTTATCAGCTGGGAAAAAAAAGGGAGGCTGTCCCTAAATGTTAGAAAGTCTTCCTGACAAAATAACCTCTCAGGTCCATTGGAAGCTTAAATTAAAACAACATTCAGATAGATTTATTTATCCTTTTTTGTTGAATCCTACTGAATAAAAACCCACCATTGAAACGGAAAGGTTCAAAGTCATCTCACTGCCATACTTTCACATCATGCCCTTCAGAGGCTGTCCAAAGGCAAAGAATGATCTTACCATTGATTTTTAAGAAATATTATACTAAGGCACAACCCACAATAGTCTACCATAGAATACAACAGGGAGATCATCTATTAGGGCTCCCAATTATTTCAGAGTCAATTTTCTTGAACAATGTTATTCTTCACTTCCAGTTCTTAACCCTTCTCAGTAATTCTAGTTTACATTTCAAATGACCCAGGGGGCAAGGAGGAAAAAAAGCATGAAAAGAGTGTGCAGGTAGAAAATTATCTTGGATGTCAGATAATTGGATTTTTTTTTTTTTAATGCTTCACTTTTTGCAGTAGACAGAAACTGGAAATAAACACAACACTGAAGATCTCATTGTAAAAATCCATGTATCACCATTATACAATGGTATTTTAAAGAACTTTCAAAAGTATATGATTAGTAGTAAAACAGGAAAGGCTGATGGATACTCATAAGCATAGCAAAACAAGATTTGAGTATTAAAGTAAAAGTGCATCTTAACTGTAAGAAAAATATCTGAAGTAGGATACTTCTTTCAAATACCTTAGCCACAGCTGTCAAAGTATGCGAAATTCAAGGATAACACTTTTCAAGAAGTAGAACATGATGACTGCACTAGAAGTACTGATTCACAGCAGTTGGTTTTTTTGTTGTTTTGTTTTTGTTTGTTTTTTTTATTGCATATTAGCAGTAAAATCATTAGTAGCTCTCAGTCACTGTGTGGTGACAGAGCTTACTTTCAGTCCCAGCACAGGCTCAAAAAACTGTCTGTGGCACACAGATATTGGAAGGGCATCATTGCAATGCCAGTCAATTTTCCAGCAGTCTCAGTCAGCTTATGGAAGGAGAACAAATTTCTTATTTTAAATTCCTGATCAGTTGCCAGCTTCAAAATCCATACTTTTATAGAAATGTCTTTCAATAGGTTTTCAACCACAGCATACTGTCATTTGGTGATGTCCCATTATGTTCTTTAATTTTGCCTCTGACTATTTGCAAGCAGCACAAAATAACCAATAATATTAAAATAAGTCCCATTTTTAAAACATAATTTTTGAAATCATAATAAAATGGTTCCCACACAGGGAAACAGTAACTGAGATAAAGCAAGAAAGTTGTATTAAAATTAAAAAGTGAAGAGCCTGAGTTATCAGCTTCATCTATTACAAACCTATAGCATGGTACAAAATAAGCAAACCAAGTCATAAGCAGTTTTGCTAAGAGCTCATGATATCAAAATGAAAAGCAATGTTGACTTAAGAACAATACAGAGAGCAATAATTCTGTGGAAAATAAATGCAAACCTTACTTGAAAACAACACCACCACCACACAATTTCACCACCATTCTGTTTGAATGTCCATAAAATTTTCATGAAGTTACGAACTACAGTGAATTTTGAGTGTGGTCGAGTGATAGGTTTTTGTTTTGTTTTGTTTTTTAACTCTACTTATGTCCTGAATTCCTGAAGTTCAGGAATTACACAAATGAAAAACATCAATTACAATACCTTTAGAAAGTGATGAGTATTACAACTCATTAAATTCTTCAGCATAAGGATGCAATTCAATAATCACCACAAATTGAACTGCTGAAAGTTTAATAAACCTTACTTTCCTCAATAATCCTAAAATATTTTAGCAGAGCTGTTTTTGTTGTTTAATCATGAAGATGAGTATTTCCTGAAGGTTCTGTCAGATTGACTGCATATTTTGTCAAGTTCAAGATCTACAGAATATTAACACCTTACAAATAAATACAAGCAATGGCTAAACATTAAGAGAAAGTTCACTTCTTCTATAGCAGAAGATGTAAAAAAGACTAACTTTATTCAAGAAGAATATAAGAAAAACTACTATTCTTGAGTTTAAAGAGTTGTTTGAAGGCAATGAAGCAAAATGATACCCCTCTCTCAAGTTCTGTGTTTTAACATTACACTGAAGAAAAAAATCATTGATTTTTACAAATAATTTTCAGATTCTTCATTCAGATAACATACATCCTGATTTTTTACAGAATTATATCATATACAGTAAATCAACAGCAGATAGATGTTTCAACCATATGTGGATATTTATACACATTTCCAAAGCCCTTTTAAAAAAAAATAAAAAATAAAAAAAATAGTTCTTTATACATTTATGCACCTCAATTCTGAGATTCAGCCCAAAATATATACAATTCCTTAAACCTAAAATTAAAGTGTACAAAATAATTTTAATTGGTTTGATATATAAAAAGAACCTCCTCAGACAGTTCTGCAAGACCTTTTAGTCCTATTTGAAAAACACAATAGTATATTAAGCAATTATTCTCTTGCTTCTGGCCTTCTACAACTAAGCATTCATACCAGTAGAAATATTTGTTCAAATAATGACAGCAAGACTGAATTATGCCACAGTATAAATAAACTAATCTCAAGGGAAAGCTAAGTTTCTACATGGACCAAAATATTTATTATTTTTGTTTCTAAGAAATTATAAATGCAATATATAATATTGCAACACATAATACATTTATAACTTCTTAGGAATAAAAAAAGGAATGAAGATGAGAAAATCTGTAAGCTCTAAATGTAAACACATTCCTCCCCTTACAGTACTGAGCTAAAATTTCAATGCACTAAATAAGAAAGATAAAGCAGGCTTATGTCTTCAATGTAATTCTTTTGAGACTCCTTTCTCTTACATCTCCTGCAGATCATGACATAGCAAAAAAGCAAGGAAGCAGAAAAAGGACATTATATAGAGTTGTTTTGATTTGTTTTAAAATGTGGTCTATAGTAATTTAAGACTTTTAACATCGTTCCCATACACATGCAGACAAAATCCTTACTGAATTTGAAACAACAAGAAGATTGACTGGGAGGAAATGGAAGAGAGTGGGCGAGATAAAAGCAAAGGTCATATCTCACACAGCAGAGATCACTTCTTCAGGCAGCTGAACAACATTGATTTCAATCGTTTTCAATTCCTGTGAAATGTCATTCTACTACAAAACATCGATGTAGGCTGATTTAGGAAAAGAAATCAGTATATTAATTTAAGGATTAATAAATTAGTTTAGCAAAAGGAATCAATGAGTACTAATCCTAAAACTTTCCACGTTAACTTTACTTGGTGTACGAGCAGCCTTTTTTCCCCTCACAACAATCCTGCCTCACAGAAGCACGGGAGTCACAATAGACCACTTTTGTCTTTGCATCCATCAGGTGTGAGTCTCCTTCCTCAGATTTCACATATATTGTTTTAGATTAGAGTGCACTAAGACAGAAAGTTGCTCATTACAGCCTAACAAGCAACAGAAATTTGCCAAACTGGGGAAAAACAGCTAAAGGTAAGCCAGTAAGTCACTGTGCTGAAGTTGAAGGAGAAATAGAAGGGAGGAAGAAGTATAACCACCTCAGATGCAACTGCAACTGCCCAGAGGAACATCAGTATATATTAACAAGGTTTTTGAAAATAATGAATATGTATGCTGATGTATTCCATATGTATATTTTAACTGTTTAAAAGTAGAATTTGAAATCTGGGAGTGCAAACTTGATTTGTGAAGTTGCCTGGTATGCACCATGAGGAATAACAGAATGCTACTTTCTGTAATTCCTTGTGGTGTTAGAACTTTCCTCCTGGATTTTGGATGACAACATGAACGATGTCACCATCTCTGAAAAATAGCTGAAGTTCAGAAGAGAGAGATACAAGAGAAGGCTGGCAAGATTTCCAGAAAGATCTCTTTTTTCACAAAAGCACTAGCACTTAGGCATTTCATAAGATCATGATGAGAACAATTAAGGAGTACGTGTAGGAGAAGAATCATTAAAATGAACTTAAGCCACCCATTCAACATTAGGAGTAAAATCTGAATTGAAAAAGAATATCAACAATTCAGCTTCTCATTTCTATAGAACCCACAGTTCTTGCACGTGTGACTACTTTTAACTGTTCTTTCTATGCAGTCTCTGGTCTCCCTCTCATAGAGAAGAGCTTCGTAAATACTATGGAACTTATTAAAAATCCAAACCCACTTTCTGTTGCCCAGAAAAAGGGAACACAAGTAAATCTATTTTATGCTGGAAAAAGATCCAGGTAAATACAAAGCCTAAAAAAAATGCACATTTTTTAATTAATACTTGCTACCTAGCTAGAAAGCAATCTGAAAGCATTCAACAAAATTTTAAGCAGGTAGCACACCACCACTCAATATTATGTTAACAAGGTTATCTTCCAGTTCTCTGAAGACTTCCTCCATTTTAAATTAAAATAAAAACAATAAAAAAATAAAAGATAGCAACCATTTAAGATACATCATTTGTCTTTAAAAAAGGTAGTAATAAAAAAAGGAAAATGTTGAGAAGGAATTTGGGAATAGTAGCACTTCTGTGCTGGATCTGCACGTGGATTTAGGTGCCCTCATGGTCCTAAAATTTCCAGTCATAAAAAAGGAAGAGAGACCATGTGTTTAAAATCAGGTATCAGACTGATGTAGCCAATATCCTCCCATCCTCCAGGCTCAGAAATCAATATCCATTTAGGATTTACAGTCTCATGAAACAGTCAGCTATATTTTTTGTCCTAAAAAGAGTATTTTCAGTGTTGCTTTAATGGGTATCACGTCTTCTTTAGAATCGTAAGGGAGACCCAGTTTCCAACCTTTTCTTTAGCCTCAGCCTCCTTTCTTCAGAGAAATCTAGCTATCCAGTAGCCCGTGTTCTCCCCACAGTGGGTTACATTTCAACCTCTCTTAGTGATGCTGCTCTACTGAAAAGAAAAGAAATTCAAGATTTATCAGACCACTCAGGGAGAATGACTTTGTCACCTGAAGTTTTAGTTCCTTATCTGACAAAATTATATAAATTTCACCAGAGATTCCAGATATAATTTAAATACGAAAGAACTTCATGTGAATTCTGAAAAGAAAAGAAAAAAAAGCACTGAAGTACATTTTTGTAAAACTGGACCTTGCAGTATGTGTGCATAATTCATATTTCCCAATAGAGAAAAAAAATAAACAAAGCTATTTTTCATCCATTCCAATAATAAATAAGCTTGGATGGGCTCAAACAGCAGTATTTTTGTTTGCAAGGAACACAATGTGATTCGCCTTAAATTGAGGTGTCAGTAAGAGAGGTTATAGAATAAATTTTTAAAAAATTTACAGAGACATCATAAGAATGAGAAAGCATTCACTCAAGTATTGAAAAAGAACTGGAGAAGAAAACAGATGAACTGTGATAATGTATAGGTAGTTATGTACATCCTTATCTAAAACCCCTGCTTTCACAGGAAAGATTTAAAAGGCAGAAAACATGATATCAAGTACCGTCTTTAGTGAAAATGTCAGAAATGAGGAAAACCCTGCATTCTACAGACATTCTAAGCTGAACAAATGAGTAGAAACTATTTTAAAGAACGACAGCAGCAGGCAAGCACAAAGCAACGGGCAAGACATTCATTTTAAAGCAACAAAGCATAAAATCCACAACAGACCTTTTAAGAAATCAGTCAGCACATGGGCAAAGGAGAGGGAGTAGATGCAAAGTCCTTGGACTTTCAAAATGTATTTTATAAAGCCCCCTACCAAAGGCTCTGAAAATATAGACAGGACTGTTGAGATTGCAAAAGGTACTGCTGAAGTCACAAGTAGGGTAGATATTTATGACTAGTGTGACCACCTTCTTCAGTGCAAGACCTTGAATAGCATCAAAGTAGGCAGCAAGCTCCAGATTAATCAAATGCAAAGGAAAACCCTAAAGAAAACAAATTTTTCTATGCTGCTAGTTATGCTATGGAATATTTATGAACTTCGTAAGTTATTTGTCAAGTATCTTTCTGGAGCCACATAAATGAAATGACAGTAGCTATTATCTATAGAACGTGTCTTTTCTAGTGCTTCTGAAAAGACAACTCACGAGTGGCTGAAAGAGCCTATAAGCCTGTAGAGAACACTGACATTCACTTGCCTTTTTCCTTGTCTTCCATGTTTTAGATTTGCTTCATGCTGAACAGGGAATTTGAGGTAGAACTGAATTTGCTGAAGCCTACAACTCCAATTCTACTATCTTAACCAGCCAACCCATCCTCATTATTTGCTTAATTTTCTTAATTCTTATTTATATTCCAAACATTTCCTATTGAAATAAAAAACAACTGGAAATGAATGGCATTTTCTCCCATTTTAAGCTTTAAATTAAAAGAGCAAATATGTGAGCCTTACAGCATGACATCTTTGAACAACTGACTTCACAATAGTAACTTCAAAGAGTCACTTCACACTTTTAAAATGGAGAGTCAGTAATTGATCAGCAATACATAAAGAGGAAACAAAATTACAGGTATAAGGTTAATAGCTCATTTCTTTACTAAAGGGAAACTAATAAAATTCAACACTAAGGAGCTGTGTTTTACATTAAAGATGGTGATTAGCATTGCAGTCAGTACATGACTAGACTATGAGAACTCACTTGCAATAATGAACTCTGACCACTGGCTTTGATATGCATTACAGTGACAGCGGTGTTATTAACTGAAGCTCATTTCCAGAGTCTATTTCTGGATCTTCCTGACTCAAGTTATTCAATAAAGCAGCGTATATGCAAATCTTATTAAAAATATAGAAATCACAAATATTTTGCTGTTTTGTATCAGCAGCATTTATCTAACAAGAAAATAAGGTATTTTATAGCCCATAGATATTAAACTACTGCACTACGAATCATGTCCAAAATCCACATAAATATTGCCCAAAGTTTACTAAAAATGTATCTCTCAATCCATGTCCATTGTGATTTTCTCACTGATGTTGTACACTTCCAAAACATAATTCCCACTGTTCAGTTCATTTGGACTAGGCCCTGTAAGCTTCCCTATTATCAGAAATACTTCATATTATTTTATTCATATTCATTACAGAAAAAAACACATTTAAAAGATCAAGTAATTTAGAATAAAATATATATTAAATTAAGAAATTAAAATGGCTAATGATTGGAACTAAGTACTTTTAAAGCATTTAACATAAGCATATATTAGTTAATTCACCAGGAAACGAACGTGACGAAGTGCTAGCCCTCTAGTATAATGGCAAAGAAAATACAGCATGTTCAAAGACAATTTACACAAGACGCTAACAAGTGCTTGTTAACTGAACCAAAATTCTGCCAATATGAAAAAAGTCACATGCACCACAACAAACACTAAAGAAAAGTTTGAGGCTATTTTGTTATTCATTTGGAATGAAGGGCATGAATAGATAGACCATTACAGAATATAATGAGGTATACACAAAAGATAGCCTAAAACACGTGTGAGAATGACAGGCCATTACTAACACTGATTCTAAAGTGTGTTTTTAATGCCTTTTAATTGATAATGCATTGTTAAGAACAATACTGTAAGTGAAGTTTGAAAACTGCACCATTCTTGTGTGATTCTGAAGAGACTGCAATAAAGATTTTCTTTAATTAGTGAAGAGAATCTCCTGAGGTGTACATGGTCAATCTTTCATTTTCCCAGTTACAAGATGATCTGTAACATGTAAAAGCATCAGGTTTCTTTTTTGTTGCACCATCCATTTTGATTCCTGCCACCTTCTCCCCCTTTCTAGACTAGTGCCTAATGTTCTTCAGGGAAATTTATGACATAGATGGAAACTGGAAGCTGTTCCTTGATTTCCTCCTGTCCTCCAGTCCATCATAAATCTAAAACCAGTCATGTTTTTAATTTTTTGTCTCCCAGAAAATGAGTTTATCAAAGAATACTGGAATGAGCCCCACTATCTTGATTATTGTCTGATTAAATCTATGAGTTTCAGCTCTTGAATTCAGGTAAGTATGAGCTTTCCTGTACAGAGTCACATAAAAAAGCGCTCAGTAGTTACCTAGGCCAAGCATCACAGAAAAGCATATAGCACACAGCTTTCCACTGTTTCTCCTAAGAGCTCACTTCCTAGATCTTGTCTCCTTTACAGCTACAGTGCAAGATGAATTCTATATCTGTGAATTCAAGGTCTTTGACATATTTGTTCATAAACGTTTTGTCTCCATTTGTCTCTGAAGTTTTAGGGTTCAGACCTGTAGTTTTATAGTGGCATTTTAACTGAGCTATGTGAGCATCAATGTTTCCATAATGCAGCTTCAGAACCTGCCCAAAGTTGATGACTTTGGGCTGCAGGTGCACAATAACTTTAGCTCACCTTTTACCTCCACTGAGCTTCCCTGTCTTCCTTCTTTTAAATAGAAATGTCTATTATTTGAGCAATCCATAAAAATCAGGCTCTGGTTTCAAGTCTAATAGCTTTCAGTTATATTCATGTCTTCAACTGTCTTAAGTTTTCAATTGCAGACAAGTCAAGTATCATCATAAGAGAACACACAGAAAAATAAATAGCTTTATCTTAGCATATAGTAAAGTTACGCCTTCTAACTTCACCTATGAGACAGTCAAGTTAACAATCATGACCCAGAATAAGCTTCCTGGAGTAGTTCATTTAAAAGAACAACTTTCTAAATTATTGTTAGGTAAGAATTTAAGAGTGAATATGTGCCACATTAGTAGAAGCTAAGAAATTCTCATCAACAGTTATTACTAGGACAAATCTAGCAATCTGATCAGTACAGAACATCAACAATTTCTTTTAAAAAAGTATCCATTTCAAAATAGCTAAAAGCAAACTTCACGATCACCATATTGGCCTTGAAGTCCACAGTATTTTTTAACATAAAATATTAAAAATTATTGAAAATACAAGGCAATAGGTTTTTAGAAGAGCTGTGACAATACTATCAACAATTCTTAAGGCAGACTATTAACTTTGATTCAAGCATAATATGCAATCAAGGGACAAATTCCATTTAAAACTCGTCCTTCCACTATGCATCATTTTCTTACAAAATGAATGCTAACTGAGGATATATAAAACTGCTGTTGAATGGTCTAAAAGGAAAAAGATATATGAGGGAAACACTAGATTCATAAATGAGTATAAATAACTCTTGAGAAGAAAATGAACAACAACAAAACGCTCATCTCCCACAAAACAGAGTTTTGTATCTTTGGATGTCCATATATTCAAATACTAAAGGCCCTTACTGAAACATATTAAAGGTTGTTTTTTTGTTGTTGTTATTTTAGTTGGGCTTTGTTTGATTTTACAGCTACCACCTCACATGTCCTGGGATTCACCTTTGTGAGAGATATAATTCTGCAGAACATTAGTGGGACCTAACTAGAACTCCACTGCTAAACTGAAAAACAATAGAGTGGAATGGCTCCTGTAGTACAAAAAATAACCCTAAAAGATGAGCAACGGCAAATATTACAAGGTATTTTTTGTATTCTTACAAATGTCAAAAAATTAAGACACTTAAAATATATTTAGTATTGTATGGGAACTGCTGAATCACGGCCTGAACCTCTGATTGATCACCTGAGGTGAGCACTGAGGCAGCCATGGGAGCACAGGTGAAGGTAATTCACCTCTGCTGCAGGAAGGGGTGGAGCCTGGCTGCACCTCTCCTAGACCCATTTAAAAGCTGACTGCCAGGGGAAGGCTCTCTTTCTAGAGATCCCTCCTTTTGAAATTTTCCAGCGAGCCCAGGCCAAGGGTAAGCCCTCTATCTATTCTTTTTTGGTGTAATAACCTGCTTAGCTGAACTCCCTTGTATATATTTCTTAATTATAACATCTGTATATGCAACAATACTTTGTCATATGCTTAAGACATTAAAACATAATATTTGAGTATCTGCGCTATTGTCATACTGAAGTGTTCTAAAATACTCAAAACTTGAAGTTTTTCCACTGGTATTGTTACAAGTTCATTGATTTACAGTGTCAGCTTTGAACAAGTGAGACTAACAATGGAGTGCATTTGCCTCTTCAAATGCTAAAATGTGAATTCCTTAAATGTTCATGTCTCTACTGGGAAGCACATAGGAAGAAACTGAGGATGATGGAAAAAAGAAAAGAGATAAACATGAGAAACAAGCAAGAAATATGATAAGATTAAAGAAGAGATGGAGCAAAAGAATGAATTAGATTAGTGTGTCTGAGAACAAGCTACCTTATGGCACAAACAAATACAATAGTCTTCACCCTCATCCCAATTCACTCTTATTTTGAAGTTAACTTTTTGCATCCAAAAATAGCTGTTAAGGGCTAACTTAACTTTCTGTCATTTTTCAGCAATTTTTTTGCTACAACCATTTTTTTGCCCCCCATTTAAATGAAGTCAAAGGAAAAAGCTTTCATCGTAGAAAGACAGGTATCATGGATGAAGTACGAACTTAAAGAAAACAGACTTGATAAAAAGTGATCCTTCATTACTATCAACAGTATTAAAATATAGTAGCTTTCTTCACCAAGTCATTTAACCCCAAAAGATGTGTCCAGTTCTACTCAAACTACCCATCACAATAATTGCAGATTCTTCCCATACGCCTACTGAAAGGTAAAAGGGAGCAAACGTTCACTGAGTACACGTGTACCCACTTTTTAGCCACCAAACCAACATAGAATCAATTGTCACCTAGTGTTCATTATAGCACATGCATGGTTCCAGCTTTCTTTAGTAGAATTCTGTAAAAACGTGAAGATATTATGCATTTTTGTCACAGATTTGATGTATGGGCTAATTTCAGAGAAGCCAAAGAATCCAGAAAACAACAGACAAGAGAACTGCAGAAACTGCTCACTCAGAAATGAAGCAAAACAAATTATTCAGTGAAAGTAAAAGTTGGTCAGTAAGACACATGAGAATTATTACTGATGTGTAATGTGACCCGGATAATAGCTGATACTTAGATAATAGTACCAAATACAGTAGTATCTAAAATTATTAGGAGTTCACTGGATGTCCACAGTTATCTTATTAAGAAAAGAACTTTTCCCATCTGCTATACCTTGGTGAGTTTGCATCCATTGACTATCTATATTAAGTACAATGGCAGGCACACAGAGCTCTCAAATAAAGAGTATTCATTAGACAGAGGAAGGCTGCTACTATCACATTCAGCTTTCTGGTTAGAGAGATATTTTATTGTAAAAGAATTAGAATATCTATAGGTTAATACTAAAAGTAGAAAGCTTTACTATTTGTATTAAGCATAAAAGCTTGCAACAGACTGCATACAATAAAAGCAGAATTAAATACTACCTTCTCTGTATTCAAGCTTTTTAAAATGTCAAGCAACTCAATTTCCTAGCTGATTTTTAGTCTACTCAGTACACTAAAAGCACCAAAATAATACCATAAAAGACAAAAAACTATGTTCTCATCTTTTGCAATAAAAGCAGTGGGAGAACAATTAATTTTTTTTGTATGCTTTTTTGTTTTTAATGTTGTATTCAATTTAAGCAATCAAAACAAGACAGTATGATATGCTGTGACTTCTAAACTGTAACACTATCAGGCACCATGAAAACAGTGAATGCAAAAAGGCCCCTGTGCAGATCAGAGGAGATGAATAGTCCATCAAAGCCTAAACAACAGAACAACAGGAAGGAGACACTAAGATGTCTTGAAACATACTGAGTGTACCTATACCGAATGTTTCTTGTTTCGTCTTGAATACTACAATGGATATTCAGGAACTTAAAGAGGATAGTGATACTTGCAGAGAAAGTAAATATCTTTAAGTTACTTAAAGGGTATTAAAGTTATTGTTTACATTTTTTAATGTGTTAAGATTTCTATGATTTTAATATGGATTTAGCATATGAAATATTAAAGACAATCATTCATAAAAGTAGTCATCAAAAAGCCATAAGGTTATGTGCTATCACAAATATCATATATATTTTCTAAGTCTCCTCAGTGTCAGTCAACAAAGTAATAACAGAGATTTACATTACTGTTAAGTCCTAATTGAATGAACTACACTGAAACAGAAATAAAAGAAATAAAGCAAATAATAGATAATTATACCACCTCACAGAAGAAGGACTGTGTTCAGTCAGGGCTACCAACAGTTTCAGAGCATACAGTGGTACTGGGTCTGGAGCTGTAAGGATACACCCATACCTGAAGGGGGAAAGTGAAGCAATGTGTTAAAAACGCAATATCAAGAGCTGTGTGTTAATAAATTGATTATATTATGAATACAGCAATTTCATATTTCAAATTTTATAACAACCACAATAGAAAAACAATTGTTTTTGCTGTTAGAAGTTCACAAAACAATAAACAAGACCAACTTTGAAGCAGGATTTGAAAACAGCTTTAGATTAACTTTTAAAACAGTGTTAATAAAAGAACAAATATTTTTTCCATGTAGAGAAAACCAAGCCTCACCGTGTTAGCTAGAAGACTCACCCAGAGCTCAGAAAGACCACCAATCAAAACACACATGATTAAGAATTACATTTTGCTTAAATATTGACTTTTCCTCAAATGTTTTACTTGAGGAACATTTGTATTGAGTGCTGTATTTTATTTCAAATCTAATTCAATATTGTTTTAACTACAGCATACTTGCACTATCCAAGTGATGTGGAACAGAACAACACAAAAATAACACCCAGAGCTACAGGATTCAAGATAACACTACAAGAAAAACATCTATGAAACATTTTTAAAATGTCACCTCCTGGATATCTTGGTGTAATGCTATAATGCAATGGAAAATACAGCAATAATAGCAGGGTAGCAAAGTCCTCAGCTGCAGCAAATGAGGACAAGCCCAAATGCAGCAGCCATTGATGCAGAAACAAAGGAAAAAAAAAAATGTTGCTTACATTGGGAAGGCCTCAGATAAGCAGGAATATCCAGCAAGATATCCTCACTTCCACTTAAATGAGATCTGTGAAGGGGTGGATCCTGGCTCCAACCCTTCCAATCATCCAGGTTCATTGTTTGCACCTGAGCTCCCCTGGGTTGGCCCTGCCTTCCCACCAGGTGTTCAATCAAGGTCCAGGACATGACTCAGCATTTCCACTACACTTGGTAAAAGCAAGGGAAACAGGCTGCTGATAAACAAAATGGACCTTGCTGTTGTTGCCTGTTATCCAGTAGTGCTCATTCAATAACTGGGATTATTTTTATCATTTTAGAATCATAGTGTATCTGCAGGGCAAGAGGATGCAATGATGGTAGAGAGAGAGATGTCAGCTTAAAGGAGACAGATGCAATCACATCAAAGCCTGTAATCTGATTGTGTAAGCAGAGCTATTCTGAACATGTGGAAGTTAACAGAAGAGGAAGCAATGATGTGTTGATTTGTAAGAGAAAAACATGAAGAATTACTCAAATAATAACAAAATCATCATTTGTAGAAAAATATGGTGGATTATCATATTTTGGGCACCAAAATGCTTCCCTAACGTTTTTCCATTCTTGGGTTCTGGTGAAGGAGGGAGGAGGAGGTGTAAAAATCAAGGAAATCAATGAGAAATGTGCTTCACATGTTGAAATTCCTCATCATGACTGAACTGAGGAACCTGCATCACCTGCCAGCAAGCTGGCACGTACTTTCTGGTGGTATGCCAGCTCTTCCATGGAATAATGGTTCTTCCTTTTGCACCTCAGCACTCTGATTTGAACAGGAAAGAAATCTAGAAGGCTAGAATGAGATGAGGTACTTTCTGGCTCCATCTCTCATCTGGATGACTCTCAGACAAGAAGCTCCATCCACACTCTTGATGCAGCTTGTGGGAGTTCCTTCAGAAGAGGCAAATATTCCCACACAAACACACAGCCTATAAGCAGTGTATCACAGCTTCTCTGTATTAGCCTAAATGTGCTGCCATAGACTTGTAAAGCACCCACATGCTGGAGAACCTGTGTTACAGGCCAACAACTGGACAATGTTAGCTTCATGTTTCTGGCAACTAGAATTTCTCCTTTACAAACAACAGATTTCAGCTACTGAAGGAAAACTATTTTTCACTGGTAATTCAAAATTCCCTTTTCCCATGAAAGGAGAAAATACCATTATGCATTAGTAAACATTGATGTGGGAATGCTGCATGCATGCAATACATATTCCTACCAAGCATAAAGGAACTATCTGCTTTTTTTTCTTCAGGATCTACAACTAGATGTTCTGAGATAAGCAAAAATGCAATACAGTGACTTGGGGATCAGAGGTCTTCTATTCACTGAGTAAGATTAAGATTTAGCACACAAAAATGTTAATTCTTAGCAGTAATAATGCATCAGGTATGCTAGTTTACTAGCAAACTCTGACATTACTTGTTTATACAAACATGTATGTTTATATAAATGTACTTGTTTTTTTTATAAACATACCAATATCTTCCCTAAATGGAGTCCACTGAAGACTCTTTAAAGCCATCTTTGTATTTATCTGAGAGAGATTATTACTATTCTGCACATTTAGCATCATAATTCCTTGGAGTTCAAAAAATAAGTCTTATTTAATTCCCTCTAACATTAAACTCTGCTTTTCCCCCAAAGATAACATTAGAAAAAATACAGAAGGAGCAGTGATCTAACAAACCAAATACCACCTGAAAAAGCACATATAACTAAAATGAATGTCTTAGCAATTCATGTAAACACATTTCCTCAATAAAGGTCATTATCAACTATGAATATGTGAATCTGCTGTGAAAGGGAAATGTTCCATGCTATAAAGACTTTGTTAAATGAATGAGTTCACCCAGTGGTCTTCCTGCCACTTCAAAATGCAAACTCACTGAGTAACAGCGGTTTCAAAGAGCATTTTATAATGGTTAGTCAGTCTTCTCCACAAGTGACAAATGGGCCTAAGGATTGTAAAATATGGGTTCTCTTAAGCTCCTAAAAAGTACTAAACATTTTATCTGCACATTGTCTCACATCTCCAGTATTTTGCACCTGCAGAATTGGTTTGACAGTCTGCTTGGAACAAGACACACAATCTTTGAAATGAAATAAAACCTTTTTTTTTTTTTTCCATAAACACATTCTTCTCCTGTCATTGGCTCAAATTAACTACGTTGAATAAGTAGAAAAAAATAATTAAATGAAAAAGAGATGGCATTTGAATTTCTGATTTAAAAAGATATGGATCCAAAATAGAAAATATATGAGGAAAATACTTTTTATAGAAGAAAGTTTCATTTTGGTTATGGGATGCTCAGAAAAATGACTGCTCACTGAGGTGAGATGAAATGACAGTTTCATTTGAACAAAATCCTATGAGCAACTTAATCTTCTGATCTTCAAATGTACAAATATTCAATCTTATTCATTGTGCAAAGATGTAAAAAAAAAAGTAGTAATCACTTTTTTGTCCTGCGTTTATCTCAAAAAGATTACAATTTATATTCATGCAGAGTGACCAAAATTCTACTTCATGGGTCAATTTTACATTTAAACAAATTGCACTGTTAAGCTTAGATGCCCCTCAATGGCTCTCAGTTATTAAAAACAGGATTCCACAGAGTGCCCATGAACAGCCCTTGCATTCCTCCTCTCATCTTTTGATTGCCCTCCAGCTGAGTCACATTCTGTCGCATCCTTTGTCCAAGAACAGAAAAGCTGAACAACTTTGCAAACACCACTTCAGTCTCCAAACACAGGCCACTTTCTTTACCTTCTATCCCAGAGTCTTCCTGCAACTCCTACTTCTTGGGGTAAAGATTTATGTTATATCTTTAAGCATAAGTCTGAATCTAATCTTAGACCTCCCTCTGTAGTTTGAAGCCAGCCCTTTGTATTCAGATTCTTTTGAGAACTGTAGATATCATCCAAGGATTCATTCCTACCTCCCATAAATATTTTCTGATCCATATATAGAGCACTCTTGAACAAAACTTATCTTTAGTATCTTCTTAACATTCAAAGCAGCTGATTTGATCTTCTCTTGGTCTCCTTTTCTAATATATCTCAAAACAGTTTTGAGACTTTCAAATCAAAATTGAGTTTTCCATTAGTCTTTCAATGCTTTTTGTTCCATCTGTGCTTTCTTGCACTGATTACCTGCTCCCCAAAGCTGAATGCATTTACAAAGCATCAGCTCAACAAACAAGTTCAAGTAATGTGTTGTACACAACACTAGTTGATTCTTTCTGAATTCTATATTCTTTTACTGTGCTCCTAAACTAGAGTAAGATTTGTTTATAACTAGCTCCAAGATATTTAAATTATCATAGCCTTAAATATTTTTAAGATAATCTCTAAATGCTTTTCAAATACAAGTATCATCATCTCCACTGGTGACATAAAGGAACTGATTCAGGAAATATTTAAAACAAGCCTGGAACCAAGATTCTGAGCTACTGCAAGACCCTTTTTACACATCTACAGTAGACATCCAAAGATATATCACAGCTGAATTCTCCAAAGTACAACTGCATTTAGTTTCAGACTAGAAAGGTCTGCCACCCAACTGAGCCAATTAGCAGAAGAAACTGCAGTACATTTCTTGTTTTCTTTCTAGTTCGCAGTTAGAACAACCCCTCCTTCAGTTCAATGAGAAAACATTTTATAAGATGGGCATGTCTTCAAAGGACAAGTTTCCAAGCAGACAGAAGTTGGTCTTGCTTGACTCAGACTCTTCCCAATCTGAAGAAAATTATGTCAGCTTTTAATAATGCATAAAGCACAATTCTTTAATAATATTTCTACTTTCCATTTTAGTCCATATTAATAAATTCCGTGTTTTTGAATGGAAGAAATAGTGTGAAAAAGGTGTGAAGATAAACTTCTCTATACATCTGTGACTTTCTTCCCACTCTCTCTCACAAAGGAAATACTACACATTTTGCGTGTACTGAACTTTAATCCTCAGACTGTAAGAATGTGAGTCAATTAGCAAGAGACAGCCTCATTTACATGGAAGGCACTAAGTTTCTGATCACAATCCAGCATCCATTCCTCCACCCTTCTACCACTTACTTAATATGAGGGTGGAGAACAATTTCCTCATTTAGGGCAGCGAAGTATTAACAGCTACTAACTTCTGAGGACCACACATTAAAATACACTGTAATATTATCCTGGAATAGTGTGAAAGACAACTGAAGGCTCATCTTTACTGCACTCATCCTATGTCTGTGCTTTCTCTCCCTCTGCTGAGATGTTATCAGCTCACAGTATACACAAGAATAACATACGGAGCTCTCTTTATGCTCACCTGCAAGTCATTTTGAAATGACAGGCCTCATTTTACCGCATGCCATATAAATCAAGTTCCAGGTCACAGCTGGCCCACAGGCTGTAGTTTCATGGACTGGGGTACGGTTTTATTCCTGCTTGGGGCAGCAGGAAGGGCAGCAATTTAGAGGCAATAAACTTTGAGTGAATCATGGAGGACTAATCCATCATGTTCTTTTCCCGTTTCCAAAGTTATAAGCCATTCCATATGACCTCTAAACATCTTCCAGGATGGCACAGTATCCAAAATACAGAAGATGTTGCTGTTAGAATATTCCAATTTCATCAGTTGAGCAAGGAGAATATATTTAAATCACAGCTAGGGAAACTTGCTTCACTACAAGAGTAGCCAGAGGCACAGTATCACCAAGATGCAAAAATGAGTGTCAGACAGAAACTGCGTTTGTGTTACATACAACCAAGTACTGAATAAACCTAGGAGAGAGATGTTGCTGGGCAGAGAACTCTGACAGTAGTTAAAAGCCATTCCTCTTATTCATTTTGCCACGTAAACATGAAACTGGCATTTAAAACAAATATGCTGTCAAAATGGATTGAATATCAAGTTTTCTCCCAACTGAAACAGCAATATTATACTTACTGAGGCAGCAATGAATCTCTAATGAGAGACAGAAGCTTCCTGTTAGAGTCGAGGCTCTCCTCTTTCTCCTCAGTCATAACCTTGTGGTTTAAGAGTAGTGATGTGGTTTCTGAGAGCAACCGCAAACTGAAGAGTCTCCATTCCACTTGAAAACAAAGGTGCCAAGAATGTGACCACACTGAAGTTTAATTAAAACAAAATGTGGAATTCATGCAAACTGTAGACAACGTGGCCATATACTTACCATTCTGACTGTGGACCAAAGAAACTAGTGGTGGGAGGATGCAGCCTTCAACCTAAAAGAGGGAATTAAAAAAAAAAAAAATCTGGCTTAGATTATTCACAGGGGAAGAAAAAAAAAAAGAATAAAAGAGATGTATCCATATTTATTCCACTGTCAGAGTCCTTAATCAAATAGGTGAATAATCATAGAAATTCATCCATAATCACACTTATAAAGCCACAAAGTAATTTTTTTCCTGGTAAGTATTTGTAAAGTTGCAGACAGTGAAGTACTTATACAGAACAAAATAGTGAGTTTGCTAGAATTTACCAGCATTTTAATTTAAAATATCAGATTCAGTACAGATGAAAAAAAAGTAACCAAAAAGAACATGGGCATATCTGCTAGTCCCAGTGTTTTAATCCATAAGCTAGACATCAAGTAGAGCAAAGAAGAAACATCAAGCAGGGCCAGTGGCGCAATGGATAACGCGTCTGACTACGGATCAGAAGATTCTAGGTTCGACTCCTGGCTGGCTCGGCTGCTCATTTTGCCCAGAGATGTGGTCATGGAAGCCCCATCTGTGGAGACACTCAAGGTCAGGCTGAAGCAGACTCTGAGCAACCTGTCCCTGTTGTGGGCATCCCTGTTCTCACTGCAGGGGACTTGGACTACATGACCATTAAGTGTCTCCTTCAACTCAAATGATTCTATGATCTTAAGAATCATCCCTCTTAAAGAAACCTGTATACAGCTAAAATGTATCAGGAATGACTTACTGGCTCTAAGGCAATACAGTTAAGCTTAACTTTAACTTCTTCCATTCAGGTAATATACAGATTTTCATTACAATTTAAGTTTACAGAGTCAAGATTTGAACTAAACAACTCAATCAATTCTTTATTAATCATGAGTTAATCTGAATTAGAGATTAATCACGTGTCATAGTCGGCTTACTTACATTTGAAATCAAATCAGTATTATATATTTAAAAATAAATAAATAGAGGACATGTACTTTATCTAATAGGATACGTCGCTAAGTCTTAAGTCATTAGTGAAATAACATTTACACTAGACTGACTTTAGAGATTTCAGTATGGAGGAGAAGCAAAAAATTAAATAACTGCGTGAAAAATTGGAATGACATATTTCCATATGACTACAGTGTCAAGACATTTACTGTGATAACTTAGACCTTTGTCTACAACAGCCTTCAGATGAAGCAAAAAGCCACAATCTGAAGAAAACTGTTTATCCTACTTCTGGGGCCTGAAGTAGAATTCAAAAGCAAAAGAAAAGAAATATTATGGAAAATACCACTCATTAATTCTATTAATTCTAGTCAGAGATAATTTGAAGGGGTACTTCCTAAACTCTCTAGGATAGCCAGTCTCCACTGCTTTGCAGAAGTAAGAGGTTTACAATCAAAACACAGATCCCTTGCTGCTTATTAATGATCAGTTGAAATCTTTAATTGATACTGGTTTAGGAAGGTAAGCATTGTGGATACACAGCTTACCTTTGGAATTATTGATACAAATAAAATTACTAGATAGGCTTTTACTACACCACAAATAGGATTTGGTGCAATGTATAGCTTATAATTCCCTATACGTTTTGATTTATTGATTAACCTCTAGAAGAAACGACTCTAGAGTTATGCAGCTACTATAAAGAAAAAGCTAGAGAAGCTTAAAACATAATGAAAAGGGGTTACTAAATGAAGTAAGATTCCAGTCAGCAGTAAGTAGAGCCACTCTAGTTAATTATTTCATTGTTAGTTGGTGGTCTCTTGTAAATGAATCCCCAGCTTTAAAGGATTCATTTAGTCTTTGGCTCTTTTTCACTTCTGAAAAAACTACCAAAAGATGCCTTTGTTACATACTTTCGATAAAAGAGGTAAAGGTCTCTGCTTGAGGTACGGCAATCAATCTTCACTTGCAAGCACAGATAGCCTTCATACCCATATAGGTAATGATGTAGCATAGATGCTTTTGTAAACACTATCATTTTGAAATATTTCCAAGCCCTTTCAGTTAATATGTAATATGATAAAAAGTAAAACTTCACTGCACTCTAGCAGATTCATTAGCACAGGTTTCTAAACTGTTTTGCAAACAGTAATTTATCACTTATATAACAAGCCTGTGAGGCAAAAAATGTATGCACTTCAGGTCATTTAATCCAAAAATATGTTCAACCTACTGCAAAGTTTCTCAAATGAAAAGTTTAATTTAAGTAACAAACTAGAGAAGAAGAGCAAAAGAGCATCTCTAATTTTTCTGAAGCAACATACAAATGTGGAATATTAAAAATCATTTAGCAGCAGCATTAACTCAGAATGACACCGATTAAGATGGCAGTACACAGCAGTATGATATAACTTAAACTTGATGAACTTTCATTTTCTTACAGTATTAACAGTCGTCTTTCTACGTAGATCACAGACTCACAGAATTGAAGGGGTTGGAAGGGACCTCTGGAGATCATCTTCTAGTCCAACCCCCTGCTAAAGCAGGTTCCCTACAGTAGGTCTCACGGGAAAAACGTCCAGGCAGCTTTTGAATGCTTCCAGAGAAGGAGACTCCACAGCCTCTTTGGGCAGCCTCTACTCTGTTACCCTCACAGTAACGAAGTTATTACTCATGTTCATGTGCAACTTCCTGTTTTCCACTTTGTGTCCACTGCTGCTTTCCTGTCACTGCCCTTTGGACATTTTATAAGAGTTGATAGAAGACTCCTGTTCAGTCTTCTCCAGGCTGAACAGCCCCAGATTTCTCAGCCTTTCCTCAGAAGGGAGATGCTCCAGCCCATTCATCATCTCTGTGTCCCATCACTGGACTGCCTCAGAAGTTCCCCCCAGGAGCCTAGAACTGGATGCAGTACTCCAGAAGTGGTCTACTGGGGTAGAGAGGTAGGATCACCTCCTTCAACCTAATGTAGTAAAGCCATTGTGTTTTCCAAGATAAATATATGTTAACTGTCATTGTAAAAAACACACTTTACGTCTTAAATAATTTTAGTAGCTTTTTCTGACCTTTCAATAACACAAAACCCATTCTTGGCAAATAAGCAGTCCAGGTGTTTGTTGCAATCAGTTTTGCTGCAGAGGCACTATTTCTGTGGAACATTATTTTGTGATGCAAGAGCACACCAGAAAGTACGTGGTGAAGGGACTATTAAATTGTATATTAACATCAAGTTCAGCTTTATACTTCCTAACCCTGCAGCCCCAATCTACTCGTCATGTCATTCAGGTCACTGAGTTTGTTGAGGTTTTTTGTTTGTTTGTTTGTTTGTTTTTTACTAGGGTGCATGCAAATTTGAAAACAAGACATGGATGTGAGCTGGAGTGTAAAAAAGAAAAACACAGTAATATTGTATCCAGTAGTTACAAATAATAATTTTAATTAACGAATCGGCAAATTGCATGAGTTTCTGGAAGCTTTGTATAAGAAGCATGCTATTAGTCTTTTGGTACTCTTACAGAGATTCAAACAAAGAATACTCAAGCAAGGATTCATTTTTTCTTCTTTTAAATGGCTACTTACATACTCGGAGTCAAATCTCCATGTAAGCGAAGGTATTCAGACATTTTTCTAACCTTCTAAGCTGAAGCTGTATCAGTATTTTTGCATTTCATACAGTTTATTAACCTCTCATAAATTTGTCCAATCCTATCTAAATTGTATTCATACTGCTGGCACATGCAATACCTACAGCATAGAATTCCATATCACAACTGTGCCTTACAAAAAGACACTTCTTTATTTTAAGACATCTGTCTAGTTACCTAACTTGATACCCACTAGAAAATCATGAATAGTTATTTTTAATTTTTCTTTCTCATTCCATTAATTATTTTATATACTCCTTTTTTCTACTTACAAGCTGCAAGCTGAAGTTCTTATCTATTCAATTCCGCCCTGCATCACCAAGATTTTTCTTGTTCCCTTTGAGAATAATTGAACACAACTGTATTCAACATCCAAGATCTGAAGGCACCATGGACTTGCCCTGGAATAGTGATGTTTTCTGCTTTTCTCTCTGTTGTTTTTTTCTGCCAATCATTTCTAATAATCTAGCTATCTTTCCGATTATGGCTGAGCATTAAGTCACCATTCTCATAGAAAAAACTATGCTAAAAAATAGACAGAATACTTACAAGTAGTTTAGAGCCTGACATTACATATGCATAATTGGAATGATTTTCCTTATATGCATCGCTTGACATTTATCAGTATCGAATTGCATGTCATTATGTTATCCTTCAACTCAGTATCTTGAAAACCTTTTGCAACTCTTCTGTCAGTTTTAGTTTTCAATACTGCAAATAATGTAGCAATACCAGGCAGCTCCCTCACCTCACAACTCATGCCTTTCTCTTTATTACTTATAAATAGCACATGCTACAACACAGATTCCTGTAAAGCATTTTTCTTAACATACCTAAATTTTTAAAAGTGATCTCAATTCTCTACTTAGTAAATTTTAACTACCTAAAAATAACTGATCTGTCAGAAGATAAGAGGGAAGGTTCACTGGTGGATTTTAAGAGTCTTTGGTGCATGAGTGTTAAAAACTTTTTGGAAATCCAAATTCAGTATCCAAAATCAGAACATCTTAACACAGATTCCTGCAAGAAAAACTCTACTAGCAAGGTCTGAGCACCCAGCAGAAGCTGTGCTCACTCTTTCACGTTTTCATCAGCCTCACAAATCAGATCTTGTCACAATTTTATGATTTTTAGTGTTGATATTCCACATTACAACATCATGTAATGCATGGGGAGTTAAGGAGTTAATGCTTCAGTTCCGTGGGTTGTCAGTATTTTGGGGTACCTGTTTCTCAGAAGAGAAGAAGAACTACATCTCCCAAAAGACTTCATTGTTCTGTTGTCATTTTCTGAGCAGTCCTATCTTTCCTTCTGAACAGAAGTCATGAGATTGCCCCTTTCTTTTACTGCTCATCTCTGTGATGTGTGTTCCCTAGCCATCTCGCCCTCGGCATTAGCATAAGGCCTTTGATTTTGGACATTCTCTCTCATTTATTTGATTTACTAGCTTTGATTCCAATCAAATAGTACCATATTGTAATCTTGCATTTCAGTATCATATTTAGTAAATTAATTTTCTCCCTTAGCTCGTTGCAGCTATTTTGTTTTCAGGCCCATCTCCCTACACTTTCCCTATCCTCCTTCCCCTATCTTGCAGCATGGATCTGTGGATCCTCTCACTCCATTTAGTCAGGGATTCAGGCCAAACTGGCCCCAAATCACTTACAGATCTATAGGAAGCAAAGTACAGTTCTAACAGAAATTCTTCTGCAAAGGCTCTGTATTTCTTTATTTCTGAAAAGAGAAAGAAAGGCAAGACATAGTTTCAGAGTAATTAAGTATTTAACCATTCCTGTGAGAAGGTTTGGAAGAGAAAACTGTGATGCTTAGGTGCAGAGCTTAACACTCTTCTCAAGGCCACAAAACTTGCCTCAATACAGCCAACATTACCTGCCAGAAAAAAGTCTCTCATTTGCTTACAGCTGAGCTTCAGAGATCTTCAGATCCATGTTTATGGACAAAGCACTGACATTTGCTGTAACACTGGGTGGACTGAAAGAGCAAGCAGATTTAAAGCCTGGTCCAGTAGTACTTCTGAACCATGCTGTTCTCAGGTGAAAATCAGATCCAGGAATTAATTTACAAGAAGAAACTACGTTATCCATTCCATGAAGTTACCCTACCCGAACTAGCAACAAATTGAATACACTATCTTCTCAAAGTTTTCTAGAGGTCTGTTTTCCTTTCCAGTACACACGTTTAATTTACAACTACTGACCAACATCTTCTAATCCACAACCCAAGTTAAATGCAACAAAGCAAAGACTATCAACTTCCAAAACCTTTGTTTCAGGCACATGTAAGATTCTCAACAACTAACATCATCTTGACATTTATTCTCATTAAAATTCCACATACAAAGTTGCTGCTGAGATTGACCATGGGATTAGGATCACGCTGCCTTCAAACTTCTTTAAGCATCTGCTGGAGGGCACAGCATGATTCTCAATGTTTTTTATATTCCCAATAATCTCTCAGAATGTAATGGAAACAATAATCTAATGAATGTTAGAATGAGCTGGGAGAAGGATGACATTTCTGCGATTTTTTTTTTTTTTGAAAAGTCTTCAGAAATTCAGAATATTTATTGAGATTTTTTTTTTCTTTTTTTTTTTTTTTTTTTTTACTTCTGGGAAGAGACAGCTTTGACTGATTGACTCAATATGTCAATTAGTAGAGAACTGGTTTCACACACAAGAAAAAGTCTCATGTCATGTGGATTAGCTTAATGGACAGAAAGCCACATGGGGTGTACATTTTTAATCTACTTCAAAAGGGAAAGTGATTGATGAAATGCTGTATAATATGTCCATACAGTTATGCACTATACTGACAAAATTAAGGTGTCAGTAGTTAGATGAGAACAGCTTGTGGATGAAGAACAACACATTGATGCCAAATCAAGAAAAGACTAAAATGAGCAGAGAAAAGCATTTGCTGAAGTTTCAATCCCCAGTGTTGTCATCTTCAGTGAAAATAATAACTCTCATATTGTCAGTCAGCAGATTTCCATGTCACACTGCTTTTCCCTTGACTTCTCATCAGGCAAATCATCAGGCTTATGGTGCTTTTATTTAGGCTCAGTTTTTAAAAATAGGTTCTAAAACCTTCAGGAGGAGGATCACTGCTGACAACTTTTGCCTAAACTACAGAATAACTTTTGTGATGCAGGTAAGAGATTATCTGTGCAATATATTGAGCATTCTTGTGCGCTAGTTACAGTAATGAAAGGACTCCCTCAGAAACCAGCTGGCTGCTGTCACGAACCTCATCACTGTTCAAAGTGCATTGAATTACCATAGGTCTTTTGGGGGGAAAATCAACACACTTAACAGAGAATCATAACATTTGAGTACAGAGTTTTGTGGAAACTTGCTGAGTCACACTTACTCAGTGTTTGTCTCTACATCTTGTAAAAAACGCACATGATCGCATACAAAACTACTGCTCACTAATAGTTCTCCTTTGAACACTTTACATCATTTTCCCTTGACTTTCCCATACTTGGCAATCTATAATATAATCAGTCACCACAGAAATGAATGTTCTCAGAAACTTTCTTGAGATTGATGTTATTCATAAATTTGATCACAAAAAGCAATTACTCAATCTTCGTTCAAGACACAAATAAACAGACAAATCAAACATGAAGTAAAACCTAGAATAGGCACTTTTTTTTTCCTCATGTTGAGAAAGAACCTGAAATGCTACTCTTAAACTATTCTTAATTTACATGATTTTAATTGCAGCTAAATAAAATCAGATCTGAACTGAAAACCTATTGCTTGCTTCAAACAACTCTACTTTTTGTTAAATTCACTGCATTTCATTTCTGATCAGAAAGTTTAAGGAACTGTCATGGAATGAAAAAAATACATCCTCTCACTAAGGTGATGGCTTCCCCCCTGCCTCGTTCATAAAACACCACTTGTAACCAACTTTATCTAAATGAGCAATCTGGGCTTCAGAGATCAGCCTAAAAAACACATTTCTCTCCTGTAAGAGAGTCTCCTATTAACTGCTGTTACACTTAAATATTGATCTGGAACCTTGAACATGTCTTGCTTCAACTTTTTTAAAAGGCACTAAGTTCCGCTGGGTGTTGGCATTTATATTCATAGATTCCAGTCATGCTCAGCTAGCAGCAATTAGAAGACATCCCTTGAGTAACAGCATTTCTAAAAATATTCTGTATGCATCATAGAAGATGAAGTACTCCTTTCCTCCAAAGTAATGTAAGCTGTACATTCACGTATAATTAGCACACTAGACTTCGTAAATAGTATTAAACTAATTACAGTTTGCACCACTAGTGGCAGATGTGGTTAGAGATTATTAATTACAGTGGACAATTTTGAATTTAACAGACCAAATTGAAAGCATTTTTTCCACTTTATTTTGTGTCTGAATGGCTATTTGCTGAGTGTGAGGAGGACTCTTAAGCCAGGAGGAACTGCTATTTACAAAAATGAACAAAGTAAGAGGTTTCATTTTCTCAAGTGAAGAAAAAAAAGTTGTTCATTGACAAGGACATAGTTATTTTTAAAAGAATAAATTTCAGTGCAGCCTTATTGTATGAATCAGGAAACCTATTCTACTGAAGTGCTACATCACTGGACAGGCAGGCTGTTTCATCTATGTGAGCTTATTTGTGCTGTTCAGATGGACTTTAAATCAACATCGCAAACTTTCAACACGTGTGATGAAGTAAACCACTCCTCAAAAATCTAGATCTGTAAGTAAATCTCACCTATCACTAGGCCAAGGCTTACTTAAAATAGAGCAGGACAGTCATTCCCTAGCTTCAGTATAATTTTCTGCTGAATGTTATCATGGGAGTAGGAGAGGTAAGGTTGTAAAAAGGAGCTGTCTCTCCTTGATGCCATTTTTTTAGGAATAAAGTAAATAAATACAACCAAAAATTTTAAATAGCAGCTAATAGAATACACTGAGAAAAGGTATTGCAGTTTAGTAAGTGCTGATAGGCTTTCATTAAAAAAATGGCACATACTCTCATCAATACAAGTCACACTGATAACCCACATAACACACAGAAGTTAAACCATTGTTTTTAAAAATTGAGGTGGTTCTAGAATGATGTTATAATTTGGCAAATTACAGGCTGACAGACATGTAGGAAAATATCAGTAGGCATTCATATCTCATCTACATTTAACTTTCTTTAATATGGCAAAGAGTGCTCTACAAAAGTTAATTAAACTGCTCCATTCCGTATTATTTGCTCACGACTAATTGGATAGATTTTTGTGGATAAAAACCATTGATTCAAATAATACTCTTCTTAGGTTGTGAGAACTAATGAAAATAAACATGTCATTTGAATTTCTTTTTTTTATTTTTAATTTTAATGTTTTCACTTAATTATGCTTTACTAGCTAAGTGTTCAACTAACATGCACACCAAATAGGATGTAACATCTAAAAATATTTCGTCTCTATGGTCAAACTTTCTTCTCTAACACAATCCCTAGGATCGCTCATTCTTAACTAGCACAACTTGCTAAAACAAAACTGTCAGTCAAGCTGACTTAAGTGCTATATTCAGTGTGCCTTTAACCTGATTTCAGTACAGACACACAAATTTCAATTTAAATTAAATGTCCATCCCAATTCTGCTTTCAGTGAAAACTCACAAACAAATGGGACAAGTTACAAGGATTTGACAGTCACTAAATCAAGCCTTTTAACTTCCCGTTTTGCTGACAATTATTTCCCAACACAATTCTGGTTTTAACCAGCCTATCTGAAAGCTCAAAGTAATCAATTAAACAAAAAATTTTGAACAAAACATATCCTTAGTGTTAGGCGAGGCTTAAAGTACATGGATTTTGTTATTCCAATACAATTTGCAAACAGTTAAGGTTCAAGATATTAAAAAAAAGCACACATGACAATGATAACTCATGTAATTGTTCCAAACTATTACTCTTGTTGATTTCAGCAGGAATAGAATTCATGAAGTGGAATCGTTGACCCTCAAAGCTGGTCTTTCCAAGCTATCTTGAGAGTATAACAGCAAATTAGGTGGGAAAAATTTAACTGATGTGTAACAACATCTTTGCTTATAGAATCAAGTATGATATTTATTTGAAAATAATTTTAAGAAGTGCTATTTTTAAATCTTAAGCAAATATCCTCCCCATTCTCTGCAATTTCTAAATACAGTACACCAAGTCTGAATGCCTTATATTTTGAGAAAATAAATCTCTTCTTTTCTTTCTGTCAAATAGAACCACAATACAATTTAAATTGTCATTCAAACAGCTCCTAAATCCTCAAAATATTTCATTTATAATGGGATTCAGCCAATTGCCCTGCAACTATTTAATCCGTTGCCAGACTTACAGTCAAGTGGTGAATTGTCAGCAAGGCAGGATGCAATGTTATTGCTTCAAACGTTGATAAAGTATTCTTAATCAGGTCTTCTGATGCAGCTGGACCTATAAGTAAAAACCATTACATTTCTTTAAAAAATGCAACATCTATGCAATGCCTACATGTAAAAGAGCAAGTAATATCATGGGTTAACTTACCTATTGCTCCATCCAAATTTGTTTCTCCTGACTCTATCGATCTAATAAAATTCTACAGAAAAAAAGCATTTATTTCAAAACATGGCAAAAACAAAAATTAAGCATAATCACTGAATAATTGCAAAATGAAATTTGAAGGATTGAGTAAATACAAAATACTGATGCACCTACAGTTCTGATAACAATTTAGATAGGAAAGACAAAACGTTCGTAATCTGGCAATTATAAAATAGTTTTGTAAGTCTTAATGCTGCTGAACAGTTAAACATAGAGTACAGTAAGGATCATTACTTTGACTCATGTAAGGAATGACAGCATTTCCAGCTAAATAGGCAGTAATTAAATGCCTTACTTTATTGTTAACAGAAAACTGTACTTTCTAAAAAGCCTTTGAACTACCTTGGATATGGCTATGCTAAAATAACTCACTAAAAAGACCAAAGATTCTCCTAGAAAATGCAATTTTCTGTTATTTGGACATCTTTTTGATCTCTATGGCTGCTATGCTTACTACAGATAGACTTGCACACATACAAAACATACAAAAAGGCACAGCCTTCTACGAAGTACCATCTAAATAACTCATCACTGAGGAACAGGAACAATGAAGTATCAATAATCTTAGATAAGTAAATATTGTACAAGTACACCTGCTATTCTTTTGCCTTTTAATCTTGATTTCATTCTCTATCTTCTACTTTTATGCATAGCTGTCTATTTAACTGGAGATACAGAAGACACATAAATGACACTTGCTAGAGAAAGAAAAATAGCAGCCGAATTTATCATATGTTTTTAATTACTTACACAGTATTTAATATACAGTGAATGCATCATGTGGATACACAATACAATGGATAACCCTTTTCCAATTTTCAATGTGCAAACATATCTCTGTATGTTTATGTGATGTAAAACATCAAGAAAATGTTCATTCTGAACAGCTTATTTCATACTGCACAATCAATTAAAACTTTGTTGTTATATATTAGAAGAGCAGCAATGCCTATACAGGTTACTTTTCCTCTGTGTGTAACAGACATTCAAAGGATTCTTCTCTGATTAGAAATTCTGATAGAAGTTAACGGTATATTTCATAATATAAAAGTATCCCAGAAGAAGTCATAAAAACAGTTGCTTCTATAAAACAGCATGTGTTTTATCTTCCTAATCATTTGAAGAAAATTATCAGTTATAATCTAATTAATTTGTTTTGGAAGAGAGCAAATTACACTGTTTGCTCATTTAAGGCCACTTCATTTACAAGCATAGTATCAAGACCAATCTGAAAAAAATCAACACATTTGGTGCATAAATTGTTTTGGATACTTTTGCTTATTTCATTAATTTCCTATTTCAAAATTAAGATGAAGAAGAAGGTGCATTTATATATTATTTGTTGGTTTTTTGAGCGATGGAGGGGAACTGTATGTATTCTATGACAAGCAAGTCTCCCCAATGCATTCCAGTGGGAGCCTACTATTAGCTGTGCCTTTGGGGCAGAGCAGGTCTCTTCCATGTCTTTCTATTTACAGCTGAAAACATGAAAGGACTGTCCCAACTCCTTCTCAATTTCTTTTCATGGGAGCACTGAGAATTACAGTGATGATAGAAATAACTTCAAAGCTGTAAGAAAAAAGATATTTCTCAATGAACAACAGTTACAGGAAAATCAATACTTCTGTTCCTTCCAAATACCAAGTACACATCTTTCCACTCCTAATCGTTTCTCATTGTAATGAGTAAGATTTTGGAATAAATTAGGAAAATAAAAAACAAAACTTGAAGGACTAGCTTGCTCAAGACTTGGAGGCCTCACATAAAGCACCAGTATTTAAAAAAGTACAAGCTGAAGATTGAATGTCCTTGTATGGATGTCAGTGGGAATGTTGATAAGCAAAATTCCAGAGTAGACTGCTCCCTGGTAGAATGGATAGTTACTCTTTCAGAATTAATTACACAGTTATACAAAATAGACTGCTTTCATACACATGTCCATAAAAAACGGGCATAAAAAAATCCGTATTTTTTCAGTTGTATTACTTCCCCACAATTTCTATGCATAAATTGAAATAGTATATTTAAGCTCCTGAATTGCCTGGTTTGATGGAGACAAGACACAGGAAACAGTCAGTCAAGTAATTTTCTTCTCCTTGATGTGAGAGGAAGAGCTGTAGTAACATGATTAGCCTAATTTCCTTAGTCAGTTGTGCAAGCAATTTGAAGAAATGTCAAAAGAAAACTTATGTTGTGCTTGGTCAACTGTAGCTGTACTGCTGGCAAAGAGATTTCACCTTCTAAAAGGTTGATCCAAAATCATTAATAAATCTACTTGCTATTTACAAGCGCTTCATAGAGAGAAAAGATTTTCTAATTCAGTTTCTACATTTTTTTCACTTTATTCCAATACAAATTTTTCTACAAAGAGTCCTAATTTAAACCCATATTTTCTTGGAAACAAAGTCAAAAGAGAAAAAGAAGTGAATATGAATAGTAAAACTTTACTTAGCTGTTTGTGGTGAAGCATCTCTTCTGCGTGCAATTGTGGAAGTCGGTATATAGCTGTCTTTTAAGAACGTGTGTACTTAAAAGTATTTTATTTTTATTTTTTACATTCTGATATGCAACTTCAGAAATTGGCTTCTTCCTCATTCAGCAGAAATAACTGCTTCATATACAGAAATTACATTAAAATTGTACTACTTCATTTTAACTGTATCCCTTATGGGACAGTTAAAAGTTCATTTTCCATCACTAATGTCATAAGTAATTTATAGATGCTACAAGACTAATTTCTCTGTAGCTTGTGATACTCAGTTTTTCATCAACTAAATACAGAGAAAAAGTACAAGCAACCTTAATTTATGTCTCATTTCTAGTCCTGGTTTCAGCAAAATTTCTAGAAATAATATTATGTGCAATTCAGAGGCAAATGTACTGTAAAATAAAGCACACAGAAAATTTTCAATATATCAGAGATACAGAGAGTATCTTTCTACTTGAGTGCCGGATAGCATATTTTTCCCTTCAATTCAATAGATTACTAAAGAAGACACTTTCTGATAATATATGTAGCTTTCAATAGAAGAGAACGGAAGAGAGTCAAACAGAACAGTTCATTTAGAAGGGACCTATAAAGATCACTGAGTCCAACTGCCTGATCTCTTTAGGGCTAGCCAAAATCTAGAGGCACATCAAGGAGGGCATTCTCCAGCTGTCTCATGAGCACCGACAGGCACGGTGCACCATCCACCCCTGCAGGGAGCCTGCACCTGTACCAGTGCTTGGCCATTCTCACGGGACAGAAATGTTTATAATGTCCAGTTTGAGCCACCTCTGGTGCAGCTCTGTGCCATTCTAGCACACCCTGATACTGGTTCTCAGGAGCAGAGCCAGCACATCCCTCTACATCTCCTCCTCATGGAGCTGCAGAGAGCACTGAGGTTGCCTCTCTCTGCAACCCAAGTGCCATCAGCCCCTCCTCAGAGGATACACCTTCCAGCTTTGTCACAGAATCATAGAACTTATCAGCTTTGTCACACTCCTCTGGATTTATTCAAGTACTTCAACATATTTCTTATATTGTGGGGCTCAGAACACAAGGTGCAAGGTGAGACTGCACCAATGCTAAATACAGTGGGAGTATCACCTGTTTTTGCCAGCTGGCTGTGCTGTGTTTAATGCACCACAAAATGTGGATTGCCTTCTTGGCTGCCAGGGCACACTGCTAGCTCATGTTGAACCTGCTGCTGCCAGCATCCCAGGTCCCTTTCTACTAAGCATCTTGTTCCCCAACCTGTATCTGTGTCTGGCATTGCTCTGTCCTAGATGGAGAACCCAGAACTTCACTGAATGCCATGTCACTGACGACTGCTCAAAATCAAAACTAAACAAATGTATTCAGAATAAAGATGTCTCTCCAATGTATAAATTTAATGTAATTTCTTTGCATTAAAATCCGAAATTTTTATGCATATGTATTTTTGGCAAACACCATTTAATTTGGATGTTCATACTCACAAGTAAGGTCCCATAGTTGAAAAGAAACTCTTCTGAGACAATGCGAGGACGAAATACCTATTTGAATTCAGCAAAATTTTAAAAAGTTAGAGTAACCAAATATCTTATGACCACAGAAAGTAAAAGTATTTCACAGTCATGTTGATAAAGAAAGCAAAATATGCATTTGCTTTTATCATTAGAGTTATCCTACAATATATAAAAACAAGGTTAGCTTTTTAATACAGCTACTTAGCTGAAATACTCATCAATAATATTGCACATAAGTTCTATTTCATCCATTCTGATTTTAATCAGCTGAAGTTAGACTCTCAGAAACTGAAGGAGTTTGGGAAAAAAAATCTACCTGGGATGTCACAAGATGAAGCACTACAGGCATCATGGGAAGGCACATCTTCAGCTGTTTGGCCTGAACTGTTGATGGGTGTTTGCGTCCAGAGACATTAGTTAAAGTATTGAGAATGTCACCTGTAGAAAACAGCATTTCAGACTGATCTAACATAACTGATTTACTCAACAGAAAATGACAAATAAAGTACTTCTGTTCCAGCATATCTCTGCAAGCCTATCTTCTCTCTCCTGATGAAATTTCTGTTCATGTGCACGATGATAAAAACAGGCTGATCCAACGCTTTTATTTCCTATTTGGTTTTCAAACAGGTCAATCTCCTGCTCCTGCTACAAGGATGGGCACATAAATGCTACCTCTGAAGCTGGAAATATGAGGCAGGAGTAGAAACAAAGATGAAACTGCTCCTCTCAGCAATGGGACTTGTACTGGCTTTGGGTGACTATATCAGCATGGAATTACACTGTTGAAATGCTATCAGTACAATTTAGTTCCAGTGAAATCAAAGGCAAAATTTTCACGACCTCCAGCTGACCAAGAGCTTCACCTAAGTCAGTGATACAGTGCATCTTTTTCCTGCAGCAATAGTACTACCAGAAGAAAGAAACAAGCAAGCTCCTCCACTTCCTAAAAAGCCCTCAATTAGTTGTGAATGTGTACACACATTTTAAATAATGATGTAAGTTACCTAAAGCAACAGAACTTTTCATGTTCTGATAGAAAGAGTTAGCAGCAGGTCACTGACAGAACTTGGTCCATAACAAAACACGGTCATTACAATAAGGGAACAAAATTCTAATTTGAATAGTGAAAATTGTACTTCAGGCTTCACAGAAGACATGTAAAATCATGCTCACTTTGTGTTACATTATTGTTCCAGAAATCCAACACTACTTCTGCATGGAGTAAAAAATAGGGGAAAAAAAAGAGAAAAGTCATGGCTTATATGTAAAGAAAGAAAATCCAATCCTTTTGGTCTGAAAATTCTGTAAGTCAAATCCTGTCCCAAAAATACACTTCCTGTATGTCTTCCCTAACAACAGAACTACACAAAACTGTAAAGGAGAATCACATACATATGAAAGAAATAAAGAACACAATTCAGTATTTTAGACAATGTTCAGGCCAGGCCAGGCCCTTCCTTTGAAACTAAGTCGCAGAGTTTTCTCACATTGAAAAATAACAATGCCTTTCTTCTGCTTCCCTGGAGTCTAATTTTCAACATAAGCAACTAAATTTGGTTGTAACTACACTTAGCCCTAAAGATTTGAATCATTCTATAACATAACGCTCATAAAAGTGTTGTCTAAAACACTCCAAGTATGTAAAACGAAACATTGTTGTTGCACCAATGCATTTTTTAATGAATTGAAAAACTGGAATTAACAGATATCTCTGTGGTTACCAATCAATATTCACTGAACACTTCACTCTATATGTTTTAATGTCTATATATTCACCAGATTCATCAGTTTTGATAAATAGACATAGTTATTTTAATTCTTAGCTTGACATAAGCAATTTAGATTTATCTTCTAGAAATAGGTTAAATACCATAAATGCCAAAATAAATTTACTGCCATACCTACAACAACTGAAAACTTAATAAATAAATAAATAAACATGAGATTATCATTTTATTTCATTTATTTCAATGTATCTTTAATGGCAGTTTCTACAATTTGTCAATCTATTCGGTTTACAGCTACATCTGGTGGAAGAAGATGGTATCAGTAGAAGCTTAAATAAATGCATACTAAAATCTAGCTAGGATTAATTCTAAATCAACAGTTAAACTGCTTTTAACTGTTCCACTTTGCAGATCTTGCCATTTTTCTTAGGAAAGCATAATTTTTACTTCCTCAAGCAGAACAGGATCCTTCATTATACTCTCAAAAATAGAAAGCAAAAGCCTTTGACAGATATGGACAGATAACTTAATAAAAACAATCAAAACACAAATCTGGATTGAGAAGGCAATTTTAATGTAAAATTAAGCTTGAGATATCAATTTTCCAAACAATCAAACAATGCATTAATTTTCTGTATCAGTACTAGGAAAAAAAACATTAAGAAAAAAAGCAGCAGAACCCCTGTTAAAGAAATAGATGCATTATTTTTCAATAAAAACAGTAACTACATATTTGATTTATATCACTTTGAGGTACTGAGACTTCCAAATCCTGCAATGTACTCAACATCTGAACCTGGTATTTAGTTTGAATCAGCTGTTTGCAACAGGGCAAAAAATTGCATTGACATAGGAAGTAGCTTCTGTTAAAATAGCAACACAACCTTTGCAGTTTCACCATTTCATTTTCAATATTCTGGCAATCATGTAGATAATTAAAAATAGATCACCCATCATCACACAGGAAAATAAATTTATGCTTTTTTTTCCCTACTATTTAAAGACAAGCCATACACATTCAGGGTTGGGTTAGCTCCATTTCTTTTCTTGAAGATTTTCAGTATTCCTTCCTCATCTTGCTATTTACCTTTCTTATTCTATACTGTGGGAGATCTCACCCCCAGAAGTTTTTATAAGCATCTTAATGCCTATGATTCAGACTAGCCACATCAATCTCATATTTTCCCCTTCTTTCTTTCCTTTTCCCTCTTCCTTCTCTTCATCCTTTCCACTGAAATTTTCCAGAAAAATCCCAACATACTTTCAAATATTCTGTTACATCTCTCCCTGCTCTGTACTACATAAAGCAAGTCTGCTTTTAGGTTTCCAATCATTGGAATACCTTTAGAACATTAATAAAACTTCTTGTACAATTGGGCCCCTTTCCTGACTGAGTTGAATCTCACAGTCCAGGCTCCAATGCAAAATATCTGATCATGACAAAACCAAGAAACTTCATGAAGTTGACAACATGCAAACTTCGTATCATCAGAAAACACAATCTTTCCACCTGTTATATGCAAGGAGATACAGAAGTCTTTCTCAAAAGAAAGTTAAAAAAAAAAAGTGAGTAAATATAAGATTTGTTCAGTTAACCAACTCAACTTACCTAGAATTCCTGGCAGCTCTCGTACAATGTGATGGATGAGAAGATCCAGGCATTTTGACAGGTATTCATTGCCGCTTTGCTGCTCTTTTCCTGCTGTGGTCTTTCTGCTGTCTCTTTCAATATACATCACAAGCCTACATTTAAGCACGTGCAAAATGTTACCTCTCATAAAGCCAAAATGATACTACATCTGTAAAATACTACTGCAGCGTGCATTTCTAGTACTTGCGGTTACAATCGAGAGAAAACATTTGTGAATATTCATTTTGTTTAAATTTGGGGGTCTTTCCTTCAAATAAGTAAAATTTTAAGATAAAATGATTGTGTCAAGGACTAATAGGAAAAAAAAAAAGGTACTGTAAATGCAGCTTTACTAATTTAATTGAAGACATGATACTAATATAAGGAATGAATTAATTAGGGATAGAAATTCACTTTATTTTGAAACATACGACCAACACATGCACTATAAGCTGAGACTAAAGACAATCTTTAGCAAGGTAAGAATTCCAAAAGGCAAAATAATCTTTCAGTCAAGAAAAATAATACAAAATTAATCATAAAATAGCCTATTCAAATGCTGGCATTACTGAGAATGGTTATAAAGAAAGAGATAGAGAAGTCTAACATTATACCTTTCTCTGGAAATATGATTCCAGATTTCTAAAGACAAAACCCAGTGCTTACATCCTAACTGACAAATGCTGTAAAATGATGCTGTTCTGCAGAATGACACTTTTCACAGTAAACTATGGTAACCAATTTATTAGCCATTGGCTATCTTACAAGAGATTGCTTTAATAATACACCTATAACAGAATGCTTCAGGCAATATTATAAAATACTTATTTGAATAGACAGAAGGGCCAGATTTTCCTTTAGGGGCCTAATATTGATATCTCTGTTTCATACTCAAACTCCCAGGGGGTTTGGCACACAGAACCATCAGTCACTGGTGACTGAAAACCATGCTCTGGATTTTAAGAATGTACTTTAGTATTACCATTTTTCTTACACACTCTTATTATAACCAATGCTCACCTTAATTCACCTGCTTTAGGTACATACAACAAAACTGAAGGATCAGTAACACAAATTTTTATGCTAGCAAGTGTGTATTTCCACCGTAGAGATTATTTACTCCATTAAATAGAAGTTACTCAAGCATGCATGTTGCAGGATCAGGCTTCTAAACAATGGATGACTGATTGCTAAGGAATACTACAGCTCACCTAACCCTTCCTGAACTGTGTTACAAAGATGAAGATAGAGAGAAATCACAAGACCCATTCACTAACACTTTCAGCTGTGCTTCCCATGGACTACGGGGACATCTTTGACATTTTAATACAACTTCCAGAGATTGCAAGATTACAATGATTTCTCATTTGTGTGGCACGTGAGAACTACTTAAAATCTGACAACGCTTTAAATATTTTTTTACTTTCAAATTCTTTACATTTTATATATATATATGTCTGTGGAAGAACATTTTAAATTGCAACAGTATAAATCTAACCTTTCCAAACAACTATTTTATACAAAATCTGTTTGTGTAAATACATGTGGTTTCTTTCTGTTGTCCTCCCCATCACAAAATTGTCCTTCACAAGGATTTTTTAAAAATATGCACAATTATTTTTTCTTGACAGTATTCTTCTAATAATTGCTGCCTGAGAAAACTGGACAAATTAATATATGGTCAGGGAAGCATTAGTGTCTTCATTTCCCTTCAACAAATCCCTCCGTCATTTGCAGAAAATCAGTTATTTTTAATGCCTGAATAGTCTTAGTGTTCTGTCTAATGAACAAAATCAGGCCTGTGGAAGTATTACAGTTTTTAAATTTATTCAGTCTACATGTTTGTCACACACTCAACAATACGTGAAAAAGATATACAGGTGTTAATAAAATAAGTTACACATCACTGACTGTTTTATCATGTTCAAATTCGCCATACAACATACACATGGAGTGTGTATGCATAATGAAAAATGCATACTGAAAAACTGCCTCATATTGATCTTCATAATCAGATTGTATATAAAAATCGTGTTACGATCAGCTGCAGATGCTAAAGACAAGCCAATATGATTTATATGCTTTTTACTACATACTCCTCGTACTTTTCAAATATCTCTATAAAATGATTTGAGTACATAGAAACATAGAATGGTTTGGGTTGGAAGAGACCTTTAACATCATCTGGTTCCAACCCCCTGCTATAGGCAGGGACACCTCCCTCTACACAAGGTTGCCCAAAGCCCCGTCCAGCCTGGAAGCATTCAAGGCCATCCACAGCCTCACTGGACAACCTGTTCCAGTGTCTCACCACCTTCACAATAAAGAATGTCTTCCTAATAGCTACTCCAAATCTACCCTCTTCCTGTTTAAAGCCATTTCCTGTTGCTACATGCCCTTATAAAAAGTTTTTCTCCAAAAAAAAGTTCCTACCCAAAGTTCCTCCAACATAAAACATTTTCAGTAATTATCTGAGTTCTTTTTACTGTACTAGAAATTTTTAATTTATTAGCATTAAATTCTCTGACAGAACTGGAGATATTTATCTAAAATACAGTGTTGAATTAGTATTTATAAAAATTAAAGAATCCATTATCTCAGCTGGACTTAAGAAGAATTCTTTCAGGGTTCAGTATAATACAAAAGTAGCAGACCCCACACAAAATAGCTCATTTCTCCTCTCTCATCCTACTGTAGTCATCTTGTACTCCAGATATAAATGTTTTAGTCTAGATCATTTGCCCTGCTAAATTACACTGCTTGCTGAAGAGAAATTGTGAAGAAATCAGAACAAATTAAGAATAGCAGCTTATGAGTTCAGTAGAGCTGCTCTAAGTCTTACCTGTTGTTTTAGCTACTGTGTTACATAATGTTTTGGTCCCTAATCTGCTCTGCCTGGAGAATTACAAAACAGCAGCACAAAATTCACAACACAAAATAACAGCCCAAACTCACAACACCTTTTCTTCAGAAATGCTGCTCAGTGGAAAGCATCATTAAGAAAATAAACAAAATGAGAAGAAAAAAGAAAAAAAAAAGAAAAGAAAGAAAGAAGGAGAGAGAATGAACTGTCAATAAATTGTACTTAAGTTCTTATCCTTCATGTAACATCTTAGGCATAGATAAACAAATATTAACTGTCAATGTGGGACAATGGTCAGACATTCCTCCACACTCATAGCTCCGTTGTATGTGCTAGAAGAAGCACATAAAAATGTGTAATGTTCAAAAAGTTGCTTAAAAATCAGCACACATTCTACATTGTCCAGGATACATCACTTGATAAAGCATTTTTAGAAGTACAAGAAGATGCACAAATCTTGTAATCAACACTCTCCACAATCTACAAAACTTGACGTGTCTACAGATACTTATGTGAGTGGAGGAGTATAAAATGATAGCACTCCAAAAGATGTCCACTCACAATGGTTTGATGGTATATCTCACCTGCTCCTTATAAATCCAGCACTTTGACTCCAAATACAGATCTTAATTCTTCTCAAAAAGCAATGTAAGATATAGGAAAATCGTATTTGCTGCAAACAGTTTATAGCTACCTGCAAGTCATATCCTTTTTATTTCCAGTTTCAAATCCATTTTATTCCAGTCCCACATACCCAGGGTCTATGCTGTATTTCGCTGTTAGAAATACTCAAGAAAATTTTTTCCATCTTACTTCTCCAAGCATCTCAAAACCATGGTGACAATTTATATTCTAGCAGTCTCATTTCCTCTCATCGCATATGAGGGCACTGTAGTGCAAAAAGTTCCAATAACCATTCCACTGTGAATCAAACTTAACTGAAGTGCTTTCATTTTTTGTGAAGTATTTTAAAATATAGGAACAAATGAAATATTTCATGCAAAAGTCACAGGAATTCAGTGATTGTTCTACTAATGACTTAAACAACATAAACAGTCACAAAACATTATTCTGCTTTTAATGCACCTATACTGAAGAGACTACAGGCTATATCAATCACATCCTAAGATGAGGAAGGTACATGACAGACCTTTTTATTTTGCATTCCCATCACAGCAACAACTTACTAATACAGTACTTACTTGTCCCACCCAAAACAAAATCTGTTCCTTGCTTATCCCAACAGGGACCACCCATTACTTTTAAAGTCTCTCCTTGTAAGCCAGAGTGGCTTCTCCTTGTGAGTAATCATCAGGTGACAACAAAAGACAAAACAGAGAACTCTTTTCTTGATATTCTCAGAAACAAAAAGATCTGCATTGCACAGAAAATAATTCATTCCTAAAACACTGACTCTGAAATACGACATATTGAAAGTGACTTAGACACGACTTTGAAAATAAGCATTGCATCTCTAATCATAAATTCCATTATTACCTTACCTTGCTTGACAACTGAGAAGCAACATTTCCCTGCTATTTATTAAAACTTGCAACAGGACCAGAAATGCTTTTGCTCGTATGAAAGCTGAAGGACTCTCAAGTAAACGAATAATTGTAGTCACAAACTCCTTGGTGGGGATAAACAAAAAAACATTAATGTTATCTTATACAAAATGGTTACTTGCATTATACTTTATCAATATATACATTTGAAATTCAATTTTTTTATTTGTATACTATATTTGTATTTTTATTACCCTTCTCATTCCATTCTCGTAGCAAATAAAATCCATACAACACAGCTAAATAAATTTTGTCCAAAATAGACAGGCTAAGTGAAAAGCTGCTCTGTTCAACTTCTCACAAGCCACATCAAGAAAACACTGTTCTACTGTGTAGAGAATGGACTAGAAAGCATTAGAAAATATCTTACCTTAAGGATAATAAGATATTTTAACATACTTATCTTTAATACTGATGAATTTTCAGAATATAGGTATACCTCAGCACCAATAAGACTAAATGCTTACCTATCAATTTCCATACATGGAGGAAGATAAGACACCGCCTTTGTTGGATATAATTATGGCTACATCAGATCATAAATGATACCATGGAATGAAGCAGCCACCCAGAATATAACTGCATGTTGTAGATAAAGTTATAAATCCTGCTATGACACACATTTCACATGCTAAGTGTTATTCAAACTCCCTGTTTTGCTGACAGAATAACTGCAAGGCAACTTCATAAAACTGAAAATCAAGACCAAACATAATTCATTAGAGGCAGCCTTTACAACACTTAGCTGGAAGAAAGAACATAAGTGTAAAATCCAGTCAACAAGCCATCCTATTCTACTGTGATACTATTTACTGTCTTCAAAACACAGATTGCCATCAACACAGACAATCAGTAAAGATGTCTCAGAATAACAAGCTATTAATTATTCTACTAATTCTTTCTTGTCTTTCTGTAATTTAGTTTATAAATAGACACGATACTTCAATCTTATGGTTGATGAGACTAAACTGCATAAAGTTCATACTTTAAACTGCTCAATTGTTCATGGAGCAGGACTTGGATCTCCTCCAGTGTGAGCCTGGGCAATAAATATTTAAATGACAAACAAACCAAAAGCAAAGGCTGAAATTTTGATAAAGTGCCTTGCCTTACCTTGCCTTTTTTGTTAAGAAATACTCAGAACAACCACACAAAAAAAAGAGCTCTTACAATAATAAAGTCTCAGGCTTAGAATAACAGTATGTATAATGGTACACTGCCTGCTAACACAGATGGACCTGGCAGACCAAGCACTGGGGCAACATGACATGGATAGATGCATCTACAAGCCAAAACACAGCTGTTTTATTCCTTGTGGTTTACAAAGCAAGAACATTCTATTGCAGGGGTTGCAATTAAACACGCAAATAATTGCACTGTCAATTAAAATTAGTAATATCAAACTTATTATCTAACTTATGTGAGAATTCTCTAATGATCTGGCTTAAGATACGAAAGTGACATTTTCTAATTTGTTTTTTTGCCTGCTCTGAGGACTGCCAAACAGCAACATTTTATCCAAAGAAAATCTGCAGCACAACTTTGCTGACCTGCAGAACTCAATAAATCAGAAGAGGCAAAAATTGCTGAAATACATATATATTAATTATTAATTGATGCACTGTTACATTGTTCCTCCCTTGCTCACAACTGTTTGATGTATCCATGGAGACTCTGCAGGGTAAGGACACTGCTTTCATTACAAGTGAGCCACCCTACCACAACAAGATCATGATTTTATATAGGATATTCATAATGATACTGCAAAGGAAATTTAAAATAAATCATGAAAAGCAATTAAGTTTTTTAACTGGTTACACAAGGGGAAAACAGACCATAATTTCAAGAATCACTGAAGATGTTATAGCAAGTATTTGTTGTTTTCTGGAGTGTTTTCTAATTTGCTTCTTATGAACTGCAAATACCTCCGTAACATTATGGAGATATGTTAAGTTATAAGTTAAGAGTTAGATGGAAAAAAAAATACAGCAATAAAAAACAATTCAAAGTTACAAATCCTTTTGCAAGGACTGCATCTCTTAACTTTTGCCATTTCATGTCCTGAAGTGCTGTACAAATGAATCAGGAAGAAGAGACACTGTGATCTTAGGGAATTACATTGCTGAATTGTGAGGGTATGATTTACATAAGGTTGACTGGTACCACTAGCATGCACACTCAAGAACAACCACAAAAACAGAGATGGTAGTTGACTCATGTTTTTTGGTCCAAATAGCAAACAAAAGATGCTGGCTGCGTAGGTGGATCCAACATGCAGTCTAGTTATTTTCTAGCAAGAGCAGGTCAGTCAGGTTTGTGCAGACTTAACAAAATGTCAATGGTTTCCATTCATTCAGAGGTGATATTTGACAGTTAGATTAAAGTAACTTTCTTTTTTATCTACTGCTATAGTTTTCAAAGATGTTTGATTCAGGTTCTTTCTCCACATTTTATTTTAAAACATCATTTCATGCTGTTGTTTTTTTGTTGTTTTGTCTTCAAAACATGAAACTATAATAGAATATCTCTGTATCAGAGAGGGATTTTAAAAACCCCTTAAGCCACTGTAGTTGTCCTAAGATTTATATTGGCACAGATGACTACAGAACAGCATTTTTCCTTTCTATTCTTCCAGTTGTTATTTTATAAATGATTTCATTCCTGTTCTCCAAGGGAGTTAAAAACAAAGGCAGGCTTAAAGCTTGCAAGCTAAGGGGGTTTCCAGATAAAATACATAAAGTTAAATGACTTCCATTTTGAATTTGTATATTTTAGCATCATTTAATATGTTGGTTTGCAGTTCTATTAAAAATTACCTTCTATAAACACTGAAGTCTTACTACTCCTTAAGGTACAGGACACAATAATTCTACAAAGGACAAAATACTTGGGAGATTTACGCTGGTCATTTTCTTTTTCTCTTCCTCTTTTTTCATTAGGATGGACTTGTGCGTTCAGCACAAAGAACACTGAAAAGTGTCATCATGGTGTAGCCATATGCTTGTTGAACATTCAGGGAAATAAGTCAATGTGTAAGTGAATCTTTGAACATACTTCTCTCAATAGAGCACCAAGGCGCAATAAGGCGTTTGAAACTGTCCTGTAACGTCACAATTTGCCATCTGTTAATGTTCTTGTAAGTGGAATCTGTGGAAAGCTTAAGGCCAGCTGATAGGCATTTACACAGGGAACACTGACAACTCCGACATGAAACTAAACGACTTTCACGAAGAGAAATTTCAGGCTGCAAGAAGAGATGAGTGGAAGACTGTATATTATCTTTTTCCTTTAAATGTTGTTGTTAAAACAATATATAGAGAAAGTAAATCAATGCATTTCAAGTAAAGCCAAATGCATTTTTCAGTCAAGATGAGAGTCAGGTTACAGCACACATCACTGCTGATGAAAACATGAGCTCCTCTTTTAATTTTTTCTCTGTAAGTAGAGAAGCATTGATTTTGTTTGTTAACTGTACAGATGTACTGACAAAAATAAACACGAAATATTTTGGTGATCAAATTAGAAAGCTTTTGATCATCTTGGGAGAAGAATGCAGTAAAAACAGCTCTGCGGAGGAGTCAGAGGTGCTGGTAGATGAAGTGCTTAACATGAACTAGCTATGTGTGCTTACAGTCCAGAAAGACAAAAGTATCCTGGGCTGCTTCAAAAGCAGCATGCACAGCAGGGTGAGGGAGGGGACTGTCCCTCTGTTTTGTAAGGCCCCAGCTGCAGCACTACATTCAGCTTTGAGCCCCCCATACAAGTACATGGAGCTGCTGAAGCACGTCTAGAGAAGGCCACGAGGATCCTCAGAAGGCTGGAGCACCTCTCCAATGGAGACAGGCTGAGAGAGAGGTTGCAGTTGAGTCTGGAAAAGGCTCCAAGGAGACCTGATAGCAGTGTTTTAGTACCTAAAGGTTAAAGGTTAAAGCCGAAGACAGACTTTGTCAGGGAGCATAGTGACAGGACAAGGGAGAGTAGCTTTAAACTGAAGAGGACAGGTTTACATTGGATATAAAAAAGAAATTATTCTTTATGAGAGAAGGGTGGTAAGGCCCTGGTACAGCTGCCCAGAGAAGCTGTGGATGCCTCATCCCTGGAAGCATTCAAGGCCAAGCTGGATGTGGCCCTGGGCAAACCGATCTGCTCCTGCGCACAGCATCTGCACAGATCTGTAAGGTCCCTTCAAACCCAAACCATTCTATAACTCTATGATCTCTTTCAAAAATTATGTTAGAACCTACTTATACTAGAAAATGCATTAGAACTAGTAACTTTATTCATATTGCTTATGAATTGGTCAAAGTCCATCAAAGAGAGAATAAAGTAGAGCTTTAGATTCACTCAGGACATATTTTTCTTTAGGACCATAAAAACCCTATGTTATGGTCATGCTAGAGTTTGCTAGCTGCAGTAGGAATATATACACACATAAGTATCAGCTATGAAGGATCTGAGAATAAGAAACACTATACTCTTTGTTATTCATACTTTCAACAAACAAAAATATAAAAATAACACGTTATCTATATTACATGAACAGGTAGTAATTTTCCATAAGTAGTAATTTTTGAAGGACATCTCTAAACTTTTTTTTCCCCCTCTATTAAAATGTTAAATTCACATCTCTTAGTTTTGAGAAAACTGAGAGATCTCTTCCTAATTTTCTGCTATTCAGGTACTTAGCTGTCACTGAGCTAAGTGTTTTGAAAACACAAAAGCAGTACTAAAAGAAACTTTTAACTTTTCATTCATGAATTTCCATGCCACTGAATACTATTAATCTGAAATCTAACCTTTTCTTGTATTAGCCTCTGGAGATGAATTCCACACGACAACATTGCAGAAAACATGGTGAGCATGTACTGCTGTATTTTGCATATTCCAGTTAGCAAGGAATTTAATACAGCTGTTAATCCCACCTTCTCAATGACACTCTGGAAAGCACTGGGTGAATAACGAGTAATTCTGCATAAAGCCTACAAGAGCAAAACAGAAATATTGTTACTTAATAGAATTTAATAGAGTTTTTAATCAAGAATTTACACCATTTTATCATACGATAAACATAAGAGGAAAGGACTACTTTTTGTTTGCTTGTTTAAGAGACCTGTAACTCTTCTAAACCTCTACACCCCACACAGCTGCAACTGAAATCCTTGGTACAACAACATCAAGTAGGGTCACATTACTCTCTTCCTCCAGAGGATGATAATTATGCAGCAGCACAGTCCATGCCTGGAACTTGTATCAATACAGAATGTAGGCAGTATCAGATAATAATGCACAAAAAAGGAGCACAGGTAGCAGAAAATAAAGAGATGTCATCCATAAGAGATCTTTATTCTACCTCTGTTTCTGGACACTGTCTATAATCTGATACAGAGTATATTATCTGAATATTATCCAAAAGCCTCAGCTTATCTACTTTAGATCTAAATATTTGTCACTATTTAGTACAGCAAACATAGAAACTCTTCTACCAAATGGTAGATTTGGGAGTGTTCTGTGTATACTAACTTAGCTACTCCTTAACAAAAAATCTCAAATGACCTCCAGAGTGGGTCAGCCTTCAACTCAAGGTATCTTTTAGCTTTCAGTGCTTCAGGAAGTGCAGCTTTCATAATACTGTGACTGCTTTTGCTGTATCTAGATGAGGAAAATACAACTCCTCAGATACTTTGTCTTCAATGCAGTGTTAGGATAAGAAAACAGATTAATTGTTTGATTTGTGTGAAAACCTGAATTGGTTTCAGGCAAGTATCTTCTGTGAGCAGTAGTCAATAACATCATTTCTTTGCTCTCTCCTGACCAGCTATATTTAGAAACTGCTGCTTACTCAGTGCCCATTCAGTAGCAAGTTCTCATTTAAGAGGAGGAAAAAGAAAAAAGGAAGGAACAAAAGAGACAAACCTAAAATGTGTCTTTAAACAGGTACTTCATTGACGCCATTCACCTACTCAGTACCCACTCCTCCTTGTCCTTTTTGGTCCTGCAATAATATTGATTGCAGCTTTTTTCCTTTCCTTCCCCCTCCTCCCTCCTTTTTTTTTTTTTTTTTTTTTTTTCCTTAGAAGATGGGCATTCAGTCTCTGTTTTTAAGTACATCAGTGTCTATTTCCCAAGGATACAATTCTACCATTCATCTCTAGTCAAGAGTTCTCAAAATTAGCAGGCCCAAGGTATTCACTAAATGTATCCTGGAGGTTCATATTACCATAAATTGTTGAGGCCCAGAGACAAACTGTGTCAAAGCAAAAGGGGCACAGTTGTTACACTAATATGGTGCTTGCAGAGTTGCTAGTGCCTTAGCTCCCTGCTCCAGGCTTGGTCGAAAGAGAGGTAACCACAGCCATAAGACCATTAGAAACCTCCAGGTAAATCCCGTGGAGACAAGTCTGTCTCCTAAGACCGTATTGCAGCTTCAGCAAAGGGTAGAAACTTTAAACTCCTGTTGTCATCGTGTGCTCTGTTGAATGACTGAAACGAACACTTGAGCAGAAAAGCAGATTGAGCTTTACGGGAAATAGAAGACATATTCTCATAAACCACTTAAGCAGATCTGTATTTTCAGAAAACAGGAGATAAGTGTGTGGGGGGAGTAGGGGGAGGTAGTTGGGCAAGGATCTGGAAATGATAACAGATAAGAGTAAGGAGACTTTACATTATCCTTTGCCAGAACCAGCTTTGAACAAGAAATGATTGCAGTGTGAGAAAGGCATTGGTAGAGCCTTCCCTAGAATGAACTTTGCCATCTTTGGTCTCCACCCAGCCTTAACACTGCACTTTTTCTCCCAGCAGCCCCTACCTTAGCAGTATTTGTGCCTTACCCATTGCTTCCCAATCTTATGTGCTATATAGTATCTAGGTAACATTCATCCTTTCAGGATGCACTCTATGTATCTCAAATTTGAGAATGAATGCTTTAATGCATCTGTGGTAACTAAGTCTCAGAAATAAACTATTCAGCATCAATTATTTAAGAAAAAGAAAAGAAAGAAAACAATTTTGTTGAGCTCTCCCATATTTTTTTCTCCCCCATGGAAGTGGCTTATGTTTCAAGTCGTTATTTCTCCCGCAGAAGCTATTTCCTAACATTAATAATTATTTTTTAAAAATGAGGATATAACTTTCAATATACTAGGAAAAAAAATTTTGCTGCTGAGCTTGTCAGAATGTCATTTTGGCATCTTACTGAATTACTTCTATTCTGAGTCCAGCAAAACAATAAATGATATCATTTTCGTATTATGTTTACTTAAGGCAGGCTGGACTATCCCAAAGCAAGCAAAAATACTGAAACACAATCCCCATTTGCCACCTCTGACAGGCAGGACAACACAAAGTGTCATTTCTTGACTCTAGTGGCTGAGGACTGAAAGTCTTCCTGATATATTTTTGTTGCTGATTGAAATAACTATAAGTAAAATCCCATAGTGCCATAGACGACGTGCTAGCTGCAGGTAAAGATATAACAGAAGTCCTTCTTAACATAAATGCTTTTTATAGTGAATATACACGTCAATCAAAAATACATTCTTCAGGATATATATAAACAAGGCAGGAACGACAGCATGATAAAACGTAATAGGACACATTATCATATGCAGAATAAATAATGCCTGCATATCTGTGGCAACAATATGCTACAATGATACTTTATGAACATAGAAAATAAATAGTATGATACAACCTGAGAATACATTAGTATGTTACTTCAAAAAAATTGTATGCTACTTAAATCTCTATAAAATTCAACTAGGGAAAGAGTTACTTGTATTAGATTTCAATTGGTTATCTGAGTGTTTTCCAAAGTTCAGATTATATGCTCTAACACCCCAGCTGTATTAATACACAGCCATGATTTATATCAGGTCTTGAATAATAATCACAATAAATAAAAGTTTAACCTCTTGTTCCTTTCGTGTTTAACTACAAAACAGCAAAAGGAGAGGAACATCTCAGTATATTTTACTTTAGAAAGCTGCACCTCAGTTTACTTCTTATGCTACTGTATGGGAACTGCTGAATCACAGCCTGAACCTCTGATTGATCACCTGAGGCGAGCACTGAGTCAGCCATGGGAGCACAGGTGACGGCAATTCACCTGTGCTGCCTGAAGGGGTGGAGCCTGGCTGCACCTCTCCTAGACCCATTTAAGGGCTGACTACCAGAGGGGAAGGGTCCCTTCTGGAGATCTCTTCTCTTGGAGCCTTCTCAGCGAGTCCAGGACAAGGGTAAGCTTTCCATCCATTCTACTTTGGTGCGATAACTTGTTTAGCCTAACTTTCCTGTATATTTCTTAATTATAACATCTGTATATTCATTGATTATACATGCAACATACAATAATTACACCTCAAACATTCAGTAAAGGGTGTACAATCCCCAAAAAAGTAGAGGGGAAAATCCATTAACAACTTCAGACAAAAAGTATACTTACGTGAAATGGCATGTATGGAAGGAGAAGATGAAATTGACTATATAAAGCAATAACTGCCTTTAAAACAACAAAAAAAAAAAACAACAAGAAATAATGGAGCTAAACAAGTGATGTAGAAGAACAAATATTTCATACTCCTATAGTCCTTCTCCCTGTTGCTTTTATTCAGGTCTCACCAATATGCTGACCTGGAGTAAGCCCTGCCTCTAGTGTGACTGTAACCTTAGTAATCACTTCAGTGAGAAGTGTGATCTCTAGTAAGCCTGTGCCTTCACAGTGTTTAAAAAAAAAATAAAATTGGAAACAATGTTTTCTTATATGCTTCTTATGTACACTTATATTGCACATTTGCACTTATTCAGGCACAAGATGCTAAGGAGATTTTTGCCTTAGCAGAGCCCTGTGCACATGCAACCTGGTGTCATCTCTGTAACTGGATGGCCTGACACCAAAGCACGGACATCTAAGGAACTTGGTCTTCCCTGATAAATCTAATAGAGCATTCAACACGTAATTTTTCTTTAGGGAATCCTAGTAATTACTGCTGTAGTGACCTTAAAAACATACTTTAGTACTAGCGTTTCCACCTATAAGAGGGCATGGCAGAGTAGTTCCTGAAGACAAATAGGCTTTGACAGCTACATTTTTGATTTTTAAATGAAAAGTGAAAAATTAAAAAATAAAAATCAAGGGGTGAGAGCTTGGCAAAAATGACCTTATCACTGTAACACCAATGAGTGCCAACCCAGGGCTGTCAGATGATTCAAGTTTGAAGTACAACATAAATACGGTAACTTACAGGCTTCTATAAGGTATATATTTTTTTAAAGAAAGTGTACTCTAAGTCACTAAGTCAGTGTATTTTCCTTATGTTTGAGCAGTTTATTTCCCATGCAAGCGTTTGCCAAAAGGCATCTTGAGGTCAATATTTAATAAACACATGTATTTTCTAACAGTATTTTGTTCTGTTTGTTTCTTCTGCCATGCTTAGATGTTTTAATTTTCTCTCATTCATTACCTCACTGCTAGATGTGTCTATGTGCATATTACCACAGCAACTTTACCATTTTCTATTTGCAAAGCTACCAGAAACTCAGTGAGCCTGAACATTATTCAGGCAGTCAGCATCAAGCTATCACACTTCATATAAACTATGTCAAATTACTGTTCAGTCCTGAAATGTTACCCGTGTTGGTGGCTACAGCTTTTGTTTTGTAAACAGGGGATATGGTTAAACTCACAGCTCTGGTAAATATTGTGTATCTCTCAAATCTTTTTGTTCCAAACCTTTTGTTTGCATGTCATAGCTCTTTGCTTGTCGTGGTTGGACTCGATGATCTTTAAGGTCTTTTCCATCCTGAGTGATGTTATGATTCTATGAAGTATGTTACAAACCAAATAAATACTTCTGAAGTAAAATACATCCCCCCAAAAAATCAGGAAGAATTTCTTGATTCCTTGAATTAAAATTTCCAAAAAAGAATCATGACCTCTAGCATAGGAAACGCATGTTCAAGAAAATGATGAACTGCAAGGTCTTTCCATACACTTATTTTCAACATGGGTAGCTATATTAGGTTTCAATTAACAGTCATGTCAAGGAATGTAGAGCAACATGAACAGGGTCAGTTCTCACTTGCCACAGAGAGGAATAAAAATGCTGGTAAGCCAACTAACACATCTCCCTGATCCATCTTTTAGCCCTTTTAGGCAGGCTATATTGGTCTGTTCTTAGTAACAGTAAACTGTATTCAAACTGGTGCATAATTTGTCCTCCTATCAGTTATTTGCAGTACAGTTCAACATAACAGAAAATATATATATACACACACAGAAAGCAGGCTCAAAAGCATTTTCATTTCAGTGCAAATTATATTTCCAGATAAAACATCAAAGATTTCTATATCATGAAAGGAAATTTCTTACCGAAACAGCAGTTATTTTCAAAGAATCTACGGTAGAATGTGTGAAAAGGTACCATAAGACAGGTCCGATTTCTCCTGTAATAAATCCTTGTGCATAGCAGGAGAGAGTAGTGCAAACATTTTCAATGATCTTTGCTGCCAAATGGTTCACTATCCGGTCTTCCTGTAGAAACAATGGGAAAGGAAAAGTTAAATATGTGTAATGTTTCTGGCTTGTTTTTAGACTAGTTATTATGTCCATGTTTGGACATCCATGTCTATTGTGTATTCTATTAGTATGCTTTCTTATTTTTGTTTTATATTTGGCAAAGTTTTTTGTAGGAAATATTAAATTGTGACAACAGTGTGTTTACAAATTCTACACCCCGTGATTTCTCTCTCACCATAAATAAAACAATTAATACAAGTATAATTTAATACAAAATATTTCTGCTCCAAATGATCGCAAAATTAAATGTTGCCACTGAAAAAGAACAATGAAAAGGCTTTGTTACGTAAGAGATGTTCCAGGATCAGTGCTTCTTGAATGTGTGTGCGCCAAAATTCACCATTAAAACAGTGTCTGAATAGCATGATTACGAGATGTACATTTACATTAGAAGAAATAAAATTAAATAATTCAAACTCTCCTTATTAAAAGCAACGAACAATTCCCTGGGATAAAGAGGGCATTCTTCAGAGTGTAAGGAAAAGGGTATTTTGGAATAACTGGCCATGTAAGCAGATAATCCTGACTGATGTCTATGATAAACCACTGGGTCCAATTGCTACAGCAGTTCCTAAATTTCCTGAAGGGATTCACAGTCCTGAAAGCTATTTTTAGTAATAATCAAGTTATTTATCTGCAAAATAATTTATGCAAAACTAATAAGTGATTCTTTAATAAAAAATAAAGCTATCTATGCACGTCTCAGGTAGTCTGCAAGCATAGCTGTAGTACCTATGTAATACTATTCAGATTTCAATTTCTACAAGAAATAAAAACTATGTCAGAGGAATGACAAGACATCAGCATATCACAGATGTCACAAGTTAACTTAATTTAGATCACTTAAAGGCAGCCTTTATTTCTCTCCCTCTTGTCTTTTCTTTGTTTGTTTTTTCCTTAAATGCTCCTTTTAATATCTCTGATTTTGCTGTGTTTTGCTTGTTTGTTTGTTTTTTTTAATTAGTTTTTTCCAACTCTGCTTTCACTTAAAAGGAGACTCTTTATCTTCATAGAACTGGAAGATTCATTCCCAGTGTTGGTTTGGCTGTGTATCATCCCACCTTACTTCCACCTTTAACTCTGAATTGGTGAAGTCTTTAGGCAACATCTTAAATTGCACTCTTGAGTTCAGCAGCAGTTAATTCTAATATGAGAAGGACAACCAATTTAATTTGTCAAGTCTACCTCATAGTCTGGCTTCACAAATAATCTGTTATAATATTGAATGGGTTTCTTTCTTATCTCCACGTTATCCTACCACCCTCTGGATTTCTGACATTCATCTCAACAGACTCACCAACAACTATAAGCAATGATAAAGATACCTTTCAGCAAATGGTACAAAAGCGATCCAAAAATGGAGAACATGTACTTCATTAAAAATACATTCGATACTCATTCCTCCTCTGACAGATGGACATTCTAAAATACAGACACTGATGCACAAGTATTTCAGAAGTCCAGTATAATATTAAGAAGTTTTTATTCATCATTTTTGTTTTAGTCCTTCATTTTCTTCCAAAGAACTTCTGCTTTACTCAAAATATTTATAAGAAATACCAAAGCCAATTCTCACTTAAACCAATTATGCTCTGCTGTAAAACTCTGCTAACTCCTTTGCTTTTCCTTCTGATTTACAGCCATGAAAGCAAAGGAGATTTAGGCTTCTGTTTTTACAGTTTTCATTACCATAACATACTGCACCAACTCTGTCTATTAACTATCTAGATACAATATACATTTATCAAAATTCAGCTTCTCAAAACTTTTTTTTAATGTAACTAACATTCATTTAAAATCCATTTTTGTATGAAACTTCTGATTATTTTTTTTTCCTACAGTTAAGGTAAAGATACATAAATTTATCAGACTAACTATATGAATTTAAAAATCAAATCCATACTTCAAATGTTAATAGTCGAGTCAAATGTCTCTTACATACTACGTTATTACTAAGAAAACTAATTGAGTCCCCATTGCTACTGTGAACAAGTGGCAACAATTAATATAATCGGTATATAATCCTGCTCCTTTGGCTAGAAAAAGGTCAGGTATAGTCATAATGCACTACAAACTCAATGAGGCTTTCATAATAATTCCATTTACTGCCATCTGAGATTGTCTGTCTTCACTCCCCTGAGATTTATTTCTGAGCACTGCCTAAGCAACTAAGACTTGCACCATTCTCTGCTTAATTAGCTCTCCAGAAGAGAGGTCTGACCTAAACTAATATTTGACCTCAAAACTGAAGGACTCATCCTGTCAAGTTATCAAGACATAAGTTATATTAGTGAATTAAAAAAAAAACTCTTCAAAATACAAATAAAGTGGTTCTGTTTAACTGTGCCTAATCAAAATATATGAGTAGAACTGTATCAAAAGAAGCACATAATCCACTTTCGCTGTTTCAGCTTTATGCTTAGTTTTACAAATTGCACTGAAAGACAGAGCTTCTAAATTTCTGTCAGGTCAAACACTTGCAGAAGCGTCCGTTTCAGTCAGACACGGAAATTTAGTGAAAAGGAGCCCTGAGTAAAAAAGCAAATATAAGAGTGGTAAATAAATATAAAAATATTTTGTTATTTTTTCATATTAAATGATGCATAGAGAAATATATTTAGTAGAAGTGTAATACTGATTTAAAAAAAAAACAAACAGGAAAACTGTCTGAAAATCCCATCATTTTCCACATCAACTTCCATATAGTTCTTCCTTTAATCTAAGAAGACAGAAGAATTAAAAAAAAAATACAAATATAGTTTAAGGAAGTAAAGCTGTATCATGCTAAGCATTCATTATAGCAAGAATTAAATGTTTGGTTAAAATTTGTAATCTAATGCTAAAGAAGGAACACGTAGAAATATGAACGTTAAATACCTTATGTGGAAAAATAAAAAATAAACATTCTGCCAGTGAGCTGGAGAAGAAGTATACAACACAGACTACTACGTTTTTATTATAGGTAAATCCATTAGTAAACTACAGAACTGATATCTAAAGAAATTAAAGTGATGAAGAGTGTATGATTCAGACTGTATGACTTCTGTAATATAATTCATCCCATACTTTCTGAGAAAATACACAAGGTCCAAATTACTTGTAAAGGAACTGCTCTAGCTAAGAATATACATTAGAAATCATTTCTATGATTGCGTTACACGTATTACTGCCCTATATTAAATATTGGCAGTTATATTTTAAAGTTAGCTTTGATTATTAAAATTTTCATCAGATTAGAACCAAAAACCTTTCATTCATATCTTGCTCCCTCATAAAGGGAGATAAAAATGCCTGCTAAATTACATGATGAGAAACTCTATTTAAAATCCCGCTTCTGCAGCACCTTGGAAAATACATAAGACAAAACTAACCTTTCAAAACTTATTCCCTATTTCTGATTCAAATACTTTCTCCAGGTGCCTTGTTTAAAATGAGAGTTACACACATTCTAATGTGAGCAAGACAATTAGCTCATACTAACTCATCCATGCAACTATATTGGCTGTATATTTTTCATAGGTTCTATGAAGCAATTACTGAACCTGTTGCTCATATTAGGTTGTATTTACAGACCTTCCTGTTTAAGCAGAAATAGATGCCGAGCTCCAAGCTACTGTTTCGGTGGCTCCTTCCTGCCTTCATACAGGCAGGAGGCCTGCACGCATGGCTCACCATCCAGTTTCATGGCTTCAGTGAGGGATTAGATCAAAGCAACATAGACCAAGCCAACGTGAAAAAGTGAAAAAACATCACAAAGCAGTATGGATGAGAACTACGAACACAATTCAAAAAGCCAAAGCTTAAGTGAATCTTAAGGGGTAAACATTGAAAATTCAGAAATAGACAATCTTTCACAATGTGTCATTACATAGCTTCTGACTAATGTACCTCAGAATAACATTTTACTTTTAGTTACGAGCTCCAAATACCCCATAATACAAACATGGTTGTGCGTCTTCTTGATCATCTGAAGATTTGAAGGTGTTAAAAATGCATCTAGACCTTTTCTCTATTAATCACAATCTGTAGGCAATAAAGATCTCAAAAAGAAAAAGAGGAAAAAAAAGGTACTTCTGTTGCTTTCCCCCCTCCAGCAACCTCCGTCATGTTTTCTGCCTTGAGCTTTGCCCTGGGCAAAAATAAAGTCAAATGGTCTCACGTAAATAGAAAATGCCAATCCTCTATTCAATTCCTCTTCGTTTTACAACATGGAATTATAAGCATGTTTTTATTTCCTTTCTGTAACACTGCTAAGAAAAATTAAGATTACAGCATAGTGAATGTAGTACAGTAAAACTAATTACTGCTTTGGGGCTTCATACACTAATAACACAGTAGGATAACAGTGCAGTTTTCCAAAACTGTATCAGACACTTAAAAATCAAAACTAGATCTCATTCAAAAATGCACCATACAGAAAGTAAATTGCAAGAAAATACTATAAACTGTCAGAACATCTCTCAGAAGAAAGTCACAGTGTTAATAAATTTACTAACAGTAATTACTATTTCCCAAAACCAAGCAACAGTACATAAATGTTGGATGCACAGAGAACAACACTGAATTTTTACATTCATCTCTGCTTAGGTCATGGTCTTATCGTGATTATTTAAATTCAAGAGTACCTTGGTTGACAAGGTACTGCAGTGCTGCAGGCTACAATCTCACACAATGCCTAAAGGGTTATTACAGTGGAGAAATTCTATTGAGGACAATGAAAGTACCTTACCCCTTCCCGAAGACACCTCATTAGCACAGTGTAAGCTGCTGAGGGAACAACCAAGCATTCTCTGGGGTGCTCTTTTTTTACCTCCTGAAATGAAGCCAACAGCAGAAATGATTAAGTTAAAAAATCACAATCATCTCAGCTACATAAATGGGTACGATATTCTTCATAATGTTCATACTGTACACACTTCAAATTATCGTATGCTAGAAAATATGTTAAATTTCAAGGCAGTATTAACATTTTATGTTATTCCACGTGCAGCAAAAAAATTGGCATTTTATTATTTTACTTACGTAGTCTCCAAAATCCCTAACAGAATTTGTCCTAATATTTCTTAGTTTCATCATTTCCTTCCAACTCACACACAGAGAGTGATCTGGGGCTTCTCTCAATCGTTTTGATTACTTCAGAAAGGGACGACTGAATATGAAATGCAATAATGCTTCTCTTTAAACGTGATTTAATTCTACCAAACAAAATAATTGTTTGTCAACAAAAATAAAGTAAATTTGCTTTGGAAAAAGATATTCAGAGTCATTCAGACAGACATAAAGTCCTTAATTAAACTTACTGCATGGAATATCCTTCATTATGAACCAGTAGTGTTCCAAGACCCTTACGTATATCTCCTTGAAATCACAGTTAGAGAACTGATTCACTGCTATTTGAATCAGCATTTTGATTCTGCAATTAGAAGTGAATTAAATTCCTTTTTTTTCCCCTCCCTCAAGCAGTCTATTGTAAATTTTCAAATGGATCAGTGGATATTTGGATGTCATTAAGATTTGACCAAAGCAAGCACCATATCTAGGCTAACAGCACAGAGATACTAACAACTGTGGAAAAAATAGTCTCTATCTGAAAAAGGAAGGACAAGACTAGGAGTTTAGACAGTTAAAACAACAGCCTGTGCTGGAACCAGCATGAACCTGTTTCTCATTTCAGTCATCTGATTAAAAAAGAAGCTTTGAACAGTTTTCTCCCACTACACGTATTAAATGTGCTAAAAAAAAAATAAAAGCTTTAAGAAATGACATAGTCTTGAAATATCAATAGTTCTCCTATTTTTCAGACTGACGAATGGCTTCCTACAAGGCTTAGTCTCAGGTCAGAAATAAAAAATAATAAAAAAAGAAATTTAGTGCTGCTCTTAATTATCTAAACATACCTACCATTTTTAACATTTAATAAGTTTACACACATCACAAACTTTTGAAGAGCTTCCTACTTTTTGTTCAGAGCTCCTGTTGATTTGATTAAACTTCAGGTTCTCCACCCAAATAAAACAGTGCAAAAGGAAATGTTACATAGAATTTGAAAGTTTTCCCTTACTGCAATTTACTTAAGGTGATGAGAGCATCCTCTCTGTAGTCAACTCATGCTGCTTATAATTTGCTCTTGGCTTCTTTTTGGAAGAGAAATACAGATACAGAGTGCAAGATCTCATAAATGAGATCTCATATACAAATGCAAACCCAATATCAGCATCAAGGATTGCAAAGGAGCACTGTGATTATTTAGAATTTTCTGAAGTGCAGAACTGCAATCAGGACCCTGCAATATAACTTAATGAATCTTGCTGCACCTAGATAGTTGACAGATAAAGCATCTGATAATTTATGATTTACCAAATGCTCATGCTAATTGAAAAATAAATTATCATTATCTAATATTGAGGTAGGACATAGAAGCACTTAGGAAACTACAAGAGGGAAAAAAAAACAACAAATAGAAACAAGGCAGATCCCCACAACTTTATGGGCTCAGCTGGTAAGTGTTTATAAAGCTGATGTATAATTCTTAATGTTCTGTTCTCTTTAATTAGTTAAGGCATAAGGCTTTGCTGTTTGAAGATATAAACTGGGAACAAACATTAGCTCATATTACGCTACTACTGACTTGGTGTATGATCTTCACAAGGTCACTTCATACCCCGTTCTGCAGTTTAAACAGCAAGTAAATGTCTACCACATTATATTATTCTGAGGTTACATATGTACAGTGTAAAAAATAAATGATTTTTTAATAAAGAGCTCTTTTTAAAAAAAGAAAAATAATGATATAACTGACGTGTTAGTTTCTCCAAGCATAGAAGTGACACTGATATAATTGAAGTTTGAAGAAGACACAGTGCCCTAAGACTGTAAGCACAGATGAATTTTCCCATTCTCCAATAACTTCTTAGAACAGTTCAACACGTTGCTATAGTTCTTCCCGAAACATGACGGAGAGCTTTCATTTAAAAACAAGTTAATATGCTTCAAACATGGCAAAGCTTATAAATAAATGCAGACTTAACAGTTTCTCAGCTGATGTTTTCATAAGAAAAGGATGTGTTAGGGTTAGCACATGCTAATCTCTTCAGTTATAGAGCCAACATAGACAGATTTGTTTTAATCAGTAAGGATTAATTTCAAAATAAAACCAAGCAGTGCAAAATACTCTCTCCATATATCATTTTCAAGTTTGTTTTTATTAGTGGTTAAAAATGAAATAGTTTGCAATCTGTCTGATAAGTATATTTTTTCTCCCCTTAAGGAAAACAGAGAAAAAAGTGAAAATGTAGTAGTACTGTAAATGTAGTACTTTCATAACAATTTCTCAGTATGAGGAGGTGTTCTGTGACTTCATATGTTTGACAGAATTTCTAACCAGCAAATGAAGCTTGCTATCCTACAAAAAAAACAAACAAACAAACAACAAAACAAAGCAACCACTTCATTCTGTGGGACATGCAAAGGAGATAGAATATCAGGAAGCCCAAATACAAATCTACGTGGTGCTTTCACTCTTTCAACAAGTAACCTCATACACAAACTGATAATTAATGTCTAATGTCACAGCATTCAGACCAATTAGATGATGCAGTTAATACCAACACTTCAGAGAGGCACCTAAGTTAGGGCTAAGTTTCTTTTGTTTGAAGTCATGTTCACCTCTAATTTATTTTTTAAAAAAAAAGTATCTTATTCTTTAAATAGGTGAAAAGACAGCTCTTGCAAACCATCTTTCATCTTCATTTCTACTATTAGTAGCACTTCTTGTTTACAATTAACTCATTTTTAAAGCATATTAATATTTTTAGACCAAAAGTTTAAACCAGTTCTAGTCAGATATATCCATTATTCCATCTGACATTAGCCAGATCAGTCCAGTCTCTTTCCAGCAGCACTGTGAATCCAAACGCGATAGGATAAGAACTAAACTGAACTACATATATTACGTTATGGGTATCATAGGTTGTCCTTAAGTATCCTGTTTAATCACAATCTCTAGCTAAGATAGGCTAACTCTTAGATCTGCAAGCTGGAGGCCAGCAGTCATTACAGTGACTGATAGAATTGTTTCACAAAGTTTAAATTCTATATTTGAAGAATGCAATTAAATTTACATCAGAGGAAGTGCAAGATTGGTTTAGCATGTTACTTAAGAAGTAGAGAAAGTACTACAGAACGTACAAGGACAAGAAACTCTTGAGAATAGAGAAGACAGAATTTCTTGATTTTTTACCTACTTCCAATAGTAATATTTTCTTTATAATTAATCAAATAAATTTGTAAGGATCGTGACAGTCTTACCTCGCTGGCTACGAGATAAAGAAGCTCCCCAAGTGCTGGTAAAAGGCATTGTTTCAATTTGCTATTTCTGAAGTTCTCTCTGATGAGTTCAGTTAGAAGTATAAATGCCTAAAATATAAATAAATGATATAACAACATATATAATCCTTTCTCAAGCAAAATGAATCATTAAATGTCACAGCAGCTTTATCTGAAATGCCATCTTAATGATACACTCTTCAATTCTGCTAAACAGCCATTTGCAAAGGATTTAGTAAGAACAGAAGGAAAACTATAATTACAACACATATATATTCGACATGGACAAAAATACAATATGTAAATAGCCTAGGTGATAAACTGTCACTGTCAGGTTACAGAATCAACAAAATGCTGTATTTTGTTTAGATATTAAATCAGAACATACAAACCCTCACCATTTTTCCTCCCAGAAAACACTTTCCCACAAACATCAGGTTAAAATCTGGCCTACTTGACTAATGCCAGGCTCAGTCCCGAAAGCAAGAGACCATTTAGCTGCCACACATTAAACTGAACAGCGTGTAATCTGCCTGGGATACAGCAAAGTCTCCAAATATGCTCCCTTATGTAGCAAGCATATAGCTACAGAAGGCAGCAGAGGGGCAACCTGACAGACTGGTGTCCAACATGGAAGTGGGTATGAAGCAAAGGTGTGGAACTGACTTCCTCCATGCAGAAACAATTGTACCCACTGACACCTGCTGAACATTTTTGGAGACTGAACCATGGATGGGAGCACAGTGAGGCAGAGGGTGGTGCGTTTTAGCAGGGAGGACAGTAAACTGAAAGACAAACCATGTTCTAGACAGCCAAGCACAGCTGTCACACCACAAAACAGTGTGTTTCAATAAGTTCATCCACTGCTACTGTTTTTGTCACTTCATACTTAAGAAAGTTGACAATTTAACAAAGTTTAAACTAAGTTATTTTCTTCCCTGTGCATTAGGGTAAAAAAACCTGCAAAAAAGGCAGCCAGCTGTACAATAAACTGAAGTTTTCATTTGAATAAAAAAAACGGTTTGTTGAACAGGAGGAGATCTGAATAAAGTCACTTCTGATAAAACCACTGAATCTTTGATGATGATGATAATAATAATAATAATAATAATAATAATAATAATAATAATAATAATAATAATAA